>OX451738.1:181999582-182517082 GCA_948472305.1 Vicia faba | reverse complement strand
ACTAATATAATTATATATTAATATGTAATGCTAAAATTTAATTATATTAATTATTTCCTTTTGAAAATAATAATAACCAGTTGAAAATAGTTTTATAAATAATATTTTTTATTTTATAATTAACATATAACTATATTAACATTTAGAATTAATGTATTATAATATTAATAGTATGTGCATTAATATATGATTATATTAATATTTGTATTCATACATAATTATATTAATTGTTATTTTTAAAATACAATAAAATGAGATATTTATAATTGAATTAGCAGTAAATATTTTTGCTTTAATATATAATTCATTTTAATCTTTGGATAATATTATATTAGATGTTTAAATTTTAAATATTATATGTAATATATCATCTATAAAATTATTTCAACCGATTATCATTATATTTAAAACAGCAAATTAAATATTTTGTTTCTTAAAATATAATGTCAATTAGTGTTATTGAAGAATATATAAATTAAAATTAAAGAGGACTATGCAAAGAGAAAAAAAATCTAACCCATTAATTTCAATGAATTAAAATGTGAAATGAATTAAAATGTAATTGTAATAAAGATTGGGGATCTAAAGATTAAGAAAGAGGATGTAGAGGACAAAGTCATAGAAAAAGGGAATGTGGAAATCCTAGACAACGACTATACAAATAGAGTAGACATACCCTGCAAGAATGGATTTACTGCCCTGAGGATTGGAGATGATCCTACAGTGGCCACATGGCATGTCCCATGATCATGTCTTGGAATGTGAGAGGGCTGAATAATACTGGAAAGTGTAGGGAGATTGAAGCATGTCTCCAAAAACTTAGCCCAACTATTAGTATTTCGATTGAGACTAGAGTTAAATAGAATAAAGCAAGCTCTATTAGATGTAAGATTGGTAGCATATGGTCGTATCTTGATAACTACCAGAATCATAACAATGGTTGAATTTGGGTTCTTTGGAATAGTAATAAGGTAAATATTGTGGAAGTTTCTAAGATTGATCAATTTATCCACTTTCGCATTTACAAGACTTGTAGTGAGTTGTAGTCATGGTGCACTATTATCTATGCTTCTAATTCCGTGGAGCACAGAAGGAAATTGTGGATGGATATTGAGGACCTTAACAAGCAGGTGATAGACCCTTGGTTCTTGATGGGGGACTACAATAATGTTATGAATGTCCATGATAGAATTGGTGGTAACCCTGTCCATGAAAAGGAGTACAAAGATCTTGTGGAGATGATGGACATGAAGGGCTTGTTTGAGAAAGACAACCAAGGTGATCACTTCACATGATCTAATACACATAGTCAAGAAACTATTTACTCCAGGATTGATCGAGTCATTGGTAACATTCAATGGCATCAAAAAATCTCGAAACCACCCTTATAATCATGGTAGCAGGTGTTTCTGACCATGCCCTTCTCAGTCTACACAAATTTGCTAGAATTCAACCTAGAATCCAAACTTTCAAATTCCCTAATGTAGTTACCACTGCAAATGGTTTTATGGAAGTCGTGGAAGCAAACTGGAACATGGATATGGTGGGGCAGCCAATGTTCATTGTTTAGAAAAAACAGCAGAGATTGCAGCACATTATCAGGAAGTTGATGAAGCCTTATGCTGGTATCAGACATCAAATTGAGATAGCCAGAGACATTCTGAATGCAGCTCAAAAGAATCTGTTGCATGATAAAATGAATATTCACAAGATTGAAAAGGTTAAAAATTGTACCATGAATGTGATAAATCTCTCCAATATTGAGGAAAATTTGCTCAGACAAAGAGCGAAAATAAACTGGATTAGGGTATGGGATAGCAACAACTCCTATTTTATGCCAATTTAAAGATAAAATTTAGCAAACAAACATTGATAATATAAAGGATAATAATGGCAAGCAGCTTACCGACCAAACTGAAATTGAAGATGAAGTCCTAAGATTTTACAAAAACCTTGTTGGTGAAAAAGATGCAACCCTTAGAAAAATTGATATCCAAGCCACTAGGGATGGAAAGCAGCTAACTGTGGATCAATGTAAGTTCCTGACTAACCATGTTTCTGACCAAGAAATTTATGATGCCCTGAAAAGCATTAATGACCTGACTTCCCCTAACATTGATGTCTATGGCTCTAAATTTTCAAAGTTACACGGCACATTGTTTAGAAAGATGTCAATGCAGCTATCCATTATTTCTTTATGAAAGATAGGCTCTACAAAGCTGTGAACAATACCTTGGTCCCCATGATTCCTAAATTTGCTTCTGCCTGTATGGTGAAGGACTACAAACCTATTTCGTGTTACACCATAGTCTACAAGCTTATTTCCAAAGTAATGGTGAAACAACCGGCTGAAAATCATTAAACAATGAAGTCGCCATCAAACATTTTTTATCCCACAGGAAGGAAAAGGTAAACATCGAGTAAACCTGAGAAATGTGAAATCAAGGTCGAACGACCAAAATATATGGTAAGGGAGTCTATTACGCGAGGGGAAGGTATTAGCACCCCACACACCCGTAGTACTCTATGGTATCCACTCATATTGTTCTAATCAAAAGGTGTGTAAGAATCTATATCTAAACTGTACAGGGAATGCATACAAAAGAAAGGAGAAAATAATATAGGGAAAATCAAAGTTGTTCTCATTCGGGCCCTACCCCAATGCCTACGTATCCCTTTTAAGAAATCAGAGCAGACTTTGTTCGGCTCACATGTTTTGGTTGGTTTGTATTTTTTAATGATAAATATTAACTTCGCCTTCCGCCGCAACTCAGGCTTTGGAGATTTACGCATCAGCACAGAAGTGAATTAACATGTTCCTTAGAAAAAGTTTGAAAGAAATACCCGAAGGCGCAAAAAGTTTGTATTGGTTGATATCTTTTGCCTTAAAGAAGGATTTGGAAGTTGTTAGACGTTTTATGCATTTTCCAGAAAAAGAGTTTTAGTCTTAATGCAAGGATGCAAAAGAAAAGAAAACATCTAAAGAAGACTAACCTAAATCTATCCCTAATGTTATCATACAATGATTGATCCTAGAGTAGAGTTTTGAAGGGCAAGCTCTACCCTATGTTAACATGCTTGAATAACAATCCTAATATCTATCTCGAATCATCATCTATAGATGAATCGAGAGATCCTAAGGGAACATGCGAGGGTATATCATCTCAAAACATGCACACAAAGATGAAATAAAGCAAACAAGCCAATAAGCTCAAGGGAGCACATAATATGTCATGAGCAACACATGCTAACTCAAGTCAAATGCCTAACCATGATATAGAAGATCAAGGTAGGTATAAAATCAATAAGGGTACTTTAGCCAAGGGGTCATATCAGCCGAGGCAAACAAGCGAGGAGGGGATAGAATAAAAGAGCACGGAGCATCAACGTCGACCAATGTGAGCTCAAGACAAAATGTGGGGGATTGATTACAGATCCCTTTTCCACTTGATAACTCGATAACCATGATCCGTAAAAATACAAAGCATCGATGTACAAAATGAGTTAAGGATGACATGGACTGGAATGTGTGGGGGTCGATTACGAACCCTCCTCGCTTGCCTCCTTTTGAGGACTTATCATCTATAATATAATGCGAGCACAAATGTAAACACACATGCAGAATACCTACTTCAAAGGTAGGATTTTAAACAACCACAAGTAGAAAACAAGCCATATATGCAGAATTTCCTTAAACATGTCTTTAAATAAACCAGAGGGAGTCCTGACATGATCATCAACGGAAATCCCGATCATACATCTATATTCCTACTTGACATGACAAGGAAAGCGGTAAAATCCCTACTTCTCATGATCTATATACAACAACAAAATGCAGAGAGAAAATAGAAGGCAAATATACCAAACGGATATCAACCGGTAGAGCAAAGCAACTAGCCAAGGAACCCAGGAAACTTCGCGAACTGCTAGCACCAATAAAGAAAAGAGTCAGAAATAAAATTCTAGGAATAAGTGTTGAAGCATCATTGATGTGAAAATAAATCACAGTCGATATTTCAAGCGCATTCGCGTATCACATAATAAACCCGCATAAGACTCTAATCTCAACAAGAAAAGGTGAGTCACGAGTCTCGATCAACAAAATGATTTCTAAACATAAACAACAATAAAAAATCTAATCGAAATTTAAAGAAAATAAATTCTAGAAATATTCTATTATACTCTACTATTTTTTTTATTGTTTTTATATTAAAATAAAATTATCAACAACTAAAGAATTAGCTTCTAATCACACAAAATAAAAAGTCTTATCAATTTTGTAATTTTTTATCAAAAATCTATAACAAAGAAATAAAGGAAATGTCATGGAAATCTAAAAAAGAAAATTAAACTCAAAAGGGGTCTTGCGCTGAAATAGGGGAATGTAAGAGTAATTTGGACGCTAGGCCCAGCCAAATGATCCATAAGCAACCCTATTTTGAATAAAAATAGGAAGTTGTCAAAAAAAGGAATGGTGCAGGCCCAAGCAAAGGGAGGTCCGAACCACATGTTGCTTTTTTTGTTCACAAAAACAAGCTTCCAAACAATAGAATGGGCTTGGGGAAAGATGGCTGAGCGTGGCCCACTCTATTAACAGCATGGTCCGGATGCTTTTTTTTGTAGCAAACAAAATAGATTTCCCAAAAAATACGTGCAACAAGCCTAACATGGGGGTGTACTTAGTGAGAATGGCGCTAGGCCCATTCAATAAAGCAATTTTTTTATCCAATTTCATATGCTTCCAAAAACTAAAGGTGATGGGCTTAAAGATTTCGCTAAGTCTGACCCAATTGTTTAAACAAACTTAACCTAAATTTTTGTCCATATTTGATTGAAGTTGTTTTTTCTTTTTTTATTTATTATATATGTGACTCAGCATAGAAAAAATAAAGAAGAAATCAACTAATCTTTTCCCCTTCCCTAATCATTACGTGGAATCTGTCCCCACCAATCTTAATGCCCTTATAATTATTTTTATTAAAAAAAAACAAAGGTTATAGCATGATTGGTTGAAACAAAATTCCATAGGCCAGTAATACCACGACACGTCTAGGGCTTCGATCCATTTTACGAAACCAGACGACGACTTCCACCATCTTTTCCGGCGATGCCTTCTTCGGAAGTAATGAAACATGGACAAAAAATAAAATCAAAGGCACCATCTCACTCGATTTTGTCCACTGAATGTGAATATGAGCTTCAAACTTCCAAATTTCTACTCCATCACATAATACACACTCGCTCAAAAATCCAAGATATCACTCATGTATCCTCGCTACACAGAGCGTGCCTCCGAAAAAAGGATTTCAAGACGTCGCTACATTAATGCTACTAACTGGCCACTAAGATCTAGCAGGATGTAGAAGATTATAGGAGAGTTTCGATAAGATTTACCTGAGCAAAGATCAGTTCTCACGTGTTTCCTTTATATAACTTTTACAGTCGCTTTCACTTGCCTTTGATATGATGAATGTGAAAATCGATTTTGTCGCTTGAGGAAGATGGTGTCGGACTGAGCTACGCAGTACCTTTGATGCAAAACAAATGTGAACAAATCTTCCTCTTGCAGAGAAGGAGAAGGAGATCTCAAGATTATGGATAATTAAGAGAGAGAAGGTCCAAGAAATGACTCTGCTTCAAAGATGCAGTTTTGAGAGATTCAACGAGAGTAATTATGTGATGATGATGATGGAAGATGAAAGAGAGAGTGAGGTTTTTATGGTTTTTCCGACATGAAAGAAAAAGAGAGAGGAAGTTTGTTATGCCCTCAAAGAGAGAGATGGGAATCTGTTATGAAAGAAAAAAGAGAGAGGGCATGTGGTTCTGTTATGGTGTGCGTGAGAGAGCCGAGAGTTCGTTGAAAGAAGTTGTTGAAAAATGGAGAGTGAGAGCGAGGGAGTCTTGTTGTACCAAAATGTTTGCCCCTAAGATCCCTTCATCATACCATATTGTTTCAATCACAACAAAATCACATTAAGGCTTTTAGTTCTTCTCCTTATCTTTAGCCTTGCTCTTCTGAGGAATTACCAAGCACCTTAACTTGTTTTCTTTTGTGATCATGGATATTTTGCTTTTATTTTCTATGTAATTAACAAAATGAAATATTGGTTTGTCTTACTTGTTAATAATGTAGGTAAAGGCAATGAGGTTTAGCAATTTGCTTCATGGGTTCATGAGTTTACTTCCATGCCCTAGTCAATAGCTTGAGAAATTCAAACCTCACCATTGAAGTTGTTTTGAAGTTGGTATGAAAGTGGTTTTGGTGGCCATGAGTCCTCATCATCATCCTAAACAATTTATATTCACAAAGGAAGAATATTGGCACAAAAAGTTTGTTCAAACTTGGCAAAGTTCCACCAAGCATTCTATTGATCTAGAGGCTAGGGTTTTGGACTTCAAAGGGGAATATCTTGCTCATCTTTTGGTATTTTTTAGTGATTCCAAAAACATTCTTCTCTTCAATGAGTTACCAACAAATCACTTCAAAAGTTCCAAGGAGTTTTCATGTGGAAGGAACTTGGTGAAGAAGAAAGATTACAAGTCACCCAGATGAATCCCCAATTCTCCACACGTGACTTCAAATAACTTGGTCAATTTTTATCACCTTGAACCCATTATTTTTTCATGATGATCTTAAATATGTGTACTTCATGCCTGCTTTTATGTGCAAAGTAAAAAAATGGATGGAAGTTTCTTTAAGAATGCAAAAGATTATAGGTCATTTCATGATTTTTGACCAACTTCAACAAGTCATAACTTGCTCAATTTTTGGAGATTTTGAGTTGTTCAAATTGCAAAATGTCATTCAAGAGATCTACTTCATTCCAGCTTTTTGGATCAAGAAAAAATTCTAAGTGGAAGGCCATGTTTGGATGCAAGAGATTATAGGTCATTTTTAAAGAAGAATTTGAAATATTTCTAAGTATGGAAAGTCAACTCTTTTTCTTCAACTTTGACTCCATGTAACTTTCAGCTCAAGATCCATTTGACTCCATTATTTTTCCATTGCAAAGCTTGTTACCTCATGTTTCCAAAGCATCAAGAATTTTTCCCTAAGACCCCTTGAGGTGGAAATGCCATTGGATTGAACTTGGTAACTTGGAACTGAAGTTTCTCCATAAGTCAGAATTTGAAATTCATGTTTGGCCTTTAAACATCAAATTAGCGTGCGTTTATGATCTAAACATGTTTAACCAAGTTTCCAAAGTGGATTAGAGCCTTGAAATGCAAGGATTAGATGAGTTTTGATGCAAATTAGATCACACTTTGCTCGTGCATCAGGTTCACACGATTTCCCTCCAAACTTCATCATTTCACACGCTTGAACATTCCATTTGATTCCCTATAAATAAAGGGTCATCCCCCATTCAATTTCCCAAGCTTAGATAGCCAGAATCACCCTGCCAAACTTGCTTCACAACTCAGAATTCAGCTACTTTGACTCCTATTCTCAAGCCTTTTTCAATCCATTTTTCCATCAATTCACCTTCCCTGATCTTCCCTGAAGCTAACCATATAATTACATTCAAGAATCGTGCCCTATATTGCTCTATAGAAGTCCAATTTCAGAGCTCTACAACTCAACTTCAATAGGTAGATTCCTTCATCAATTCTACAAAACTTTGGTATCATTGTGTTGCTCTCATTACCCTGGTTCTAGTCACAACACTTACTTTCATCTGGAAGCAAGTTTTGACCATGAATTTTCAAATCCCTTTTCAAAACTTTCTTTCCAAATTGCTTGAGCTACAGTTTATATAAATTTGGCGCGAGGGTGTGGTTGTCTTTGTCTTGAAGAGACGAAGCGAATGGTATAGGTATGAGCTTCTGATTTTACAGTTTGAGAGACCTGCAATTCGTGAGAGCTGGAGGTTGTAGATGACCAACGTGTCATCTTCTAACCAATGAAAGCGTGACATTTGTTATTTTCAAATTCTGATTTTATTAATGATTCTGTACATTATTCATTAAAGACCGTGATATGCACAACGCGCCAGATCCCTTTGATTTGATTACTAACGCGTTTTGACTCTCATCCAATGATCCACATATTTTTCTTTTATTTTCTTTTTCTGATTTTTATATTTTAATTGTTTTAAATTTCAAAAAATCATAGAAAATTTATTTTTAGTCCAAAAAATTTGAAAAAATTATGAAAAATATTTTTGATTATTCTCTTTCTGATTTTTATTTTTTCAAAATTTAATTTTGTGTTTTGGTATTTTTTATGAATTTTACACTTATTTGATTTGTTTAAAATGTTTAAAAAATATTTTTACACATTTTTAAATTCTGAAAAATTATGGAATGATCCAATGGAATTGTGACAAATATTGGTGACCTTATTTTATTTTTGTTTCTGACTTTACTATTTTTTACTATTTTTGTTTATTTTACCCATTTATTTTAATTTTTAAAAATAGTTTCTGACTTTTAAAAATTCCCAAAAATTTTATAAAATTACTTGGCCTCTTTTCTGATTTCTCTATGGTCTTATTTTTTATTTCTTGATTAATTTGAATATAATTGACATTTTCCTCATTATTTTCCATTTTTAAAACATTTTTAAACCCTTTAATGTATATATTAATTATATTATTATTTTGTGAATATTTTCTGGCTGTCTTAGGTTGATTTTTTTATCATGGATTTATTAACATCATTGGATCTATGGTGTTGAGTTTAACTCCACAAAAAATCGATGAATGGTTTTAATAATAGTTTGATTAAATATTAATTCAAATGTGGTTTCTCTTTTTACCCTAATTCCTCTTCATCTCATCCCCTTCTCATTGCACTAAATATTGTTGGAGCATGATCTCTATATCATGTCTCAAAACAAATGGTGCAGAGATTGCTATTGACCGGTCTCAAAATAGGTGCGACTTCTATATAAGTCCACTTACGATTGCTTAACATAGCGCTAAATTTTGTCCTGATTCGAATAAATGATCATTCGTGTCCCAAACTTATGATTGCAAGCCCAAGTATATTAATTTGATCTCTTTGATCCAATAACCTTGAGATTCATTGTGTGGAGGCTTTGGTTCTACCAATCCTCTAATGGATCTACAACACCTTTGGTCAACGCGGATCACTTAAACATCGTTGATCATTAAAAGGTACTTTTGAGAATTCCAAATGGATGATATAATTGACAAAAAGCAAATGCAACTTGTTCTGTGGAGGCTTTGGTTCTAGCCATCCTCTAATGAGTTCCAAATGCAAGTTTCAAGATGGTCATCCAACTAACCACTAATTATTGACTTGTTTTATTTTATGCTTTTATTTTTATGCTTTATGCACTATTTATTTTTTAGCATTTTTCATTTAATGCCATTTTCATATTTGCTCATTTGAGCATATATATTCTTGTCTCTTTTTTCTTTGTTCACTTGAGCTTTTCTTTTCTTTTCTTAAGATACTTAATAATCAACATAAACCCTAAAAAACTCTTAATGGTACTTGGACTATTTGGTTACTATCCTTGGCATTATGGAGTATGGGACTTTTTCTTGGACTTAGGATTAGAAACCTTGGCCTATCTTGGAGACCTTGTGATCTTATTTGATTATTTTGTCTGGAGTTCTTGAGGTTTACCTCAAGACATTGGGTTGCTTGTTTGTTTTTGTGTGCAGGTTTTTGTGATTACACTCTTTATTTGTAATCTGGAACTCACCCGCATACAGCCGTTACTCTGCCCAATTTTTGTGAAGACTTAATACACTTGAAGAGGTCTAGTATATTTGCTTGCTTGGTTTCAATCCAAAGAATGAGAATTCTATCTTGACTCATAATGTCAAGTTTTGGCTTATTTTTGGTTAGATGGTCCTTATCCTTAGCTTTTACCTTATTCTTTAAGATAGCCTCTTCTTCTCCTCCCATCTTCTTTAATTTCAAAAATCTTCTCTCTCCTTTTGAAAACTCTTCTTGTTTTGAAACATAAACCACTTTCATAATAAACTTGGACTTAGGTCCATGCATTTTCAAAACATTTTCATAAATAAACTTCAATCAACTTAACAGTACCTTGACATTTTTTGTGAGAAGACTAAAAGTCAATCAATCTCATTTCAAACCATTTTGCCACTTTGGATTTTATCTTTAAACTTTTCTCAAAAGATTAAACTCTTGTCAATCCTTGTAGTGATGCAAACAAATATACTTCTACAATATGTAGTGAAGAGAGATATTTTCCACTTGGGTGTTGAGTGAGGCATTGTTGATTTTGAAATCTAAGCCATATCCTCCACTTTGAGATGATGAAAATTCTCCTTTCTCACAATTGTGGGTAGTAAGTATGTTTTCCACACGGACAATGATGATGATGTCTTATCTCATAAAATTAACCAACACACTTGTGTTTCAAACTTTTAAAAGAGGAACTACATGTACCCTGATTCCCTATTGCACGAAAGGTAGTACGTAGGCACTAAAGGTTCGCAACCGCGGCGGGTGCAAAAAATCATAAAAAATATATTTCTTTTCTCACCTCCACCATCCATTTTATATACAACACTTTTTTTTATATAGCCAAAATATACATATTTTTCAAAGAGGTTCCTGCGGAGTACCGTGGATGTTTAGGGTGCTAATACCTTCCCTTTGCATAACCAACCCCCTTACCTTGAATCTTTCCCCTTTTTTTTGGGTTATTCGCTCTTTTCCCATTTCTTTGGAAACAATAAAGCGCGGTGGCAATTTTTTTTTGATTTGTATAAAGTTTAGTCAATCCAATGGTTTAGTCTTGAGCATTTCTACCGCTATAGGAAAATGGCGACTTCACTGGGGAGAGATTGACCTCTTGCTGGTCCATCCCTAAGTGGGTTGAGCCTATCTTTGTTTATTATCTGTATATGTGCTATTGTTGTTTTTGTGTTACATGTTGTATATATGTTTGTCTGGATTTTCCTGGTTTTCAGGGTGCTTGGTGATTACTCATAAGTCCTATACCCGGACTTGGGTAAACTTTAAGATATGACGGGCGGTATAGTCATGTTAACTTTGAGGGAGTAATCCCAAAAAAGGAGGCATGATATCCCCCACTCAGTGGAGGCCCCTTTGACTGTAGTGTTGTTTACCGAGTAATCGGGAAGACGTACTGCTTTCGACCTGGGAGCCTGCTGAAACTGAGGACTGTAGAATACCAAACCCATCTTGGCCTTTTAGGTGTAGTGCGGAAGCTATGACGGAGTAATCCGGAAATAGTTGTCACGCGATACTACGCTCGGACGAGTCTTTCTTGAGAATATTACTAATTACCGAGTTAATCGGGAAGTTGGTAATATCCAAAGGAAGGATGTAGACTCTGGGAACCTTTGGAATCTTGTTCAGAAGGTGATTACTCTTAGACCAAACACCTTATGGGTAGTACCTTTGACTTCATGCTAGTGATGTTGAACCTATAAACCCTATATGTGTGATCTTGTGTGTGATTGTTGCATCATGCATCCATGCACTCATAAGCATATTTTGAAGAAAATAATATTTTAAGGGATTTAAAGGTTGACTATTTGTGAATATCTCAGGTACTATTAACCATGGATTATGGAAAGAGAAAGACCGGGAAATATAGTTTCAAGGATCCCAAGATAGATGAGTTGGTCAGTCTAATTCCAGAGATTGAGTGTCCTGCAGACTTTCGAAAGAAGTATGGATCCATTATTCCTCTCATGAAGCTGAAGATGAAGGAGGGTATTCTCTCGACCTTGGTCCAGTTCTATGATCCAGTGTATCACTGCTTTACTTTTCCTGATTATCAGTTGATGCCTACATTGGAGGAGTATTCCTATCTATTGGATTTACCTGTTACCGATCGTGTTCCTTTTACTGGTTTGGAGGGTGAGCCAAAACCACATGAGATTGCTACTTTGATTCATCTGGGGAAGTCTGAGGTGGAAACCCATATGACTACCAAAAGAGGGATTAGAGGATTACCAACTCAGTTCTTATTGGAGAAAGCTCGTTACTTCGCCAGAATGAAGAGTACAATTGCTTTTGAGGCCATCTTTGCTTTACTTGCTTATGAATTATTCTTATTCCATAATGTGGACAAGTTTGTCGACATTAACGCTATCAGGATTTTCATGATTGGAAACCCGGTTCCTACACTGTTGGGTGATGCTTATTACTGTGTTCATCTTCGGAGTTCTCATCATGAGGGAATGATTATCTGTTGCACGCCTTTGTTGTACCGGTGGTTCATCTCTCATATGCCTCTGTCTGATGCTTTTTGGGATGTCAAGAAGGAACCCTGTTGGGCTTCTAAGATCATGGCACTTACTCACTCGTATATTGATTGGTATCATCGAGCTTATCAGGATGTGGCGATTATTGACAGTTGTGGTAGTTTCCCCAATGTACCTCTTCTTGGTACAAAGGGAGGAATTAACTATAACCTTGTTCTTGCACGACGACAACTTGTCTATCCGACGGGGGATAAACCGAATAGTATTCATTTAAGTAGTTTTTTTCTGAAGGAAGGAGAAGACCATAGGGAAGCAAGGGAGCAGATTGCGAAGGCCTGGCGTCACATTCATAAGAAGAGTAGGAAGGATTTAGGACCTAGAGGTGCTGTTTCTTTGGAGCCATATCTTTAGTGAGTCCGATCGAGAGCCATTCAGTTGAAGATGCCGTATACTCGGGAGACACCCATGCCTGATTTGTTTGTGAAGACCACTCCTCCCTTATTAGATGATCTAGAAGAGCTGCAGCTCACTTTGGTTAGGATGCAACAGGAAAGGGATGCTTGGAAGAACAAATTCCAGACTTTAGAGAGTTCCTACGAAGCAGACTTGAAGGAGAAAGATGATTTGATCGAGATCCTTGAGATTCGAGCGGAAATGTGAAATCAAGGTCGAACGACCAAAATATATGGTAAGGGAGTCTATTACGCGAGGGGAAGGTATTAGCACCCCACACACCCGTAGTACTCTATGGTATCCACTCATATTGTTCTAATCAAAAGGTGTGTAAGAATCTATATCTAAACTGTACAGGGAATGCATGCAAAAGAAAGGAGAAAATAATATAGGGAAAATCAAAGTTGTTCTCATTCGGGCCCTATCCCAATGCCTACGTATCCCTTTTAAGAAATCCGAGCAGACGTTGTTCGGCTCACATGTTTTGGTTGGTTTGTATTTTTTAATGAACAATATTAACTTCGCCTTCTGTCGCAACTCAGCCTTTGGAGATTTACGCGTCAGCACATAAGTGAATTAACATGTTCTTTAGAAAAAGTTTGAAATAAATACCCGAAAGCGCAAAAAGTTTGTATTGGTTGATATCTTTTACCTTAAAGAAGGATTTGGAAGTTGTTAGACGTTTTATGCTATTTCCAGAAAAAGAGTTTTAGTCTTAATGCAAGGATGCAAAAGAAAAGAAAACATCTAAAGAAGACTAACCTAAATCTATCCCTGATGTTATCATACAATGATTGATCCTAGAGTAGAGTTTTAAAGGGAAAGCTCTACCCTATGTTAACATGCTTGAATAACAATCCTAATGTCTATCTCGAATCATCATCTATAGATGAATCGAGAGCTCCTAAGGAAACATGCGAGGGTATATCATCTCAAAACATGCACACAAAGATGAAATAAAGCAAACAAGCCAATAAGCTCAAGGGAGCACACAATATGTCATGAGCAGCACATGCTAACTCAAGTCAAATGCCTAACCATGATATAGAAGATCAAGGTAGGTATAAAATCAATAAGGGTACTTTAGCCAAGGGGTCATATCAACCGAGGCAAACAAGCGGGGAGGGGATAGAATAAAAGAGCACGGAGCATCAACATCGACCAATGTGAGCTCAAGACAAAATGTGGGGGATTGATTACAGATCCCTTTTCCACTTGATAACTCGATAACCATGATCTGCAAAACTCTGAAGCATCGATGTACAACATGAGCTAAGGATGACATGGATTGGAATGTGCGGGGGTCGATTACGAACCCTCCTTGCTTGCCTCCTTTTGAGGACTTATCATCTATAATATAATGCGAGCACAAATGTAAACACACATGCAGAATACCTACTTCAAAGGTAGGATTTTAAACAACCACAAGTAGAAAACAAGCCATATATGCAAAATTTCCTTAAACATGTCTTTAAATAAACTAGAGGGAGTCCTGACATGATCATCAACGGAAATCCCCATCATACATCTATATTCCTACTTGAGATGGCAAGGAAAGCGGTAAAATCCCTACTTCTCATGATCTATATACAGCAACAAAATGCAGAGAGAAAATAGAAGGAAAATATACCAAACGGATATCAACCGGTAGAGTAAAGCAACTAGCAAAGGAATCCAGGAAACTTCGCGAATTGCTAGCACCAACAAAGAAAAGAGTCAGCAATAAAATGCTAGGAATAAGTGTTGAAGCATCATTGATGTGAAAATAAATCACAATCGATATTTCAAGCGCATCCGCGTATCACATAATAAACCCGCATAAGACTCTAATCTCAACAAACAAAGGTGAATCACGAGTCTCGATCAACAAAATGATTTCTAAACATAAACAACAATAAAAAAGCTAATCGAAATTTAAAGAAAATAAATTCTAGAAATATTCTATTATACTCTACTATTTTTTTTATTGTTTTTATATTAAAATAAAATTATCAACAACTAAAGAATTAGCTTCTAATCACACAAAATAAAAAGTCTTATCAATTTTGTAATTTTTTATCAAAAATCTATAACAAAGAAATAAGGGAAATGTCATGGAAATCTAAATAAGAAAATTAAACTCGAAAGGGGTCTTGCGCTGAAATAGGAGAATGTAAGAGTAATTTGGGCGCTAGGCCCAGCCAAATCATCCATAAGCAACCCTATTTTGAATAAAAATAGGAAGTTGTCAAAAAAAAGAATGGCGCAGGCCCAAGCAAAGGGAGGTCCGGTCCACATGTTGCTTTTTTTGTTCACAAAAACAAGCTTCCAAACAATAGAATGGGCTTGGGGAAAGATGGCTGAGCGTGGCCCACTCTATTAACAGCATGGTCCAGATGCTTTTTTTTTTGTAGCAAACAAAATAGATTTCCCAAAAAACGTGTGCAACAAGCCTAACAGGGGGGTGTACTTAGTGGAGAATGGCGCTAGGCCCATTCAATAATGCAATTTTTTATCCAATTTCTTATGCTTCCAAAAACTAAAGGTGACGGGCTTAAAGATTTCGCTAAGTCTGACCCAATTGTTTAAACAAACTTAACCTAAATTTTTGTCCATATTTGTTTGAAGTTGGTTTTTCTTTTTTTTATTATATATGTGACTCAGCATAGAAAAAATAAAGAAGAAATCAACTACTCTTTTCCCCTTTCCTAATCATTACGTAGAATCTGTCCCCACCAATCTTAATGCCCTTCTAATTATTTTTATTTAAAAAAAACAAAGGTTATAGCATGATTGGTTGAAACAAAATTCCATAGGCCAGTAATACCACGACATGGCTAGGGCCACGATCCACTTTATGAAACTAGACGGCGGCTTCCACCACCTTCTCCGACGGTGCCTTCGTCGGAAGTAATGAAACATGGACAAAAAATAAAATCAAAGGCACCATCTCACTCGATTTTGTCCACTGAATGTGAATATGAGCTTCAAACTTCCAAATTTCTACTCCATCACATAATACACACTCGCTCAAAAATCCAAGATATCACTCATGTATCCTCGCTACACAGAGCGTGCCTCCGAAAAGAGGACTTCAAGACGTCGCTAAATTAATGCTACTAACCGGCCACTAAGATCTCGCAGGATGCAGGAGATTATAGGAGAGTTTCGATAAGATTTACCTGAGCGAAGATCACTTCTCACGTGTTTCCTTTATATAACTTTTATAGCCGTTTTAACTTGCCTTTGATATGATGAATGCGAAAACCGATTTTGTCACTTGAGGAAGATGGTGCAGGACTGAGCTATGCAGTACCTTTGATGCAAAACAAATGTGAACAAATCTTCCTCTTGCAGAGAAGGAGAAGGAGAACTCAAGATTATGGATAATCAAGAGAGAAAAGGTCCAAAAACCACTCTGCTTCAAAGATGAAGTCTTCAGAGATTCAACGAGAGCAATTATGTGATGATGATGATTAGAAGATGAAAGAGAGAGTGAGGTTTTTATGGTTGTTACGCCATGAAAGAAAAAGAGAGAGGAAGTTTGTTATGCCCTCAAAGAGAGAGATGGGAATCTGTTATGAAAGAAAAAAGAGAGAGGGCATGTAGTTCTGTTATGGTGTGCGTGAGAGAGCCGAGATTTCGTTGAAAGAAGTTGTTGAAAAATGGAGAGTGAGAGCGAGGGAGTCTCTTTTTGGAAGAGAGCTAAAATCTGTTATATTTTTCGGAGAGAGAGGGAATCCGTTATAATTTTGTAACTTACTCCCTCCTGATTTTTTTTCATGAGCATGAGATGTATTGTTGTCAAGTGAGGGAGCATAATAGCATGTGGTATGCATCCCCCTTAGTTAATAAGCTTACTTAAAAGCTTCATTCTATTTTTTGAGTCCTGCTGCGATCTCTCTTGACAAAATGATGATGTTGGTGTTCATGGACATGCATCAACCTTTACGATCATGTATCTCGAACCATAACTTTCCTCGCGGCACGATCTTGGTATCACTGAAAAGAGGACGCATCAAGGAGCATATTCTATGTTGGCATCGAGGGGAAACAAAGACTGAGACACTCATTAAAAGGGCTATGAATTAATGACATTAAAGTTGAGCGAGATAGAAGAAGCTTACAAAATTAAATGCCGAACTACCGAGTTCACGCGCATCATTTCATGACTCTGTAACTCAGAATACAAGCACTCTCACGATAAGATCCCAAGACCAAAGTTGAAGAGTAATGATTGATGAACAGGTTTCATGTTGAACATTACTTCAAATAAGGTCTGCAACCTCATCAAAAATGACCCTGAAGTAATGGTGTCTGTGATCGGTGGAAATAGAACTGACTGTTTAAAGCTGGATCGCGTATGTCGCGGTAAGCAAGATTCGCCACCGTCTTTTATGTTCTCCAACATGGAAAGGACAAAAGCACAGCAAAATTCCTTATTGAGAATGTTTCTCGGTTCGGGAGGTAGATTTATAGAAAGGGAAGGTGTTAGCACCCTTTCTATCTGTGGTTATCCACGGGCTCTTAGGTACTTGCTCTTATGTTTTCAAAAATGATGTTTGCTTTTCAAAATGTGAGTGGGTTTGAAAAAGTTTCTTAGAAAGATTTCTGAATAACTCTTGTATCTGTCCTCAAGAGTGTTTGAAAAATTTGTTTTGAAAGCTTTTTGAAAGTGTCAGTGTGAAAAGATTTTTGTTTGTTTTTGAAGAGAGCAAGTACCCACGAGTCATCTATCTACCCTAAGGAATTAGACTGTGTAAAAGTCCTTAAGGTAGTGCCATTCCACCATTGAGAGGTAGGTAGCACCACCGTTGGAGGTGTTCGGGTCAATTCGATTTTAGGGACAGTGTGGTCACCGAAGCAACAGTTATGACACCTTAGAAGTAACCCTAATGTCCTAGATCCTTTTTAATCCGAGGCAACCGTTTCGAGGCAACTATTTCGAGGCAACTGGATCTTGGACATAAGAGCGACTGCTAAAACGTCCTATACTTGACGACCACGTTTCGAAGGCAACGAGTGAGGCGTACCCTAGAAGTGGTGTGTGTATTGTGTGTTGTTTTCATGTTATGTTTTATCTTTGATCATGGCATTGTGAGCTACGAGTTGTTTTTTAATTACCATACATTCTTTCATGCGAGTTTAGCAGTTAGGAGTGCGGAAAATTAAAAGACGGAAAGATAAAAGCTACGCTATTACAAGGCGCGGGTCTATACATCACCAAAATACAAAGACCCGTTTTTGATAAAGACGCGGAAAGTAAAGAAAAGCGATAAACCTACTTACTATTACATCCTTGAACAGTTACATAATAATCAATAAGAAAAAATAAGAATAACGTGCGAAAGAATAAAATCAGGACGTCCTCGGGTTTTGACCCTTTGCTTGAAATTAAATTAAATTAAAGCCTAATTAATTATTTAATTAAAGAAAAGAAAGATTTTTTTTTAATGTTTTTTGTATTTAATGGAAATAAAGAAAATCAAAATCAAAAGAAAACCCTAGTTCTAAGTTTATTTTAATTATTAATGAAAATATTAAAGTTAACCTAATTTAAGCTAATTAATTAATTTACATGTTATTTACAAAAATAATAGTAATTAATAATAATAATAAATAATGATAATAATAATTAATTAAGAAAAAGATAAAAAAAAATCAAAACCTAATTCTATGTAGTTTTTGTTTATTAAGAAAAAGATTAAAATATAAACCTAAATTAAACTAAGGTAATTGTTAGTTATTTATTTACAAAAATATATTAATGGCAAATTTAATAAATAATTAAAAGACATTTTTGAGTTTCTGATTTTTATTAGGAAAAATTATTTGTGGTGAATTAATTATAATTAAAACAATTAAAAGTATTAAAAAGAAAAGAAAAGAAAATTTTAAAAATGCAAAGCAAACCAAGGGGGTGTCTGGCCCAAAGTGGAGGTGTTTATGAAGCAATTCAGGCCCATTGAAGACCAAGCCTGGTTGACTTTCAGGGATCAGGTGCACGCGCGTTGACTGGAATGCATCATGGACTTCATTCTGTGGCCATTGGATTGTTGATCAAGGCCATCTGGCAAGCCTAGGCGTGGGTACATATGGTGGGACATTTGGTGAACGCTGCATTGGAACGCTTTAAAACAAAAATCAACAATTATATGGGGGACCTGGGAATCGAACCCAGGTCCCAATGCTTGCAAGACACGTCCTCCACCATCTGAGCTATGAAGCGCATTTGTTAAATATCTACACAACAAATATTATATAAAATACCAACAATTATTATGATGCAAACAAAAATACGCGCGCAGATTTGAATGTTCCAGTCACATAATGCCACGCATGCTGTCTTCTTCGTTTCACCTGCAACTGTAAACAAGATAGCGGGGGTTTTAAACCCCCACAAAGCAAAAGTCTCAAAAATAGCGGATAGCCCTGTGGATCACATAAATTGAGCACGAGGGTTTGGTTGAATTCGTCTGGCCTTGACAAATTCAACCATAGTCATGACGTGGTCCAATTTTTCCTGATGCCTAAAGCCCTAATTGCAAGCTTCAGAAACCCTAGATGTCATTCATGGTGGATTTTGATTCAGGCAGTGTTAGTTCAATTAAACTGTCTCATTAGCTTCAGAAGGCCCCTAACAACACACACCAATGAAAAAATGGATTAAAAGCACGTGAAACATGATATGCAGATTTAAAGAATAAGGCAAACCGTGTGGCTTATTGTCTTTGATTCTTTGCGTGTTTGGATTGGTTCTTGATGCCAATAGACTCCTGGAGACTCAGGCAAGGTGATTGAATCCTTTTTAGGCTTTGAAACTCGCTGCAAGTAGGAAATCAATTTCACACTTTTCTTGAGTTTTTTTGCAATTTGGCTATGGAGTATTAGCAGCTTTCACGTGTGTTCTACACTAGGGTTGGCCTCAGCATATGTATGTGATGTGAATTAGGTTAAGATTAAGCCCATAAATCCATTGCAATAATGTTTTCAATCCTTGATTTTTCATCATATAATTTCCAATCTTTTTCCAATGAAAACCTTGCCAATTATGGATGATTTTCCTTTTTTGATTGAGAAACAGGTTTGCCAGCTTTCCCTGATATGATTTGCTTCACAAAAGATCCAAAAACATATCTCTTTTGATTTTCCTATAATTAAAACCAATTAAATGAATTAATATAAATATAAATTCAATTAATTAATTAAAAATAAGAAAATAAATTATTTTGAGCTCAATGGGTCGTGCATAGGCTTTGGGTAAAGATTCAAGAAAGAATTTGAGGCCCATTAGCAAAAATGAAGTGTTTTAGGCAAAGTTGACTTTTGAAAGTTCCCAAAAATTTCCCAACTTCTCCAATGCATATCTTGCTCAATTTTGAAGCTATGAACATGTTCTTGGACATTTTGGAAAGTTCTTGAAGTCCTATAACCAATGCCTTTGGTCCCATGTCATTTTGATTTACCAATATCAAGTTATGATCTTTGACTTAAAGTGCCTTTTTGTTGACTTCTGAAAATGACCTATAATGTTGAAATTGATAACTTTTTGTGAGAGCATTTCTTGGACTTGGAGTGTGAAGATGAGTTGTAGGAAATGTCATCCCCTTCAAAATGAGCATTGGATGGGATTTTTCTGATGAACCATGAAGAAGTTATGCCTTGGTCAATTTGCAGTTGACTTTTCAACTGTCCAAAAATAGAAACTTTTGCATCTTGAGACTTTTTGAGCCATGCTTGTGGAATCATGATCAAGAATTGATCAAATGATGATTGTGGCTTCAAAATAAGATGTTGACCAAAAATTTTGACTTTTGACTGTCAAATGACCATTTTGCCCCTGCAGTTGACTGTGAAGCATTTAGGGTTTTTGACTGTGCAACTTGATGCTGTGAGTCTTGAAACTTGACATATGGATGCTTGACAATGTATATAGGCATATGGGACTTGATTGGACCCTTGGAAACCTCAATTTCTTTGCAAGAACCAAAACCCTAATTTTGACTGTGTTAGGAGGCAATTGGACTGTGCAACCCTTGAGAGATTTTGAACCATTTGGAGATTGACCTTGACAAATCTTGAAGAATATGGGAGGGAAAATTTTGGGGTACAACAATGTCAACTCTGATTGCACTACCAAAAAACAATCACCAAGTATCCAAATTTGTAAGCATAATGAATTCACATATTCCCACCTTTGTATCTTTTGATCCACACATATTTTAGACATGCTTCCTTATATAAAAGTGTAAATGGTTAAGAGATGAACAACAATGATGTTGATGACATTCGGAAAAAATGGTCGTAACTCCCACCAAAATGATCATGAAGTCTTGCCATCGTAACTAATAAACAACTTTTGAGATTCTAGAAAACTAAATATCAAATTATTCATTCTATCTTCATTACTTTGTGAACTTCTAACTTCTTCAATAACCGATCATATGAGGCGAACTCGATACCGTCAGAAAGAGGACGAATGATAGAACAAGTTTGTAGTTCATCCCCAATCCAAATATGGCTTTAATCATGGAGAAAATTTGTCATGAATACATGCCCTGCAGCTATTCGACAAAATTACAGGCCTGGCTGGGGCAAGCCTTGCACGTGACACCCTGCATCATGCCCACTTTAGCCTCCCTACTTTGAACTTCAACATCTCTCTCCACAATGCATGAAATAAAACACACTTTAAATCAAAACTGAAGAGGACATAACAAACTCCAAGTTTTATGTTCAACATTTTTCAAAATGAGAACTAAATTCATAAGAAAAACCATCATGAACCTGTGCACGCCACCTGTTTGATAAAATGTTGGCCTGACTGGGCAAGTCTTGGCAGAATTTTGTCTTTCAAGCCCTCAAAACGTAAACATCATAACTCTCTCCACAAGCCACCAAATGCAATAATTCTTGAATAAAAATTGGAGAGGTGACTTTGATCTCCAACTTTTATGTTCAGATATTTCTTATTCGAATCCAAATGAGACCCTAAAAATAGCCGTGAAACTTGCAACATTTTGGAACATATCTTGAAAATTACTAAGTGTCCAGAAGCTTATAAGCCCCATAACTCCAAAAATAATCACTTTTGGGACATGAGGTGTCAACGACAAAGTTGAATAAATTTTCCTCTTCTTTCCAACCATATAAAGTTTGCATTTTTCCAATAATTATTGAGAAAGTTATAACCAATCCAAATCCAGTACTATGAACACTTAAGCAAAATTCAAATCTCTGATTAACTTCTTTGACAAGTTATCCCTAATTCGCCATTTCCATTTGACTTTATGCCACCATAGCTCATGAAACATAGAAATAGGAACATTGAGTTGATGATTGACCAAAAATCTCTCTAGTCAACAATTGACTTTAGCAGACTTTTTCAGTTCATACTTACTTAAATCTCTCCTTATTCAATCAACCCTGATTTTCTGATAAGGTGTGAAGATTAATAAACCACCTATGGACTTTAAGAAAAATGGAGAACTATAAGATCATCTTAAGCTTGAAAAATCAATTAAATCCTGCCACTGATCAAAAACCCTAGTTTGCATCACAAAAAATAGGAGATGTTGACCATAGCTCAAAAGTCTAATCCAACTGAGACATCTTGAAGAACTCTTAAACTCATATATCTTGTGACTTGAGATGGTGTTTATGGTGGAGAGGATCCAAATGTTCAACCCTTGAAGATAGATTTCCTTCTCTTGAGTAGTATACACTCATCCATCCAAAACCCTTCAACCTATGTCATTTGAGTTAATGCAATGCAAATGATGAATATGATGATGAAGCATAAGCTACTTTGTTTAAAAGTAAGTAGGCAAATTTTGGGGTACAACAACTGCCCCTATTAAATCTTCTTTAACCAGAGGGTGAGATTGGCAGTAGACTTTCGAATAATCACGGTAAAAGAGGATTGAATACTCAATAGAACCATAAAATTTGCACTCTGGAGCCAGTCGGGCGAAGGTGGACCTAAGATGGAAAAACATCGGACGAAGGTGAACTTAAGATGGAAAGAGAGAACACCGGGAGAAGATGAACCTTAGCCCACAACAAAAAGAGACACCAGAAGAAAGTGAATTTGCTGGAGAAAAGAGAATGTCGGGCGAAGACGAACCTGAACCAGCAAAAAAGGGACACTAGGCGAAGGTGAACCTAAGAAAGAAAGACACCGGGCAAAGGTGAACTCTGGGGAAGAGATAACATTGGGCGGAGACGAACCTCAACCAACAAAAAGGGACACCATGTGAAGGTGAACCTAAGACGAAAAGACACCGGGCAAAGGTGAACTCCAGAGAAGAGAGAACGTCGGGCGAAGACGAACCCTAACCAATAAAAAGGGACATTGGGAGAAGGTGAACCTAAGACGGAAAGACACCGGGAGAAGGTGAGTTCCAGAGAAGAGATAACGTCGGGAAAAGATGAACCCCAACCAACAAAAAGGGACACTGGGCAAAAGTGAACCTAAGACTGAAAGACACCGAGCAAAGGTGAATTCTAGAGAAGAGACAATGTCGGGAAAAGACGAACACCAACCAACAAAAAGGGACACCGGGTGAAGTTGAACCTAAGATGGAAAGACACCAGGTGAATGTGAATTCCAGAGAAGAGAGAACGCTGAGCGAAGACGAACCGAAACCAGAAAAAAAAAAGAGACATCAGGCAAAGGTGAACTTTGAAGAAGGGAGAACGTCGGGTGAAGACGAACCCCAACCAACAAAAAGAGACATCGGGCGAAGGTGAACCTAATACGGAAAGACACCAGGCGAAGGTGAATTCCACATAAGAGAGAACGTCGGGCAAAGACGAACTCCACAATGAGAAGAAGACTAGCGGAAGATATACTTTTAACGAAATACCGCCAATCCGAAATGGACTTACTGGGGATAAAGATATGTATGTCTGGTCAATATTAGAAACACACAATAAAGATATCTACCATAGCAGACTCTCACAGGGGATATTAGCTCAGCTAAAGAGAACCTGATCAACGCGGATAAACCAAAGGCAAAGAACAGATCAAATAGAAACCCCCAGAGGACATTGATCAAAGGTGAAATCGACAAGAGAAAGAGACCAGCCAAAGGGGACTCTAACAAGAATTGCCAACATAGGTCGAGCTTTAAAAAGGTTAGGAATGCGCAAGAACCACGATATCCTCTAATCTAGAAATGGGACGTGACTCTTCAAGAGTCGCATTTATCTAGATTACCGCACACTAAGCGTGAATGCTTAAATACTTTGAACAAAAAGAAAGGTTATACACCGACTCTTACTCACACTCTGACGGCGAGGTAAACACGGATAAAATAACCGAAGACTTGTAAGGGAAAGAAGAAACCACGACTTACTGGGAAATGGAAAATACCAAAAGACTCGACTGGTGGTAAATCAAACAGACTCCACAGAGGAAACCTAACAGGATCACCCTAGGCTTGCTGCAGAAATAATTCAAATATGAGCGCATAACAATTTGGTAACTACAAGTACACACAATTGGCTTATGCTTATGCATGTTTGAATTTTTTTATAGCGTAATGCTCAATACAGTGGAAATGCTACACATTTTGGTAGATGAAATGTAATGATGCATGTTTAGAAATACACTGGGGGAAACACGTCAATAATCGGATACTGAGAAGATAATGAACTTCCGAACGATTATTCTGATACATCCGATCCTCTATAGAGAAAAGGAAATCTGAACTTCAATGGGGAACCGAGATTCGGAACCACCGACCTCTAAAGATCGATATCAATGAGGAAGTAACTTCTTGAAGAGCAATACTGCAAAAATAAATTGCAGTTCAGAGAAAATTTTGAATTTTGATCAAACTCCCAACTTCTTGGGGAACAAATTCTTTATCTTCTGTTAGAAAGGGGAGAGATTTGCTGGGGATGGAAACTTTCACTAGGGATCATAGAAATTTTTGAACTAAAAGAACTCTATTAAGACCACACCGGGGATAACAACTAGAGGTGATAAACTCCACTTGGGGAAGAAGGGAAAGCCTCTGAACCACAACCTAAAATTTGGAACTCCACCGGGGAACTTTCAAACAATACACTCCTATTGAAGATAAGAGACCCTTAAACGACACTCGTCAAGGCATATTGCTTCAGAAAAAAGAAAGGGAATTGACCCATAGGGGAATAAGCAGGCCAAATGATCAATCATCTCTTTAAGACACTTAATAGGGCAAAATTCCCTAGGGAAAAAAATTCACGGGGAGTCAAACATCAACCTCACCGGGGATAACACCACCAGGATGGAAATCTTCACTTGAGAAGAAACAAACATCTTAGGATAGAAGCTCCGCTAGGGATATCTTAAACACCTTCTACTACAGGGATGGAAGAGTTATGAATGACACCATCATGCACACCACACTAGGGAAACAAAGCTTGCTTCATTAGGGGATAAAGGCAAATTAATCCAAAATATCCCTGAAATCCAGCTTTGACTAGGGATAAAACCTACCTCTTCCACTGAGTAACAAAGAAGCTTCGGATGGTGGCATCAACAACACCAACCGTACTGGAGATAGCCATTTTTCACGGGAAAGACACGAGCTAATCTCACTGGGGGAGCCACGACATGTCGAATTCAAGGGAGGGATATCAAGAATCCTTCAGTAAAACCATAATGAACAAACATTTGTGAAGAGAAGGAGCATACTAAAATGAGGGTACGACATCGCTGGAAACACATGATTCTGTTTTGAGCAAAAATGCACATTCACTGGGGATATTGGATCCTACTCTACACAAAGTGTAGATCACAACAACATGCCCCAGTACAGGATGGCTACCTTAGCCGTCATATCAGACACTTGTAAAGATTTTAATGTTTTAAATGAAAATTTTATCAAAAATGTTGAACGTCTTTTACAATCAAAATGGTAAAATAAAAACAAATTGGCACAATCCAAAAAACACTTTTATTGATTGATTGATTGGCCTGTAAATAGGCATTTACATCAAGAAGAAATTTCTGAAAGGAGGCAATTGCATACAAAGCATATAGAGGAGAAAACAAAAATGGCAATGTGAGTGCGGATTCATCAAGTACGACTCTGCTACAAATCTTATGACCTTGAACCTCCTTATTATCTTGCTTTCTGAATAAACTGATTGGACTGGTGCTTCCCAAGCCAATCCAATAACAATGTAAATTGATTTTACAGATACAACGCAGAATGTAGTATTCGCTTTTAATCCCTAACTTTTTCCTGGATTTCCCTTCCGGGTTTTCAATCCACCAGGATACCCTTATTTGCCTAAATTGCCTTTGATAGGTTCAACTTAGCGTGTGTACAATTATTTTTCACTCATTCACTCTTTCTTTTGTCCCTAACTTTTGCCTGAACCTTTGGTCGCTTAGGTTTGCTGGGATTCCTTTTTTACCTGAGTCAGTCAACTCAGCGGTCATTTCATGCGAAGTGCTTTTTCACTACATCTGCGTTGACAGGGTGAAGGAAATCCTATCCATCCATAGTCATGAGCATCATAGATCCTCCTGAAAAGACTTTCTTTACAACATATGGTCCTTCATAATTAGGATCCCATTTACCCCTAGCATCTGTATTATTGGGAGACAAGATCCTCTTCTGCGGACGTACTTTCTTATCGAAAGCTTTCTTCATCCTCCTCTGGTATAATTGCCCGTGGCAAATAGCCGTCAATATCTTCTCGTCAATGAGATTCAGCTGGTCAAATTTTTTCTGAACCCATTCAACCTCATCCAATTGTACATTTGTCATTATCTTTAAAGAAGGGATTTCCACTTCCACAGGAAGGACTACTTCCATGCCATAAACAAGTGAGAAGGGGGTTGCCCCAGTCAAAGTATGCACAGTGGTACGATAACCATGTAAAGCAAATGGCAATATATCGTGCCAATCCTTATAGGTGACAACCATTTTCTACACAATCTTCTTGATATTCTTGTTTGCTTCCTCAACCACACCATTCATCTTAGGACGGTAGGAGAAAAATTGTGATGCTTTATCTTAAAGCTTTCGCACAACTCTTTCATCATCTTATTGTTGAGATTCGACCCATTGTAGGTAATAATCTTCTCGGGAACCCTGTATCGATAAATGATATTATTCTTGATGAAAAGAGCAATTACCTGCTTAGTTACATTGGCATAAGATGCTGCTTCGACCCACTTAGTGAAGTAGTCAATGGCCACCAGAATGAAACGGAGCCCGTTGTAAGCAATCAACTCAATTCGTCTAATCATATCAATACCCCACATTGCGAAGGGCCAAGGTGAAGTCAAAACATTAAGAGGATTATATGGCACATACATCTTATCAGCATAGATCTAACACTTGTAACAGATCCTGGAATGGTTATAGCAATCATTTTCCATTGTTGACCAATAATAGCCTACTCTCAAGATTTTCTTGGCCATAGTATGCTCGCTGGAATGCGTTCCAAAGGAACCTTCATGAATTTCTTCTATGATCCTATTTGCTTCGTGTCTATCCACGCATCTGAGCAAAACAGAATCATAGTTTCTCTTGTACAAAACATCCCCATCGAGGAAAAACATGGCTGCATATTTCTGCAGAGTTTTCTTATCAGTGACAGAAGCATCCTCTGGATATTATTTTGTCTCAAGATACCTCTTGATATCGTAAAACCATGGTTTCTCATCAACAACATCTTCTTTTATTTCATAACAAAACGCTGGCTCATCCAACCTCAGAATAGTGATAGAGGGGGGCTCATTTGCCCATCTTACATTAAACATGGATTACATAGTAGCATATAACACTAAATTGCACTGCATATTTGACTTGATTCGCACATGTTTATTAGGTTTTTATTGTTATTTTCTTGTGTTATGATTGCATTTTGTTTTTTTGTCCAGTTTTTTTGTCTTTCCTAAGCCTTGCTTGAAGAAATGAAGAAAAACGAACTAAAAATCAAGATTTTGGAGTTTTTACACTTATGGCTTCCACCATGGCACCCACCATAGGGTCAGCCATGACGTGGCCACCTTCAGCCAACTGCCAACTGCCATGTTCTCCATTACTTCTTCATTTTTGGAGCATGGCAGCCACCACACCCCCATGGCGGGCGCCACCTTTGCAATTTCGCTTCCCGCTCAAAAGAAGTTGGAGGGCATTCTTGGGATTTCTAAAATCCTCATAGGCCTATAAATAGAATTAATTGCAGTTCTTCTTCTTCATCCAAGCTTAGTTACACAGACTTAAGCCATATATTGTCCAATTGTAAGTGGTAATCTCTTCACACCAAAGAATTATCGCACGAGTCATTGAGTCTGTAGTCAAGTTTGGAGCACTTTACAATCTTTCCGCCATTTTAATTCAAGTTTCCTTTATTTCAGTCAAATTTACCTTCCAGTCAAATTTCTCTAAAGCCCTCCGTTTGGAACAGGTTTCTATTTAAGTTTCGCATTTATCGAACTTATTTCCTCGCACTTGCTTTAATTTGTTTATTTTCTCGCATCGCACTTGCTTTACTTTGTTTATTTTCTCGCATTGAACTTGCTTTACTTTGTTTATTTTCTCGCATCGCACTTACTTTGTTTATTTTCTCGCATCACATTTACTTATCTTTTAACCTTTTTATTTTCTTCTTAAACATGATTTGCTTTAATAAGTTTATTTCCATGTCTGGATAATTTCCTTTAGGGTTAGAATGTAATGATCATGGTTAAGGTAACTGTCTAAACATTGCATCTGTAGGAATACTTTAGGGGCTATTTTGGTTTTTAACACAAGTTTTTAACACTTTATTTTCTGTTGGGTAAGATCAAAAGCCGTCCAACCATTGGTAAACTTGGTTAGTCTTAATTGCTCAAAGAGGGTGAAAGCGTTTTGTTCAATTAAGTAAGAACCTTTAACTTTTTAGAAGAAATGATTTCAAAACCTTTTTCGGACGCGTTTATAGGTTTAAAAGTCTAATCATCTCTTGGTTAGAAATTTTGAGTCAAAATCACTTTTCAACTTAGTCAAGTAACTATATTTCTTAAAAATAGGTTTATTACTTTAACATAATACACACCTTTTATCCGTGACAATAAAAATACATTATTTAAAGAATAAACTCGGTTCTAAATACACGAAAGCAACAATTACTGTTAAATTAGTTCTTTTCAAAGTAGGAAATATTGCCCCATAAGTAGTTCTATTAGAAGCATTTTAGAGTATTATCTGACCATTGTGATTTGCATTCGAATCTGTTGCTTTCATCTGAATTAACATCTTTTACTTTATTTACTCCACATGCTATAAAACCCTGATTTGATCTGCCTTAAATAAACATAGTGACAATAGAATTTGATAGATTGACGTTTTGGTCTCTGTGGGATTGATAATATTTTATATTACTTTGACGCGATTCATATACTTGTGAATATAACACATCAAGTTTTTTGCACCGTTGCCGGGGACCAATCACGTCAAATTTCGTACCCTATTGTTACACCGTCTAGACTAAGGCTTAACTAGCCAGTCAATGCGAAAAACTTGCAGTACTGTGAGTTTATTAAACCCTTTAGCGGAACCTAAATGTTACGCTCGTGCTCGCCTCTTACTCCAAAGAGTTAGGAAAGCTATGGCTAAAAATCGTGACCAAAGACCCCTTAAGGAGTTCTCCCAACCCTCCAATGAAGAACCTAGTTCTAGTATAGTAAACCCCACTATTCCTGCCAACAAAATAGAACTAAAACCCTCTCTATTATAACTAGTACAACAAAACCAATTTGAGGGTCTCTCTACAGAGAACCCAAATCAACATTTGAAAATCTTCATTCAACTAGCCGATACCTTCAAAACCAACGGTGCTACATCCGAGGAGATTCATTTAAGACTATTTCCTTTCTCCCTCAGAGATAAAGCCCGTTGTTGGTTAGATTCCATTCCAGCCAATTTAATAACAACTTGGGAAGACCTAAGGAGAGTGTTCCTTTCCAGATATTTCCCCCTAGTAAAACTGCCGTTTTTAGAAACCAAACAACCAGATTTACTCAAGTTCAAGGAGAATCATTGTTTGAGGCATGAGAAAGGTATAAGGAATTATTAAGAGTTTTCCCCCACCATGGCCTAGAACAATGGCTGATCATACATATCTTCTATGATGGACTCCAATGTAACACCAAGATGACCATCGACGCTGCCGCCGGTGGCGCTCTGATGAACAAACCTTACCCTGAAGCTTGCGCTCTCATTGAAGATATGGCTCAAAACCATTACCAATGGGGAACAGAGCGAGCAACAGTGGAGAAGAAGGAGCCCCAAGGAGGAATACATGATATAAGCTCTATGTACATGATGCAAGCCAAAATGGATGCTCTAGCCCTAAAGGTCGATCATATGTCCAATACCCCAGCCACTGTAGTAGCAGTCACCCAATAATGCGAGATATGTGGAACACAAGGACACCAATTAGCAGAATGCAACCTGTTGAACAAAACATCCATCGAACAAATCAATACATCTAAGGAAACCCCTTTTCGAACACTTATAACCCTGGATGGAGGAATCACCCAAACTTCTCCTATAAGAACAATAACCCTATCAAAAACTATGCACCCCCAAGACCACCAAGTTTTCAAGCTCCAAGACCAAACCAACCTATGCAAGTTGTGCCCCCAAAACCAAACCTCGAGAAAATCATGTAAAATTTTATCTCGTCCCAAACTCAACAAAATAAAGAATTCATGAACCAGAACATTCATGTAAATGAATTGATCACACAATTAGGAACTAAGGTTGACCAGATAGTAACTCATAACAGGATGCTTGAAACCCAAATCTCGCAAGTAGCCCAAACACAAGCTCCCCAGACTACGCCTGGAGGACAATTTCCTGGACAATGTCAACCAAACGCTAGAGGTCAAGCCAATGCAATTACCTTACAAAATGGGACTTCTTACGAAGAACCTTTTAACCCAACCTTGAGTGAACCTAAAATCCCTAAGTAAAGTGGAGTAGAAAAACTAGTGGAACCCTAAAAGGATAAAGACCAAGATAAGGAAGAGACTAGAGACAAAGATTATGTACCACCTCCACCATACAAACCTCCGAACCGTATCCGCAAAGACTAAAGCAAACCAAAATCAACAACCAGTATAAAAATTCTTAAAGATGATAGAGAAACTTAATATAGAGATTCCTTTTACCGAAGCCATCACCCAAATACCATCATATGCAAAATTCCTTAAAGACATCCTGACCAACAAACGAAGACTTGACGATCCCAAACCCTTAGAATGCAATTCTATCTCTGAAAACAGATTTGCCAAGAAAGAGAAAGACCCTGGAAACTTTTCCATACCTTGTATATTAAGGGACTATGTGATCGATAAGGCGTTTCTGGATTTAGGAGCTAGTGTTAGCCTAATGCCTCTGGCAGCTTGTGAAAGATTGAACTTAGGAGAATTGCAACCTACTAAGATGTCTCTTCAATTAACTGATAGATCTGTCAAATATCCCATTGGTATATTAGAAAACATCCCAGTTAGAATCAGACAGTTATATATATCCCTATCAACTTTGTTATCATGGACATCAAAGAAGATGACGATATCCCAATCCTCCTAGGAAGACCCTTCCTATCTACAGCGGGAGCCATAATAGATGTCAGGAGAGGAAAACTAACCTTTGAAGTGGGCAATGAAAAAATATAGTTTATTCTTTCAAAGTTCCTTATGGCACCAGTAATAGGAGACGCGTGTTATGCCATAGACATTATTGATGAGTGCGTAAGAGAATTAAACAAGGAAGGACCTATTGAATCAATCAAACTACCTTCGACTACCATATGGGAAGACGATGGATTCGAGAAGATGGAACCCTACATTGATGATAACCTCTATGAATGTTTAGCCCTTACCCCAAATCCTATACCTAGCCCTAAGCAAACCACTTTAGAACTTAAAGAATTACCCAAGAATCTAAGATATGAGTTTCTTGATGAGGAGATGAAGCTCCCAACTATCATGAGTTCTACCTTAAACCAAGCTGAAACAAACCAACTCTTAGAAGTTTTGCGAAAATATCCCTCAGTCTTAGGGTATAACACTCTTGATTTGAAAGGAATAAGTCCGTCTGTATGTATGCATCGGATTTTACTAGAGGAAGATTTTAAACCCTCCAGAAAGCATCAAAGAAGGATAAACCCTATAATGAGTGATGTTGTAAAGAAAGAATTCCTTAAGTTACAAGAGGCTGGTATCATTTTTCAAATCTCAGATTGTAGATGGGTAAGCCATGTGCATGTAGTACCCAAAAAGGGAGCATTACTGTCGTGCAGAATGAAAAAGGCGAGCATGTAGCCAAGCGTTTGGAAGGCGGTTGGCGTATGTGCATAGATTATAGAAAGCTAAACAAAGCGACTAGGAAAGATCAGTTCCCTTTACCATTTATAGACCAAATGCTTAAACGTTTAGCTAGACACTCTTATTTTTTCTACCTATATGGATATTCTGGATTTCTCCAAATCCCTATTCATCCTAAAGATCAAGAGAAAACAACTTTTACATGCCCTTATGGAACCTTTGCCTAAGATGAATGCCATTTGGACTTTGTAATGCTCCTGCCACTTTCTAAAGTTGTATGATGTCAATCTTCGCATATTATCTCGATGGAATTATGGAAGTTTTTATGGACGATTTCTTGGTATGCGGGTTTGATATCAAAAATTTCCTCGCTAACCAAAATTCTGGAAAGATGCGTAGAAGTAAACCTCGTATTGAACTGGGAGAAATTCCATTTCATGGTGACCAAAGGTATAGTTTTAGGGCACATAGTCTCTGAGAAAGGTATTGAAGTTGATTAATCCAAAATAGAAGTTATAGAAAACCTTAAGCCACCTAATACCATTAGGGAAGTTCGAAGTTTTCTTGGTCATGTCGTCTTTTACCGATGCTTTATCAATAATTTCTCTAAGATAACAAAACATTTAACTGGCCTGTTGATGAAAGATGTTGAGTTTATTTTCGATGAAAAGTGTGTCGAAGCCTTTAACCTTTTAAAACAAGCCCTAATTTCCGCACCTATTATGCAACCCCCAGATTGGACCGAACCTTTTGAAATCATGTGTGGCGCTAGCGATTATGCTGTTGGAGTTGTTCTAGGTCAAAGAAAAGATAAGAAGCTGCATGTGATTTACTATGCTAGCAGAACCCTAGATGCTTCCCAACTTAACTATGCTACCACCGAAAAATAACTTTTAGTTGTAGTGTTTGCTATTGATAAATTATGATCTTATCACCTATTAAGTAAAAAAGATGCTAAACCTAGGCTACTTCGATGGATCCTTTTACTACAAGAATTTGATCTAGATATTTGAGATAAGAAAGGCACAGAAAATGTAGTTGCTGACCACCTTTCTAGGCTCGAATACTTGAAACCAGAGTTAGTTCCTATAAATGATGACTTTGATTATGACACACTAGTAGCCAAAATAGACACCTTTGAGGAAGATGACCTAAATCGTTATGAGATCCCTGAGAAAGCCCTAGGAGTTAGTAACGTACCCTGATATGCTGACTTTGTTAATTATTTAGCTGCTAATATAGTACCCCCAGATCTTAGCTATCACCAGAAAAACAAGTTCTTTAATGATGTGAAACACTTTTATTGGGATGAACCACTCCTGTTCAAAAGAGGCACCGATGGTATTTTTCACCGTTGTGTCCCTGAAGAAGAGGTAAGGAATATCATAGAACATTGTCACTCCACACCTTATGGTGGACATACGAGCACCTATAAAACATACACTAAAATCCTCCAAGCCAGACTTTTATGGCCCACACTTTGGCGTGATGTCCATGCTTACATTGTCCAATGCGATCGGTGCCAACGCACTGGGAACATCTCAAGACGTGATGAAATGCCCTTAAGGAACATTCAAGAAGTAGAACTTTTCGATGTATGAGGTATAGATTTTATGGGTCCTTTTCCATCCTCCTTAGCCAATAAATACATCTTAGTGGTTGTTGACTACGTGTATAAGTGGACTGAAGCTATAACTGAACCCACAAATGACACACGGGTAGTACTCAAACTGTTCAAAAATTACATTTTCCCCAGGTTTAGAATACCCCGTTGTGATCGGTGGATCTGGAACTGACTGTTTAACGCTGGTTCGCGAAATGTCGCGGTAAGCAAGAGTCGCCACCATCTTTTATTTTCTCCAAATGGAAAGGACAAAAGCACAAAAAAATTCCTTAAAGAGATTGCTCTCGGTTCGGGAGGTAGGTTATAGAAAGGGAAGGTGTTAGCACCCTTTCTATCCATGGCTATCCATGGGCTCTTAGATACTTGCTCACTTGTGTTTTCAAAAATGGTTTGTTTGCTTTTCAACTGTGGGTTTTAAAAAGTTTCTTTGAAAATTTCAGTTCGACTCTTGTATCGGTCCTCAAGAGTGTTTGAAAAATTTCTTTCGAAAGCTTTTTGAAAAGGTGTCGGTGTGAAAAGTATTTGTGATTTGTTTTTGAAATTAGAGCAAGTATCTAGAGTCGTCTACCTACCCTAAGGAATTCGTCTGTGTAGATGTCCTTTCAAGTAGTGCCATCCCACCATTGAGAGGTAGGTAGCACTACCGTTGGAGGTGTTCGGGTCAATTCGAGGTTCGGGACATGGTGATCACCGGAGCAATGGGAAGACTCCTTAGAAGCTACCCTCATGCCAGGTTCCAGGATCATGAGGACTTACTAAGACATCCTCTACTCGACGATCACCTTTCGAGGCAAGGCAACAGTGAAGCTTACCCTAGGGGTGGTGTGTGATTTGTGTGTCGTTTTCATTTATTTTTGTCTTGTCATGTTAGGGTGATCTATGCGTTTGTTTTTATTTATGGTCATTCATTCTTGCATGCATCGATTAACAGTTAAAAATTGCGAGAAGGTAAAAGCTCTAAACTATTACAAAAGGCGCGGGTCCACATCGCCAAAATTTCCAGAACCCGATTTGACAGAAAAATAAAGAATTAAAAGTGCGACAGATAAATATTACATGGCCTTGGGAGAGATACATAAATATTAAAAAGAATAAAAAATAAATATGCGAATTGAATAAGAATTAAAACGAGGGCGTTGGACCCTTTTTGCAAAATTAAATTAAACGATTATTAAATTAACAAAATTAAAAGGAAAATAAATTGTCTTTTTGGTATTTTTGTATTTTATGATTTTTATGAAAAAAAAAATAATTAAAATAAAATGCTAACCCTAATTCTAGTTGTTTTTATTTATTAAGAAAAGATTAAATTTTGACCTAATATTTAACCTAATTATTTTACATGCAATTTAATTATAAAAATAAATAATAGGAAATATTTAATTATTATGAAAGAAAAGAAAAAAGGATAAAAATGATTATAAACCCTAATTCTACCAATTTTAGACTTTTATTAAGGAAAATATTACAATTAAACCTAGTTTAATAACTAAAATTAATTAATGCAATTTATTTACAAAATACTAAAATAAAAATATTTATTATTTTTTTTTTATCTTTTCTGATTTTTTTGTGTTTTTTATATTATTGTGAAAATAATTGTTATAAAGAATTAAAAAAGATTAATTAAAACAAAGAAAAGAAAAGATATAAAAAGTTAAAAGAAACAAACTAGAGGGGGGTGCTGTCCCCAAGTGGAGGACTTATTGTAGTAATTCTGGGCCCAATTATCCCTGGCCTCTTTGACTTTTCAGGACACGTGTGAGATCTTTGACTAGGGTCCACCATGCTCTCCAGATCATGGCCCTTTGATTGACCTCAGGGTGCACGTGGAAGGTTTGATTTTATGGACGCACAGTGGTCTTCAGCGTTGAAACTGCATAGAAACATTTATTGAAAAATAACATGGAAAGGGTGAGGGACCTGGGGCTCGAACCCAGGTCCCAGGGGTTACCAGCATACACGTCTACCACTGAGCCATCCAACGCGCGTTTATTATATAATAACTAACAAAAAATATAACATAAACAAGCATTAGTGGAGCGCTTTTCGCGCGAAATTCGAACCAGCCATTTACACCTTGCCACTTCATCGTCCTCTTCATTGTGCTTTTTTTTCCTGAAACAAAGAAAGAATGAGCAACGGTTTTGAACCGTTCCCATATATATCATTCTGAAAAATAACGATTAGGCCCTGGAGTCATATAAATTAGGCGCGAGGGTGCCATCTTTTTCGTCCAAGCACGCTGAACATGGTTATGGTATTGAGGTCCTCTAATTTTACAGTATGAAGAAACGCCTAAATTAAAAGTTTGGAAACCCTAGATGTCTTTAATGGTGAATCTTCATATGGGGCACGAAAACAAAATCTAACCACACAGTTAGCTTCAGAATTGCATAATGAACATAAATCACATGTTAAAAATTGCAAAAAGTGTATGATTCGTGATGCAAGAACATGAAATTTTTTCTGGACAGGGTGCGATCAATCTTACGTTTCTTGGTGTTAGAATAGTTGGTTTTGATTTGGGAACCTTCCTTGAAGCCTCGGGAAGGTGATGGAATACGTCTCTTTGCTTGAATCAACCTCTAACCTTGTTTTCAGTTTTCAAATTTTTAGGCCAAAAGTGTGAGTCTGATAATGGAGTTTATGCGCAGCTGAGGGGTCAAAGGCATGAGGGTTTGCATCCTTATATGTGTATGAATGATTAGGTCAAAGAAAATTGATCCAAAATCCATGAATTGATGAATATGATATTTGATTTTTAAACCATGATTTTCAAATCTTTTTCATGCAAACTTCTACCAAATCATGACCAATTCAATTGATTCTTTCTATATTTGGTTAGGCACGAAATCTTGGAGATATTATGTGCACAAAAAGATTGAAAAACCTAGGTTTAGTATTTTCCATGTATTTTAATTAATTAAATGAATTATTAATAATAAAAATCCAAATAAATAAATAAAAAATGAAGAAAAACTTCCCTTTGGGCCAAATGGTCGTGCACATGCCTTGGATAATGAATTGTGGAAGAAAAAGAGGCCCATTAGCAATTTTAGGTCATTTGAATCAATGTTGACTTTTCAAAATATCCAAAAATTTCCCAACTTCCACAAGGCATAACTTGCTCAATTTTTAATCTTTGCTCATGTTCTTGGACATTTTGGAAAGGTCTTTGAGTCCTCTAACCAATGTCTTTGGTCCCATGTCATTTGGATTTACCAATCTCAAGTTATGGCCTTTGACTTAAAGTCCCTTTTTGTTGACTTTTAAAATCGACCTATAATGTTGAAATTGATAACTTTTTGTGAGAGCATTTATTGTACTTGGAGTATGAAGAGGAGTTGTAGGAAATGTCTTTATCTTCAAAATGAGCTTTGGATGGAATTTTTCTGATAATCCATGTGAAAGTTATGCCCTGGTCAATTTACAGTTGACTTTTTCAGCTGTCCAAATAAGGAAACTTTTGCATCTTGATGATTTTTGAGCCAAGCTTTGAGAATCATGATCAAGCATTGATCAAATGATGTTTGTGGCTTCAAAATGAGATGTTGACCAAAAATTTTGACTTTTGACTGTCAAATGACCATTTTGCCCCTACAATTGACTGTAGTGCAATTAGGGTTTTGACTGTGCAATTTTGTGCTGAAAGTCTTGAAACTTTGTATGAGGATGCTTGACCATGTTTATAGGCATGTGGGACTTGATTGGACCCTGGGAAACTTCATTTTCTTGATCAGAACCAAAACCCTAATTTTGACTGTTTAGGATACCCTTGCACTGTGCAACCCTTGGAGAATTTTGCAGCTTGACTTGGCAAATTTTGAAGAATATGGGAGGGCAAATTTTGGGGTACAACAGTTGCCCCTGTTCAATCTTCTTAGACCTGAGGATGCAGATTGGCTGACGTGCCTTTCGTAATCCGAGGGTGGAAGATGATTGAACACTAGAGTGCCCAGAAATTTGCGCTCACATAGTCGTATGATGGTGGGAATGGGCTTATAGATGCCATTTAGAGATTAATGAATAGGATGATGGGCTTATATATGCCATCTGGATGTTGATCGCGTAAGAGATTCCTTAGCGAGAACTTGCGTACCTGCAAAAGAAAAATGAGTACCTGACATGTTGCAGGATCTGGTTTTCAGATGCTTTGTATAGATGTGTCCTGACTGGTTACAGGAGCTGAATCTTTAAACTCTTCAGACGTGCCCTGGCGAGATACAGGAATCGAGTCTGGTAATGTTAGTCTTCCACGGATACACCCTGGCAAGATTCAGGTATTGGATCCTCGGACTCTTCAGGCACACCCTGGCAAGATACAGGAATCGGATCTGGTAATGTTAGTCTTCAACGGATACACCCTGGCAAGATTCAGGTATCGGATCCTCGAACTCTTCAGACACACCCTGGCAAGATACAGGAATCGGATCTGGTAATGTTAGTCTTCAACGGATACACCCTGGCAAGATTCAGGCATCAGATCCTCGAACTCTTCAGACACACCCTGGCAAGATACAGGAATCGGATCTGGTAATGTTAGTCTTTAACGGATACACCCTGGCAAGATTCAGGTATCGGATCCTCTAACTCTTCAGACACACCCTGGCAAGATACAGGAATTGGATCTGGTAATGTTAGTCTTCAACGGATACACCCTGGCAAGATTCAGGTATCGGATCCTCGAACTCTTCAGACACACCCTGGCAAGATACAGGAATCGGATCTGGTAATGTTAGTCTTCAACGGATACACCCTGGCAAGATTCAGGTATCGGATCCTCGAACTCTTCAGACACACCCTGGCAAGATACAGGAATCAGATCTGGTAATTGGTCATCAACAGATACACCCTGGCAAGATTCAGGAATCGGATCTTTAGTTGCGACCATTGATGGTAATCATTTTTGTATTTTTGTCCTGAAAAGACAACCGTTAGTTGTATGCGATGTCATGTGGTATGACATGCGAGATGCTCTCTGAATACGTGAGATTGTATGTTCATGATGCGTATATGCATGCTATAATGTATGAAGATGTTTATGAATGTATTTTTCGTCTAGGAAAGTAAATCCTTGACGGGTGCCGGGAAGTCACTCCTGGGCTGATGTTGGAGAATAGATTTTGCTTCCGCCGGGGATGATAGTTGCAAGAATACCAGTAGGAGAAGATGACTCCGTTGGGGAATAAACCTGGCGAATGGATTACTCTGCGGGGAGAAAAGTACTCTAGCAATCTTGCTGGGAAGCAATACTCTGTGGGGAGAGAGGTACTTTGCGGAGTTGTTGATAATAACTTGCTGGGGATACCCTTGTTGTGCTGGAAGTGCTAATAGACTTCGCTGGGGATAAGAAAGAACTGTGTTGATGATGACCTTTCCGTGGCTTTTGGCTGAGGATAACCCAGTTATATCCTGGTAGGGAAATAACTCTTTGAATAAAGCCGGGCGACGCGTTCGTGCTCTGCGAGGATAAGCTTCCAGAATCTACTGGGGATACGCTTACTGCCTGGGGAGGTGAATTCCAACTTTCCTGGGGAACTGGATTGGACTCTCTTGGGGAAGTTTTTGAACTGCGGGGGAAGTGATTCCTTTGAATGTTTGGTATACCGCCGGGGAACAATCTTTAGGTCAAGACTGCCGAGGATGCTTGTTATGAATATGTGTGCTGCTGGGGAATGTTGAGATCTGCTGGAGGATACTCAACTTCCTTAAGGTTTGATTGTAACTTCGCTTGAGGAGAGTGTACTGACTTGCTGACATACTCTCTGGGGAATTAAGATATACCGGCTGTGTTCTTCAACTGAACCTACCTTGGTACCTCGGAGGATAGAACAACTGGATTGCTTAGACAACTCTTTATTGCCCCTGTTTCTAATGTTACCTGTAATTAATCCTTTGTTTCGTATGCAAATATTTATGAGTTAGCAAATTATTTTCGATGCATATATCACAAATTGAACCTTGGACGTTCTTCGCAAAACAACAGAAAAGGAAAAACAATTGGCACTTTTAACTGAAAAATATATATTTGTATTGATTTTTGAATGGCCTGTAAATAGGCGTTTTATGTACAAGAGGCTGACGTCCTAGTAAGAGAACGCCGCCGAACAAGAGAGTTTATACAAATTTTGTACAAAATAAAACAGCTGTGTGAAATGAATGATCCCACTGGGTTTCAACTCTGCTATTGCCTTTATATCCCCGAGCGTCTCATCACTTGATGACCTAAATGAAGAATGAAGCTGACTGATCGATGCCGTCTGAACTTGATATAGATACCGGGTTCTGGATGCAAAGTGATCCAATGAGACATAGTATTACGCTTTTATCCCTAACTTTTGCCTGGACCACCCTTTCGGGTTTTCAGTCCACCGGGATACCCATTTTTTCCCAAGCCGCCTTTTCAGGTTTTCGACTTACCGGGTGTACAGATTTTTCATTTCATCCCTTCATTTTGCCCGAACCCTTTTGGTTCGCCGGGAAGCCCTAATTTTTGCCTAGGCATGTCAGCCTAGCGGGTCTTTTTTCATGCGTAGTATCTTTTTACTATGTCCGCATTAGCGGGGTGAGGAAGGTTGTCACCATCCATGTTGGTTAGAATCATGGCTCCTCCTGAGAACACATGCTTAACCACAAATGGCCCTTCGTACGTAGGGGTCCATTTGCCCCTTGGGTCACCCTGAGGAAGGATGATTCGCTTGATTACCAGATCCCCAACTTGATATTCCTGTGGTCTGACCTTTTTGTTAAATGCCCTGATCATTCGTTTCTGGTACGTCTGACCATGGCAGATAGCAGCAAGTCTCTTTTCATCAATAAGGTTGAGCTGATCAAGTCGTGTCTGGATCCAATCATCCTCGTTCAGATTTGCATCCTTCATTATCCGGAGAGAGGGTATTTGCACTTCGATCGGTAAGACTGCCTCCATACCATAAACCAAGGAGAAAGGAGTTGCCCCGGTTGACGTCCTGGCTGAGGTACGGTACCCATGTAGAGCGAACGGTGACATCTCGTGCCAATCTTTATAAGTCACTGTCATCTTCTGCACGATCTTCTTGATATTTTTATTTGCTGCTTCTACAGCCCCATTCATCTTTGGTCTGTAAGGAGAAGAATTGTGGTGCTGTATCTTGAACTACTCGCAGAGCTCAATGATCATCTTATTATTCAGATTGGTACCGTTATCTGTAATAATTCTTTCTGGGATGCCGTACCGACAGATCAGGTTATGCCGAATGAACTGTGCCACAACAGTCTTGGTTACAATAGCATAGGATGCTGCTTTGACCCATTTTGTAAAATAATCAATCGCCACTAGGATGAAGCGGTGCCCATTAGATGCCGTAGGTTTAATCTCACCGATCATGTATATGCCCCACATTGCAAACGGCCAAGGCGCAGTCAGAACATTCAGAGGAACTGGAGGAACATGCACCTTGTCTGCATAAATCTGGCACTTATGGCATGTCCTGGAATGTTGGTAACAGTCAGCTTCCATTGTGGACCAGTAATATCCTGCCCGAAGGATCTTCTTTGCCATAGTATGTCCACTAGAATGTGTACCAAAGGTCCCTTCATGTAGCTCTTCCATGATCCTTTCTGCTTCAGTCTTATCCACACAACGCAGTAAGGTTGAATCATGGTTTCGCTTGTACAAGATGCCGTTGCTAAGGAAGAATTTTGCCGCGAACCTTCTCAGGAACTTTTTATCATTGACTGAGGCACCTTCAGGGTATTCCTGAGCTTCCAAATATCTCTTCACCTCATGGTACCAAGGCTTCTCAGTCACCAATTCAGTCTCGAGATCGCAACAGTATGCCGGTTCGTCCAGTTTCCAGATGATGATCCGGGGAGCCTCATTATCCCATTTGACCTTGAACATAGAAGACATTGTAGCTAACGTGTCCGCCAACTGATTCTCTTCTCTCGGGAAGTGTTCAAAGGTTATCTTCGTGAAGTGGGGGATCAAGGTCAACACACATTCTCTGTAAGGAATCAGGTTTGGATGTTTCGTATCCCACTCTCCTTTGATCTGATTGATCACGAGAGCAGAATCTCCGAAGACACTAAGAAACTTGATCCTTAAGTCGACCGCCGCTTGAAGACCCATGATGCACGCTGTTGTACCCCAAAATTTGCCCTCCCATATTCTCCAAGAAATTGCCAAGCCAAGTGACAAAATTCCCCAAGGGTTGCACAGTCAAGAGCCTCCTATACAGTCAAAACTAGGGTTTGTGTTCTGATCAAGAAGATGAAGTTTTCAAAGGCCCAATCAAGTCTCATATGCCTATAAAGGTGGTCAAGTGTCTTCATATCAAGTTTCAAGGCATTCAGCTCAAAATTGCAGTCAAAACCCTAGATTGCACTACAGTCAACTGCAGGGGCAAAATGGTCATTTGGCAGTCAAAAATTCAAATTTTTGGTCAACATATCATTTTGAAGCCACAAACATCATTGGATCAATGCTTGATCATGATTCTCAAAAATTGGCTCAGAAATCATCAAAGATGCAAAAGTTACTATATTTGGACAGCTGAAAAAGTCAACTGAAATTGACCAGGGCATAACTTTCACATGGATTATCAGAAAAATTCCATCCAAAGCTCATTTTGAAGAGAAAGACATTTCCTACAACTCATCTTCATACTTCAAGTCCAAGAAATGCTCTCACAAAAAGTTATCAATTTCAACATTATAGGTCATTTTCAAAAGTCAACAAAAAGGGACTTTAAGTCAAAGGCCATAAATTGAGATTGGTAAATCAAAATGACATGGGACCAAAGGCATTGGTTAAAGGACTCAAATACCTTTCCAAAATGTCCAAGAACATGAGAAAAGCTTAAAAATTGAGCAAGTTATGCCTTGTGGAAGTTGGGAAATTTTTGGATATTTTGAAAAGTCAACATTGATTCAAATGACCTAAAAATGCTAATGGGCCCATTTTTCTTCCATGATTCATCATTCCAAGCATGTGCACGACCACTTGGCCCAAAGGGAAGTATTTTCTCATTTTTTATTTATTTATTTGAATTATTATTTATATTAATTCATTTAAATTATTTAAATACATGAAAAATATCAAACTTGCCTTAACAAATCTTTTTGTACACATTTCAGCCTCAATATTTCGTGCACATCCCAACATGGAAAGATTTGGTTTGATTTAGGCTAATTGACACAAAAATACATGTGAAAAAGATATGGAAAGATCTTATGAAATCAAATTTGCAAAAACCATTAATTCATTGGATTTGCTCTACTTTTGTTAACCTAATAGCTTCACTACATAATGAGAAACCTAAACCTAATGCATAGGGACTGAAAGCTGCGCTAAAGAACACGTTGCAAACTTGAAAAATTTTCCATAAAACTCAATTCTGAAATCAACTTTGGAGGTCGATTCAAAGCATAATATTGGTTTCAATAGCTTCCTTGAAGGTCCCTGATCAGATTCCAATCACAAACTTCCACTCAAACGCCAAGAATTGGTATTTTGAACCTAAACTGTACAGCAAAAATTCCATAATCGTATATCCCATTCTATGCATTGTTTGTGAAATTTAATGGTTGATTTGTGTTCACTATGAAGTTTTGAAGCTAATCCATACCTTTAATTGCGTTTTTCTGTGTTGTATGAGATTACGCCATAACTGTTTTTCTAGGGTTTACAAAGCTCAAAATTAGGGATTTGCAAACGAGGAAAAATTAAGCCTTAAGACCACCATGGTTGTACTCAACGCATCTGGACGAAGAGATTGACATACTCGCGCCCAATTTATGGGCATCATAGCGCTAATCGCTATTTTCTTGAAACTAACCTTAAGCAACGCGTGGAAAACCGTTGCATATTACTTTTGTATTTCAGGATGATGGAGACGATGACATCGTGGCAAAACGTGACTGGCTAGTTTCAAATTTCGCGCGCGTTGGGGCCACTGATTTTCTTTTCCTTTTTAACATTTATTAACCATTATATATTAAATGAAATTCAAGCGCTTCAGTGGTAGACATACACCTTTGCAATGGCCAAGACCTGGGTTCGAATCCCAGGTCTGCAATATTCTTCATATTATTTTTCAAACAAGGTTAACGTGTTGTTTCACTTGCTGAGGACCATGGTACGCTTCCAAATTAAGCGTGACACGTCTTTCTCAAGACCAATCCAAAGGCGTAGAATTCATGAACACCCTAAAACCCCAATCAACGTGCCACATAATGCCTGGAAAAGTCAACAGATTTCAAGCTTATTGGGCCAGTTTCTTGGATCAAAACCTCCATATTGGGGCCTGAACCCCCCCTGGTTTGCAATTCTTTTTATCTTTTTATTTTATTTTTAATTGCTATTATATTTTCCTGATTGTTTTAATTTAATTAATTATATTTTTTCACAAAAATACAAAAATACATAAAAATTCAGAAAAGACAAAAAATGCAATAAATATTTTAGTTTAATATTTTCTTGTAAATAAATGCTTGGAATTTAATTAGTTTAAAATAGGTTTTAATATTAATTCTTTTCACAATAAAAATCTAAAAAATGAAGAATTAGGTTTAATAAATTTTATTCCTTTTTAATTTTCCTTTTTACCCTAATATTATTTATTTATTTATTTTCATAATTAATTGTGCATAAAAATTAGGTTTAGTTTAGGTTTCAATTTAATATTTTCACAATAAATTTAAAAGCTATTAGAATTAGGGTTTGCCTTTTAGTTTAATTTTAATTAACTTTTTTTCATCAAATTCCTAAAAACATTAAAAATACCAAAATACATTTTCTTTTAATTTTAATTTTAATTCCTTATTAATTTTAATTTTGCAAAAGGGTCCAACGCCCATATTTTTAATTGTTTAATTTGCGTATTTATTTTATTGCTTAAATAATTATGTATCTCTCCCAAAGCGTTGTAACTTAAACTTCTCGCACTTTTTATTTACTTTGCTTTATTTATTCTTTTCTGTCAAATCGGGTCCGGTTTAATTTTGGCGATGTGGACCCGCGCCGGTTGAAATAGCTTTAGATTTACTTTCCCGCAAACTTTTAACTGTTAACCAAGCATGCAAGAATGAATGACCATAATAAAATCAAGCGTAGAACACTTTAACATGACAAGACAAATGCAAATGAAAACGACACACAATTCGCACACACCACCCCTAGGGTACGCCTCACTGTTGCCTTGCCTCGAAAGGTGATCGTCGAGTAGAGGATGTCTTAGTAAGTCCTCATGATCCGGGAACCTGGCATGAGGGTAGCTTCTAAGGTGTCTTCCCATTGCTCTGGTGATCACCATGTCCCTACAAACTCGAATTGACCCGAACACCTCCAACGGTGGTGCTACCTACCTCTCAATGGTGGGATGGCACTACTTTAAAGGACATTTACACAGACGAATTCCTTAGGGTAGGTAGGTTCTCGTAGATACTTGCTCTCTTCAAAAACAAATCAAAATCTTTTCGCACCAACACATTTTCAAAAGCTTTCAAAACAATTTTTCAAACACTCTGACATATGAGTCGATCTGAAATTTTCAAAGAAACTTTTTTAAAAACCCACATTGAAAAGCAAACAAACCATTTTGAAAACACAAATGAGCAAGTATCTGAGAGCCCATGGATAACCATGGATAGAAAGGGTGCTAACACCTTCCCTTTCTATAATCTACCTCCCGAACCGAGAGCAATCTCTTTAAGGAATTTTTCTGTGCTTTTGTCCTTTCCATTTGGAGAAAATAAAAGACGGTGGCGACTCTTGCTTCCGCGACATTTCGCGAACCAGCGTTAAACAGTCAGTTCCAGATCCACCGATCACACACGCCTCATACTCCGCCATGTTGTTGGTACAGTTGAAACATAGTCGGGCAGTGAGCGGAGTATGAGTGCCTTGAGGAGATATGATTATGGCGCCGATACCATTTCCCAAAGCGTTGGAGGCTCCGTCAAAGTGCATAGACCATCGGGATCCTTCCTCAGGTCCTTCATCCGGTCCAGGTACTTCACAATCAGTCACTATCATGATGCTTTCGTCCGGAAACTCGAAGTTCATTGACTGATAGTCATCTACTGCCTGATGTGCCAAGTGGTCTGCCAATACACTTCCCTTGATGGCTTTCTGGGTCGTGTACTGAATGTCGTATTCTGTCAAGATCATTTGCCATCTTGCAATTCTCCCAGACAGAGCAGGCTTTTCGAATATGTACTTTATAGGATCCATCTTTGAGATCAACAAAGTAGTGTGAGTCAGCATATACTGTCTCAGCCGGCGAGTAGCCCATACCAAAGCGCAGCAAGTTTTCTCAAACAGTGAGTATCGGGTCTCACAGTCGGTAAACTTTTTGCTAAGGTAATAAATGGCATGCTCTTTTCGGCCAGACTCGTCATGCTGCCCCAGCACGCACCCCATTGAGTTGTCAAGCACTGTTAGATATAGTATCAGAGGTCTCCCTTCAACCGGTGGCATAAGGATGGGTGGTTCTTGGAGATACTCTCTGATTCTGTCAAAAGAAGCCTGACATTCATCATTCCAACGTACTACCTGATCTTTCTTCAGTAGCTTGAAGATTGGCTCACAAGTAGCAGTCAGGTGTGAGATGAAGCGAGCAATGTAATTCAGGTGTCCTAAAAAACCTCTGACTTCCTTCTCTGTCTTAGGAACTGGCATCTCTTGAATAGCTTTAACCTTGGCAGGGTCCACTTGAATGCCCTTATCACTTACGACGAAGCCTAGCAACTTCCCAGATCTTACCCCGAAGGTGCACTTGTTCGGGTTCAACCTCAGTTTATACAGTTTCAATCGGTCAAACAACTTCTGCAGATGATCTAGGTGCTCTTCCTCAGTCTGGGACCTTGCGATCATGTCGTCCACATACACTTCTATCTCATGATGGATCATGTCATGAAATAAAGCAACCATGGCACGTTGGTAGGTTGCCCCAGCGTTCTTCAATCCAAAAGGCATGACCTTGTAGCAGAAGGTGCCCCACTGAGTAACAAAGGTTGTCTTCTCCATGTCTTCAGGTGCCATCTTGATCTGATTGTAACCTGAAAAGCCATCCATGAAAGAGAACACCTTATGCTGAGCTGTATTGTCAACAAGGACATCAATGTGAGGTAAAGGGAAGTCATCCTTGGGGCTGGCCCTATTCAGATCCCTGTAGTCGACACACATTCTGACCTTACCGTCCTTCTTAGGTACCGGCACCACATTAGCAACCCACTGAGGGTAAGAAGTCACTGCAAGGAACCCAGCGTCAAACTGTTTCATAACCTCGGCTTTAATCTTCTCAGACATCTCTGGACGCATACGGCGGACCTTTTGCTTAACCGGAGGGCAATCTTCCTTAGTTGGCAAGTGATGGACCACAATATCGGTATCCAACCCGGGCATGTCTTCGTAGGACCAGGCAAAGATCTCCATATAATCATGCAGCATCTGAGTCAACCGTTGCTTCACGCTGAGCTCTAGGTTGGCACCAATCTTTACCTCTTTTCTGTCTGCCTCAGTACCCAAGTTTATTATCTCCACTGGCTCTTCATGTGGTTGAATTGCCCTCTCTTCCTGAAGTAACAGTCTTGCAAGCTCACCAGGCACTTCGCAATCATCTTCACCTTCGTCTTCAGCTAAGTTGATCGGATTTTTGAAGTCATAACTGGCAGTAGCAGAGTCGTTACAAGTGAGATCCAGAGTGGATTGAAACCTGTATGAGTGAGTGTGTGTGTAAATACAGCTGTTTTGAAATATATGTAAAGGAAAGAAAGACAGAAAAGGAGAACAAGATTTGAAATGCGAGAAAACGTCCAAGATTTTCATTTATGATATATGAAATGACAATTTATGTGCCCTCACAAATGAAACCACGGTGCCTCGGGTAAGACACCGGGCCATAGAGTCTATTTATTGTTTATTACAAATAACGAAACAAAGAAGTTTATTACTGCGTAACAAAGGTAACAGGAGTATGGTCCTTGACAATCCAATTGGTCAATCCGCCTTCAGTCGTTGGATAGATCCAGCTTTTGAACTCAGCTTCGTCCACTTCATTGTCTTCCCCAACAGCACTCACTCCTGGATTTGTAATGAGCACAGGAGGTCTTCTAGTCTTCGTCTTCCGCATAGCTTTCTGACCCTCTGCAGTAAAACCCAGTCCGAATTTGTCAGTTTTCTGTGTAAAGTCGGGAAGCCTGCCCCAGTTAGCACATTCACCTTTTTGAACCACAGCCCGGGCATCCTTCAGGGAAGCCATCTTCAAAGGAACATTCTCTTCTACTGCTGTTTCTGCTGCCGCTGAAATTGGAAGCACCTCCTCGAAATGCTGAAAGGGGGTTTCAATAAACTCCCCGTCCATCTCAATGTATCTGAAGGAATTCAGATGGCTTACCATATACTCCTCCTCTCCCTGCACAGTGACGATTTTCCCTCTGATAGGGTACTTCAGCTTCTGGTGCAAAGTAGAGGTCACTGCCCCAGCCTTATGGATCCAAGGTCGACCCAGTAGACAAGAGTACGATGGACGGATATCCATCACATAAAAAGTAGAGTCAAACACCTGAGAGCCCACACGAATAGGAATGTCGACCTCTCCATGAACCATCCTTTTTGAACCGTCAAAAGCCCTGTCGATGATATTGCTGGGTTTCAGTTCCAGGCCTTCACAATCTAAACGGTCTAAAGCCTTCTTGGGCAGCACATTCAAAGAAGAACCAGTATCCACCAATACATGTGCCAGAGTAGTGCCCCTGCATTCGATAGAGACATGTAGGGCATCATTGTGGTCTCTTCCCTTCGCAGTCAGGTCAGCATCTGAGAAACCCAAGCCATTGTCCGCTGTCAGATTTGCTACGCAATCAGTGAACTGGACTGCAGATGTCTCCTGTGGCACATGGGCCGTCTTGAGAAATGAGATCAAGGCCTTAGCGTGGGCCTCTGAACACAGCAATAAGGAGAGCATGGAGATTTTGGAGGGCGTGTGCCCCAGCTGTTCCACAACATTGAAGTCACTCTTCTTTATAATTTTCAAGATTTCCTCCATCTCTTGTTGGGAGGCCTCAGCATTTACAGGTATCGGTGCCTCCATCCGGGCAGGCTCATCTTCAACTCCCTTGCCCCGAGCATTGGATGACTCGGCAGCAGGGGAAACAACTTGATCTGAAACAGGAACAAGTACACTTGTAGGTGTTATAAGGAGGGGTCTTCGAGTAACAGGCGGTGCAATGTCAGGCGAGAAGAGCCTGCCACTGCGGGTGACTTTGGCTGGGCCAGTGATATCACAGATACTGGCGCCAGTGTTGAACTCTTGTTTAATTCCATTCACATACACATCTGCCCCATAGTGCCAGGGGACAGCTTTATCAGATACATAGGGAAGAGGCCCCGGAACAGTGATAACAACAGGTGCGACAGTCATGATTTGAACAGGCTTTTTCGGGAGAGCCTTGATCGGCTTATTGAAGATGGTAACCACAGAAACTTCTTCTACAGGAACCAATTGAACAACAGACTTTTTAAACATAATCTCCTTACTGTCCATCAGGCTTTGGATGCCTAACTTCAGCAAGGGATAACCAGATAGGGAAACAGCACAGAACAGGCAACCCTCACTGCAACCCGGAAATAAACCGGCCAGCAGTAGGTTCTTCTTGACAGTCATTAAGGGAGTGGCTAGATCATCCACAAAAACAGCGTACACTTCTTCATCAACAGCATTTACCCCATGCTGAGGCGTAGGAGCAGTAACCACATTCGGCCTCTCAGGCGCTTCGAACTGTATCTCTTTCGCGTCAATAAGGTCTTGCACCTTATTCCTTAATGCCCAACAGTCATCAGTGGAATGCCCCGGGCTATCAGAATGGTACGCACAGCGGGCATTCGGGTTGTACTTAGGAGATGTAGTATTTGCAAACTTCGGAGCCTCTCTGACGGTTACTAAGTTGGTTGAGAGCAACTGTGGTAAGATCTGCGACAAGGTCATACTCAAACGGGTGAATTCCCTTCTGGGTCTCTCAGCCCTTGGTTGGTTAGCTTGACGAGGAGCGGCGGCAGGCTTCGCAATCACCAATGCATTGACAGATTGGCGGCGCTCTGGTTTGTCTTGCCTTCTAGGCCCATACACCACACTGGCCTCTTTTTTGAAGGGTTTCTTCTCTGAACCTGTAGATGCACCCTTTGGAATCTTACCAGACTTCAACCCAGCCTCAATTCTCTCTCCAGTCAGAATAAGATCAGTGAATCCAGCAGAAGAATTCCCAATAAGATGGTTGAAAAATGGCCCAGATAGGGTCCCCAAGAACATGTCTACTAACTCCCGATCAGTCAAAGGAGGCTGCACCCTGCCAGCCAGATCCCTCCACTTCTGAGCGTACTCTTTAAAACCTTCACTTGAACCTAACGACATACCCTGGAGTTGGGTACGTGTAGGGGCAAGGTCGGCATTATACTGATACTGCTTGTAGAAAGCAGTAGCCAACTCCTCCCAGTTACGAACCTTGGTCCCATCCAGCTGATAGAACCATTCGAGATGAGTCCCTGAAAGACTCTCCTGGAAGAAGTGGATCCACAAATTCTTATCCGCTGAGTACGGTTGAATCTTCCGAACATAGGACCTGAGATGTAGCTTGGGACAAGACGCCCCGTCGTACTTAGTGAAAGATGGTGCTTTGAACTTGCGAGGAATGATCACACCAGTAGACAAACCCAAATCTCCAAAATCCAGCCCAGGTACCTGTTGTATCTCCATAGCATTCAACCTGTCTTCCAATTGCTTGTATCTGTCTTCTGCAGGAGGATACTGCTCTTCATCAAAATCAGTCTCGTTGTCAGAGACTACTGGACTAGGACCTTTTTCTGCTTAAGGAGTACTCTTGCCAATGGAAGAACCAGCCTCTTCATTCTGCAAAGTGTTGCCAAACCTTCGGCCCGAGCTAAACAGAACAGTTCTTCTCTTCTTCTTCTTCTCCTTCTTCAGGAGCAGAGCCTTCAGCTCTTCTTGGCCTTGAGCCAAACCCTTGATTAATTCCTGAAATTGCGCATTCTGCGCCTGAAGAGCTTTGATGGATGTCTCAGTTGATGATGAGTCAGGATTCATGATGCTGAAATAAACAGCGAAGAACGGTAAGCAACCTGAAAAGAAGAAAACCTGCTATGCACATGATGAATGGAATGCGTATGATTTATGTTTTCAAAGACAATCGGGAATCAACTTCGTAAACAAAAAGGAACACACTTCATTAGATTCAACTTTGAAACTGAAATTATTCGACAGGTTGCTCTTAGGCGTTACATGAAAGGAAATACTGAAAAAGGAAATAAAACTGTAAAAGAACATCCGGAGCTCCTTATTGATCCCATGGTCTCCTCTTCTCAGTACGGATGTAGGCATTCAGAGCTCTCTCATTCTCCAACTGCTTTGTCAGCTTCTGGATCTTTAATTCCTGCTCGTTGAACTTTTCCCGGTAAGAATCCCGCTCTTCTCGCAGTTGCGACCAAGATCTCTTCAATGTCTCATAATCAGTAGGTATCTGAGGAGGAAGGACAGTTGGAGGAACACCATCCTTGTCAGGACACTCAAGAATGATGGGTCTGACGGCTTCGTATGGCATACCTAACTTCTGAGCCCGGATGCGAACCCATTTGTAGTAGGCTTCCATAGGTAAAGAAGTCTTTGGCCCTAGCTCTTGTGGGTCAGCTTTATGAACTTTGTCCCAAGCCTTGATGAACCTACGACGCAGCTCGTCACTATCCACCTGAAACTCAAAATTGATGTGAGGCACCAACATCTCATGGGGGCCTGCTCTTCTTGCTCTTCCAAACTGACGGAGCGCTAGACATGGATTGTAAGAGATTCCTCCTTGGGTACCAATCAGAGGAACATTAGGGTATTCCCCGCATCGATCGATAACAGCTATCTCATCCAAACCTCTGCAAGTCCAAATGATGTCTTTGTCGGTGAGAGACATTAACCTATGAGCCCAACCTCTTCCTTCTTGGTTCTTCAGTACGAACTTGGGGAGGTGCGAAATAAACCACCTCACCAACAAAGGGATACAACACCATAGGGTTCCTCGTCTTCGGGTAGTACGAGCATGAAGTTGTTGCAAGATGTCACCCAAGAGAGTGGGTACAGGATTCTGAGACATAAAGATCCTTATGGCAGTGACATTGATGAAGTTGTCAGGATTAGGAAACAAGACTAACCCATAGATTAGGAGAGCCAAGATGTCTTCATATGCCCTAAAGTCCAGGTCATTCCAGAAACTGTTAGCTTTACCAATCAGAAACTTGGCCAAGAAACCCTTAACTCCGCTTCTAGTCACCCAGTTGTCCATTACCTCTTGATGTGTCAGGGGAAGAGCTGCAGCAACATCCTCAAGCCTGAGGGTCTTTTCCCAACCAGTAAAGGGAGTCTGATCCAAGATAGGGATACCAAGAAAATCAGAGAACTCTTCCAGGGTAGGGACCAGCTGGAAGTCTTGAAAGGTGAAGCACTGGTACAGAGGGTCATAGAACTAGGTCAGAACGCTCATCAACTGTTGATCCCGCTTTGCAGTGACTAAATTGAGAAGAGAACCATGCCTCTGGATGAAGGAAGTGGTATTTGGAATTCTGCTAACCAATTCATCAAGCAACTCAGGTGAATGAACAAAGTTGAACCGGATAGTATTCCTTCGCACCGACATCATGATGTCCTACAAAATAGAGCAAAGGTGAAACCCTCTTGTCTTTGAAATGGTCTGGTGCTTATGCAGGATGTATGAAATGCTCATGATGTTATGATGTTATGATAAAGCACACCACAAACAGATACAAAGGCAAACATGGTAAGGCACACAAGTCACACAAGGCAAGCCCCTAAAGTTTAGGCCAGCATGAGGTCTAGGTACTACCCTCTTTCAGTTTGTTGGTTCATACTTGTCCTATCAAAGTAACCGGGTTCTTAGAGGATCCCAATATCATTGACTACCCTCAATCGGTCATAACTCCAGCATCGCAATCTTTTCTTGCGGCCAGAACCATCACGAGAGTTTAGCCTCAATGGGCGTAGCATACTGCTACTGTTCTAATGGCCAAGTTGTGTCATTTAAGGTTCTAAGGTTGTTGGTGCTTAATGACTCCTTAGAATACCCATATTCTCCTCGTTGCAACACAAGGGATATCGGTACAGACCAAGGTGCCACACCAACGTAGCCACTGTTTCACCCGTGTCGGTCTACGCCGGACAGGTCCCTCACAACTTATGCTACCTAAACAGGGTATCCCCAGATCCGGGTTAGGATCTATGTAACTCCCATGCAACCCACAATAGTAAAGCAGACAAGTCAATACAATTGAAAACACAGTTATGAACTAACCCTAAGGTATACCTCACTTTAATTTAAGTCCCCAACAGAGTCGCCAGTTCTGTGATCGGTGGATCTGGAACTGACTGTTTAACGCTGGTTCGCGAAATGTCGCGGTAAGCAAGAGTCGCCACCGTCTTTTATTTTCTCCAAATGGAAAGGACAAAAGCACAGAAAAATTCCTTAAAGAGATTGCTCTCGGTTCAGGAGGTAGGTTATAGAAAGGGAAGGTGTTAGCACCCTTTCTATCCATGGTTATCCATGGGCTCTTAGATACTTGCTCACTTGTGTTTTCAAAAATGGTTTGTTTGCTTTTCAACTGTGGGTTTTAAAAAGTTTCTTTGAAAATTTCAGTTCGACTCTTGTATCGGTCCTCAAGAGTGTTTGAAAAATTGCTTTCGAAAGCTTTTTGAAAAGGTGTCGGTGTGAAAAGTATTTGTGATTTGTTTTTGAAATTAGAGCAAGTATCTAGAGTCGTCTACCTACCCTAAGGAATTCGTCTGTGTAGATGTCCTTTCAAGTAGTGCCATCCCACCATTGAGAGGTAGGTAGCACCACCATTGGAGGTGTTCGGGTCAATTCGAGGTTCGGGACATGGTGATCACCGGAGCAATGGGAAGACACCTTAGAAGCTACCCTCATGCCAGGTTCCTGGATCATGAGGACTTACTAAGACATCCTCTACTCGACGATCACCTTTCGAGGCAAGGCAACAGTGAGGCGTACCCTAGGGGTGGTGTGTGATTTGTGTGTCATTTTCATTTATTTTTGTCTTGTCATGTTAGGGTGATCTATGCGTTTGTTTTTATTTATGGTCATTCATTCTTGCATGCATCGATTAACAGTTAAAAATTGCGAGAAGGTAAAAGCTCTAAACTATTACAAAAGGCGCGGGTCCACATCGCCAAAATTTCCAGAACCCGATTTGACAGAAAAATAAAGAATTAAAAGTGCGACAGATAAATATTACATGGCCTTGGGAGAGATACATAAATATTAAAAAGAATAAAAAATAAATATGCGAATTGAATAAGAATTAAAATGAGGGCGTTGGACCCTTTTTGCAAAATTAAATTAAACGATTATTAAATTAACAAAATTAAAAGGAAAAGAAATTGTCTTTTTGGTATTTTTGTATTTTATGATTTTTATGAAAAAAAAATTAATTAAAATAAAATGCTAACCCTAATTCTAGTTGTTTTTATTTATTAAGAAAAGATTAAATTTTGACCTAATATTTAACCTAATTATTTTACATGCAATTTAATTATAAAAATAAATAATAGGAAATATTTAATTATTATGAAAGAAAAGAAAAAAGGATAAAAATGATTATAAACCCTAATTCTACCAATTTTAGACTTTTATTAAGGAAAATATTACAATTAAACCTAGTTTAATAACTAAAATTAATTAATGCAATTTATTTACAAAATACTAAAATAAAAATATTTATTATTTTTTTTTATCTTTTCTGATTTTTTTGTGTTTTTTATATTATTGTGAAAATAATTGTTATAAAGAATTAAAAAAGATTAATTAAAACAAAGAAAAGAAAAGATATAAAAAGTTAAAAGAAACAAACTAGAGGGGGGTGCTGTCCCCAAGTGGAGGACTTATTGTAGTAATTCTGGGCCCAATTATCCCTGGCCTCTTTGACTTTTCAGGACACGTGTGATATCTTTGACTAGGGTCCACCATGCTCTCCAGATCATGGCCCTTTGATTGACCTCAGGGTGCACGTGGAAGGTTTGATTTTATGGACGTACAGTGGTCTTCAGCGTTGAAACAGCATAGAAACATTTATTGAAAAATAACATGGAAAGGGTGAGGGACCTGGGGCTCGAACCCAGGTCCCAGGGGTTACCAGCATACACGTCTACCACTGAGCCATCCAACGCGCGTTTATTATATAATAACTAACAAAAAATATAACATAAACAAGCATTAGTGGAGCGCTTTTCACGCGAAATTCGAACCAGCCATTTACACCTTGCCACTTCATCGTCCTCTTCATTGTGCTTTTTTTTCCTGAAACAAAGAAAGAATGAGCAACGGTTTTGAACCGTTCCCATATATATCATTCTGAAAAATAACGATTAGGCCCTGGAGTCATATAAATTAGGCGCGAGGGTGCCATCTTTTTCGTCCAAGCACGTTGAACATGGTTATGGTATTGAGGTCCTCTAATTTTACAGTATGAAGAAACGCCTAAATTAAAAGTTTGGAAACCCTAGATGTCTTTAATGGTGAATCTTCATATGGGGCACGAAAACAAAATCAAACCACACAGTTAGCTTCAGAATTGCATAATGAACATAAATCACATGTTAAAAATTGCAAAAAGTGTATGATTCGTGATGCAAGAACATGAAATTTTTTCTGGACAGGGTGCGATCAATCTTACGTTTCTTGGTGTTAGAATAGTTGGTTTTGATTTGGGAACCTTCCTTGAAGCCTCAGGAAGGTGATGGAATACGTCTCTTTGCTTGAATCAACCTCTAACCTTGTTTTCAGTTTTCAAATTTTTAGGCCAAAAGTGTGAGTCTGATAATGGAGTTTATGCGCAGCTGAGGGTTCAAAGGCATGAGGGTTTGCATCCTTATATGTGTATGAATGATTGGGTCAAAGAAAATTGATCCAAAATCCATGAATTGATGAATATGATATTTGATTTTTAAACCATGATTTTCAAATCTTTTTCATGCAAACTTCTACCAAATCATGACCAATTCAATTGATTCTTTCTATATTTGGTTAGGCACGAAATCTTGGAGATATTATGTGCACAAAAAGATTGAAAAACCTAGGTTTAGTATTTTCCATGTATTTTAATTAATTAAATAAATTATTAATAATAAAAATCCAAATAAATAAATAAAAAATGAAGAAAAACTTCCCTTTGGGCCAAATGGTCGTGCACATGCCTTGGATAATGAATTGTGGAAGAAAAAGAGGCCCATTAGCAATTTTAGGTCATTTGAATCAATGTTGACTTTTCAAAATATCCAAAACTTTCCCAACTTCCACAAGGCATAACTTGCTCAATTTTTAAGCTTTGCTCATGTTTTTGGACATTTTGGAAAGGTCTTTGAGTCCTCCAACCAATGTCTTTGGTCCCATGTCATTTTGATTTACCAATCTCAAGTTATGGCCTTTGACTTAAAGTCCCTTTTTGTTGACTTTTGAAAATGACCTATAATGTTGAAATTGATAAATTTTTGTGAGAGCATTTCTTGGACTTGGAGTATGAAGAGGAGTTGTAGGAAATGTCTTTCTCTTCAAAATGAGCTTTGGATGGAATTTTTCTGATAATCCATGTGAAAGTTATGCCCTGGTCAATTTACAGTTGACTTTTTCAGCTGTCCAAATAAGGAAACTTTTGCATCTTGATGATTTTTGAGCCAAGCTTTGAGAATCATGATCAAGCATTGATCAAATGATGTTTGTGGCTTCAAAATGAGATGTTGACCAAAAATTTTGACTTTTGACTGTCAAATGACCATTTTGCCCCTACAATTGACTGTAGTGCAATTAGGGTTTTGACTGTGCAATTTTGTGCTGAAAGTCTTGAAACTTTGTATGAGGATGCTTGACCATGTTTATAGGCATGTGGGACTTGATTGGACCCTGGGAAACTTCATTTTCTTGATCAGAACCAAAACCCTAATTTTGACTGTTTAGGATACCCTTGCACTGTGCAACCCTTGGAGAATTTTGCAGCTTGACTTGGCAAATTTTGAAGAATATGGGAGGGCAAATTTTGGGGTACAACACCCGTCTTGTCATAAGTGATGGTGGACCACATTTTATATCAAGGATTTTTGACAAACTTTAAAGTAAGTATGGAGTTAGACATAAAGTGGAAACACCTTACCATCCGCAAACTAGTGGACAAGTGGAAGTATCTAATATGGATATTAAACGGATCCTAGAGAAAATTGTTTCAATATCTAGAAGAGATTTGTCTCAAAAGCTACAAGAAGAATTGTGGGCCTATGGGACAGCTTATAAAACCCCTATTGGAACTACCCCTATCAATTGGTCTATGGAAAGTCATGTCATTTACCCTTTGAGTTAGAACACAAAGCCTATTGGGCCATTAAAACCTTAAATCTAGATTATTTGGCTGCTGGTGAGAAAAGAATCCTTGATATTCATAAACTTGAAGAACTCCACCATAATGCCTATGAAAATGCCATAATATATAAAGAAAGAACTAAGGCATGGCATGACAAGAGGATTATAAAAAAGGAATTCAACATAGGCGATCCTATTCTCCTTTTTAACTCCAGGTTGAGACTTTTTCCAGGTAAGCTACGTTCCAAATAGACTGGTCCTTATGAGGTTTCTAAGATCTTAAAGTCATGTTCCGTGGAAATCAGAAACAACTCTTGCAACCCATTCAAAGTAAATGGACAAAGACTCAAGCTTTATAAAGGAGGTGACATTCCCATTGACTTCTCCAGCCTTACTTTGATCGACCCTCTAGTACTCATTTCCGAGATATAAAGTCTATTTCATCAAGCTAATGACGTTAAACAAGTGCTACATGGGAGACAACCCATGGGTTTTATTTTCTTTCCTTTTTTTTATTTACTTGCATTTATTTATTTATTTTATAATTTTATCACCTTATGTTTCCCTATTTTTCGACTAGCGGTTTTGATGTTTGTATTTATTTTTCATGACAATATTCTCGTCTAACCATACCTTTTCAGGATGCCGCCTTTTGATGAAATGCATGTCAACTTCAGGAATGAGATTCAGAAACATTGCTATGAGGCCTTGTCCCTTCACCCGATGGCTCCTACCCGGTATCCAGACGATGTTTGCTTGGAAGTCTTAAGCTTGGAGCCTAGTGTCAAATTCCTATGCCACCAACTCAACTGGGATAAGTATGCTGACAGCAAGAACGAGACTTACCGGAACCTCACTTTAGAGTTCCTCATATCATTAGACTACGATCCATATGTTGATCCAGATGGCCACATCAGTTTCAGATTGTTCAGGACAGAGTATACTTTCAACCACAAGGATTTTGGTGATCTTTTAGGTTTTCGGACTTATCCTAATGTTATTCCAGAGTTACCCTTGGGGTAATTCATGACTAGAGACGTGGAGAAGTTTTGGGATGACATCACTATTGGGAGTAGCCATGATCCTGACCACGTGATGTCAAACGTCATCCATAATCCGACCCTCCGCTATTTTCAGATGATTCTGGCCCATAACTTCTTAGGAAGGAGTGATGTTGACCACCATGTAGGTGATGAGGAGGTATTCTTCTTGTTTTGTGCTAATCAATCACGTCTAGTTGCCTGCGGTAACTTCTTAATATGGAATCTGCACACCACTGCCCTTCCCTCTCAGAGTATCATACATGTGGGAGGGACGGCGATGCACATTGCTATTACTTTGGGTCTTGAGAGACAGTTACGTCACTTGACCCCTTACTGTGGATACACGTTGTTGGATATCGAGTATTGCTTTGATCGTGGATTGATGAGGCGGGTCTCCTTCAGCTCAGACTCTTTCAGGCTGCTGATCAAGAATAAGACGATACACTACTTCACTTTGCCAGATCCTATGATGACCAATGTACATGATCCGGCTAACTGGACATACATTTTGGAATGCTAGGGAAATACCATTGATGCACCTAGATCGCCACCTATGGCAGAGTACATCCCTGCACCACTTTCACCCAGGATCACCGTACTTTCTAATAATTTTTCTTTCAAGCAACTGGATGTGCATACGCAGCTAGCTGAGCTGCGTATGGAGGTTTCCCGACTTCGATAGGAGATTGCTCACCTCACTTTACAGCATGAGATCTATGATTTGAATCATGCAACGGAGGTCGACTTTCTTTACTAGGAGATTACTAAGTTGCACCGACAGATAGCATAAGGCCCATTAGCCCCAGGAGGCTCTAACCTTGATAACGATCCCCCTGCCGGTGTTGGCGGTGTCCCTCTCATCTGAGACATAGATGCTATTTATATGCTTTATCGTTATTTTTATTTTCCATACTCATCGTTATCTATATTTGATTTCTGCTTGGATTTGTTTTCGTTTTTATGAATCTATCTCTAACAATCGCATTGCATATCTACATATATTAATATATTGCATGTTGATGTTTTTCATTATTTACTTTTCTGTTATTTTTTGTATTTTGTTGTATTTTATTTTATTTGATTTGATTTTATTAATTTTAATTTTGATTTTTATCAAGCTATGTCATCCAAGATTCAACTTATGAAGAAAAACATGTGAAAGATGTTGTCCATGCCCCCCCCCCCCCCCCCCCCCTCGCGAAAAGTACAAGGCCCATGAGCAAAAATTCAAAATCTGGCCCATCCAGATTTTGCACACATGGCGTCCGCCATGAGGTATGTACCTTTTATGGGGCAGAACCACCAAAACCACCATTTTTCATCTTCCAACCCCAAAAACTCCATTTTTCCTCTCCAAAACCTCCATCAAAACCCACTAAAGTTCATAACTTTCCCATTATTTCACAACCCTACTAATATTTCCTATTCCACCTTCATTTTCCTCATTAAAAATCCACAAACTACCATTTTCACCTTCTTTCCATAAAAACCCATTTTTCTCCTCTTTCACTAACAATGGCAACAATGGAATTCGATGAATTTTTGCTTCGTGATGGAAAACCGGGGTCGCGGCAGATAAAAATTCTCGAGAAATTGCAGACACAAGAAATTTCTCCGACAAGGTATATTGATACTGACTGTTTGTACACTTTAGGAATTTATCACAGTGATTTCCACATGTTAGACACTTTAGGATTGCACGATATTTTTTCTAGGAGAGAACCTACCTATGAGAGGCTGACCAAAGAATTTTTAAGTTCATTGATTTATACTGTCCATCCCAACACTGCTAGCACGATCGGTATGGTAAAATTTAGAATGTTTAATGTTGAATATGAGTACACTACTGATGCTTTAGCAGAGTTGTTGGACATGCCTCATAGGGAAGGTTTTATCTGTGAGACCCCTTTAGATTCTGATTGGTCGATTGAGGTATTTGCTTTTTGGGCTAGATTGTCTAGTTCCACCATTTCCTCTTTTGAGGGTATTTTTGCCTCAATGATCCATAACCCAGCCATTCATGTTTTATGTTATTTATTGGCTTGTACTATTTTTTCCCGGGAGAATCCAAACAAGGTAAATGCAAAAGAACTTATGTTTTTGTAAGGAAGTCTCACTGGTTTAAAAATTAATGTTGTCCCATTTATGATTGCACACATGTCTTCCTCTTTGAGAAAGGGGGCGTTATTTCTTTTGGAGGATTGATTACCTCCATTGCTCGGGCTTTAAACTTGGACACTGAGTTAGCCATTTTGGTACCTCTACCTAATCACATAATTAATTTAAATTTTTTGAAAGATATGAAATTATGCAAGGTTAGGAAAGAGGGAGGTTTTAACCCATGATCCATGGTGTGGCTATTCCTAGTGTCGCTTTACCTTGCTCCCGGAGGACTGATGTGCCGCTTGAGAGAAACTGGACTTATGATTTGTCCGCTCCTCCTATTGGGGGACCATTTCTCCCTAATGTTCCTCTTGGGGACGAACATGAGACTAATGAGGAGTATGAACAGAGAGACCAGTCTCGCGTTCCACATATGTCCCCCCACCATGATTCACCAACACACTTTGCACCATCTTCTTCACATCATTCTGCAGGTGCTGCCCCCGGATTTTACATCACTGAGGAGATGTGGTGAGAGCATCTTGCTCGAGAGGAAATGCGAGATGGCATGCTCACCACATTGCAACAGCAGCTGACTGACAACATGAGCTTCATACAAACTTCTCAGCAACATACTGATCAGTGTCTTCAGAGTATCATGCAATCTCATCTTACAATCACTAATGAACAACGGTGTTAGCAGGGCTATTTTGAGAGGCACTTTGCACTCATAGAGGCCACTCAGGGTTCCCTATTAGGGAACCTTCGACAGGTTCAGAGTTCTCAGAACACTCTATCAGCCAGAGTGGAGCAGCTAGCCTCTTCCCAGAGTGATCATTGTCGCAGCAGGTCTCGTCACCCTAGGCATCAGTAGGTTGGCGAGGGCACCAGTGGCTTCCCCTAGATACATCCAGGTTACTCTTTCCATATTTTATTTTGAAACATTGGGGACAATGTTCTATTTAAGTGTGGGAGGAGATTTTATTGTTTTTCCTTTTCTTTATTTTTAAGTCTTTATTTCTTTTTTAGTTTATTTACCTTGCTTTTTTTGTTTTCAATAAAATTCATGTGTTTGCCGAGTCATTTGTATGGTGTATTTCTATTTTTCCCCATTTCTTAGCCCTACCAAATTTTTTTTTGACAAAAGAAAACAATATCCTTTGAAAATTTTTGGGCTTTAAGACAGATTTAAGATAGGATATAGATGACTTGGGAAGTCCTTTTGAAAAATTGGTATCGTTTCAACACCATAAGCTTCGTAATTATAGGAACCGATTCTGATAACCGTATGTTATGGCCTTAACCTTCATCTTTAGTAGTTTATTCTAGCAGTGAGCTCCGGCTTAAGCATGCTCTACGTAGGAGACCGATGAATATAAGTGAGTGATCCAAATTATTTTTGTTGTGCTTTCATGATTCATATGCTATAACTCCGAGATAGGTGGCCCTCACAAAGTCACTTACCCTAAAAAAGGGTTGTGAGAAATTGCAAAAAAATAATAAAAGAAAATAATTTTTGCTCATTGTTGGTTGGTTCAGAGGTTTCTGGTGCTGGACTTGGTAGGACGGGTTACGACTCGATCCCCCACAACCACAATTGGGTCATTTGAGGGGTTACCAACTTATGTACCAGAACCCCGTGCTTGAGATTATAGTCACTAACCGGTCATTCTTCTATGAGTATGTGTGAGATAACGGGATTAATGTGATTGCGCCTGGGTGGAAAAGATTAGAAAATTAAGCCTAAGTGTGATGGTTTTGAATGGATCGGTTTTAAGGATCGATGTTTGTGTCTGTATTCTTGCAGAATGTGTTGTCACGATACCCTTGGTTCACCTGGCCAGTACTTATCATTACATCCTGCTTTAACTTAGAAGCCCTTTTTTCCCTAACTGTTTGATAATATTGTTTCTCTTTGTTGAGCTATACAGAGTTTTTGCTTGATGACAAGCGAAGGTCTAAGAGTGGGAGAATTTGATAACACTAAACCGCAATGCATATTTGACTCGATTCACACATGTTTATTAGGTTTTTATTGTTATTTTTCTTGTGTTATGATTGCATTTTGTTTTGTTTTCAGTTTTTTGTCTTTCCTAAGCCTTGCTTGAAGAAATGAAGAAAAACGAGCTAAAAATAAAGATTTTGGAGTTTTTACACTTATGGCTTCCACCATGACGTCCACCATAGGGTCAGCCATGAGGTGGCCACCTTCAATCAACTACCAAATGCCACGTTCTCCACTACTTCATTTTTGGAGCATGGCGGCCGTCACACCCCGATGACAGGCCCTGCCTTTGCAATTTCGCTTCTCGCTCAAAAGAAGTTGGAGGGCATTCTTGTGATTTCTAAAATCCTCCTAGGCCTATAAATAGAAGTGATTTCAGTTCTTCTTCTTCATCCAAGCTTAGTTACACTGACTTAAGCCATATATTGTCCAATTGTAAGCGGTAATCTCTTCACAGCGAAGAATTATAGCACGAGTCATTGAGTCTAATCAAATTTGGAGCACTTTACAATCTTTCTGCCATTTTAATTCAAGTTTCCTTTATTTCAGTCAAATTTATCTTCCAGTTAAATTGCTTTAAAGCCCTCCATTTGGAACAGGTTTCTATTTAAGTTTCCGCATTTATCGCACTTATTTCCTCGCACTTTCTTTACTTTCTTCATTTTCTCGCATCACACTTGCTTTACTTTGTTTATTTTCTCGCATCACATTTACTTATCATTTAACCTTTTTATTTTCTACTTAAACATGATTTGCTTTAATAAGTTTATTTCCATGTCTGACTAATTTCCTTTAGGGTTGGAATGTAATGATCATGGTTAAGGTAACTGTCTAAACATTGCATCTGTAGGAATACTTTAGGGGTTGTTTTGGTTTTTAACACAAGTTTTCAACACTTTATTTTCTGTTGGGTAAGATCGAAATCCATGCAACCATTGGTAAACTTGGTTAGTCTTAATTTCTCAAAGAGGGAGAAAGCGTTGTGTTCAATTAAGTAAGAACCTTTAACTTTTTAGAAGAAATGATTTCAAAACCTTTTTTCAGACGCGTTTATAGATTTAAAAGTCTAATCATCTATTGGTTAGAAGTTCTGATTCAAAATCACTTTTCAACTTAGTCAAGTAACTATATTTCTTAAAAATAGGTTTATTACTTTAACGCAATGTACACCTTTTATCCGTGACAATAAAAAGGCATTATTTAAAGAATAAATTTGGTTCTGAATACTCGAAAGCGACCGTTCCTGTTAAATTAGTTCTTTTCAAAGTAGGAAATATTTCTCCATAAGTAGTTCTATTAGAAGCATTTTAGAGTATTATCTGACCATTGTGATTTGCATTCGAACCCGTTGCTTTTATCTGAATTAACATCTTTTACTTTATTTACTCTGCCTGCTATAAAACCTGATTTGATCTACCTTAGATAAACATAGTGACAATAGAATTTGATAGATTGATGTTTTGGTCTCTGTGGGATCGATAATCTTTTATATTACTCTGACGCAATTCGTATACTTGCGAATACCACGCATTAGTAGCCAAGGCGTCTTCTAAGTTGTTCTCTTCCCTTGGAATATGATTGAAAGTAATCTCATTAAAATAAGGGGTCAGCTTAATCACATGCTCATGATACAGAATCAAATTTGGGTGACGAGTCTCCCAAACTATGTTGATTTGACTAATCACAAGAGCAGAATCCCTATATACTTCCAAGATCTTGATTTGCAAATCAATAGCAGCTTCTAACCCAAAGATACAAGCTTCATAATCACCCGTATTATTTGTACAATCAAAGCAAATTCTGGCGGTAAGAGGAGTATAGAAACCTTCAGGAGAAGTAATCACAGCAGCGACACCATTACCCAACACATTGGAGGCACCATCGAACACCATCGTCCATCGTGATCCTGGTTCAAGTCCTTCTTCTGGGCCTGGGATGTTACAATCCCATATGTACATGATGTCTTCATTAGGAAATTAAAACTTCATCAACTGATAGTCGTCTTCCATGGGCTGATGAGCAAGATGATCAACCAACACACTACCTTTGGTGGATTTTTGGGTAGTATACTGGATGTCATATTCTGTTAAAATCATCAGCCAACGGGCTACTCTTCCCGTGAGAGCTGGATTTTCAAAAATGTACTTGATTGGATCCATCTTAGATATTAGGAGAGTAGTGTGAGTCATCATATATTGTCTGAGACGCTTTGCTTCCCATGCGAGTGCACAACAAGTCTTTTCTAGAAAGGAATATCTCGACTCACAATCATTTAATTTCTTGCTCACGTAGTAGACGACATGTTCCTTTCTACCTATCTCGTCATGTTGACTGAGTACACAACCCATGGAGTTTTCCAACACTTCCAGATACATTGTCAAGGGCCTACCTTCCACCGGAGGCAAAAGAATTTGAGGTTCCAGCAAATATTCTTTAAATCTATCAATTGCCGCTAGGCAATTGTTATTCCACTTTTTCGTCTGATCTTTCTTCAACAACTTAAAAATTGGTTCACAAGTGGTTGTAAGATGAGAGATTAATCTAGCAATGTAGTTCAATATCACGAGAAATCCACAAACCTCTTTCTCTGTTTTCGGCACACACATTTCTTGTATAGCTTTTATCATGCTAGGATCAACCTCAATTCCTTTTTGATTTACGATGAAGCCCAACAATTTTCCCAACCTCACCCCGAAGGTGCACTTATTAGGATTCAACCTCAATCGGAACTTCCTTAACATTTCAAACAATTTCAACAAGTGGACAAGATGTTCCTCTTCTGTCTAGGATTTGGCAATCATATCATCAACATATACTTCAGTCTCCTTATGCATCATGTCATGAAAGAGAGTGACCATTGCACGTTGATAGGTTGCCCCTGAATTTTTTAAACCAAAGGGCATCACTTTGTAGCAAAATGTTCCCTAAGGTGTAATGAAAGTAATTTTTTCCATGTATTCTGGTGCCATCTTGATCTGATTATAGCCAGAAAAACCATCCATGAAAGAAAACACTTTAGCTCGAGTAGTGTTATCAACCAAAATATCAATATGTGGTAACAAGAAATCATCTTTAGGGCTTGCTCTGTTCAAGTCCCTATAGTCCACACACATTCTGACTTTACCATCCTTCTTAGGCACCGGTACAATATTTGCCATCCACGGTGGGTAAGAAGTCACTTTCAAAAAACCTGCATCAAACTGTTTTTGAACCTCCTCTTTGATCTTCTTAGATATCTCAGGATCTATTCTTTTAAGCTTTTGCTTAACAAGAGGACACTCTTCTCTAAGAGGCAACTTGTGCACAACAATATCTGTATCCAGCCCAGGCATGTCTTCATAAGACCAAGCAAAGATATTTGCATACTCACAAAGCATTTCAATTAATCTTTGCTTGATACTGTCTTCTAGAGCGGCCCCAATCTTGACTTCTCTTTGGACCTCTTCGGTACCCAAGTTGATCAACTCAGTAATCTCTTGGTGCGGCTGAATGGCCTTTTCTTCTTTCCTTACCAATCTAGCTAGCTCTTCGGGAAGTTCGCAATCTTCCTCAGCTTCTTCTTCAGCTTGGTAGATCAGATTTTCAAGGTCATAAAGAGTCATAGCATAATTGTTTTTGACAATTTCCGAGATTAACGGGGGATATAATATGCATGATTATTTTTATTTTTATTTTAGTTTTAGATTAAAAAGAAAATCAAAACTCACATTTTGCCAAAAAATTTAAGAGACAGACAGGGAGCGAAATATTTGAATGTAAAAGACGTCCTTTATTGATGATAAATTTGGAATGAAAAATATTGTGGCCTTACAGCATGTTCACTATGTCTTAGGCAGGACGTAAGGATTATTGCATGATAACAAATAAAAGAAAATTACTCTTCATAACGGGTGACTTCAATGATGTCCTCAACAAACCAGTTAGCAAGCTTTTTACCCAGCACGGTAGGATGAATCCACTTATCCATCTCGCAATCACTGTCACCATCCTCACTCACAGTATGAGCTTCTTCGTGAATAATCCCACCGCTGACAAACTGAATTGGAAGAGGAATACCTTGAACCTAGAGAGGATCAACAGTTGACATGCTTAGACCAGCCACAAAGCCTAAACCTTTCTTATTTGTATGAGTAGGGAGATTCAACACCCTTCCTCATACTTCTGGATAACCAGACTGAACAAACATTTGTACCTGACGATAGGACACTATAGAGGCCTCAGGCTTCCTAACCTCTTGACGAGGAGTCCTGATAACCTACACGGTCTCAAAAGCTTGGCACGGAGTCTTATGAATTTCTCCCTCCACCTCAACATAGTGAAAGGAACTCAGATGACTGACAATATAATCCTCTTCACCACAAAAGGTCACCCACCTTTCTATTCAACAAGAACTTCAACTTTTGGTGCAGAGTGAAAGTGACAGCACCAGCCCCATGGGTCCATGGATGGCCCAACAAACATCAATATGAAGGATTAATGTCCATGATAAAGAAAGTGAATTCAAACACCTAGGGATCTATCTTGATCGACAAGTCGACCTCCCCGAACACTGTCTTTTTCGACCCATCAAAAGCTTTGACAATTAAGTCACTTGGCCTCAACACAAGAATGTAATAATCGAGCTTCATGAGAGCGGATTTGGGAAACATATTGAGAGAGGAACTTGTGTCAACCAGTACTCAGGACAAAGTATTCCTTGAAATCTCCATGGAAATGTGCAACACTTTGTTGTGCTTCCTCCCCTCAAGGGGCAGATCAAAGTTTGTAAAACCAAGCCCATTACTTGCAGAAATTCTATTTACAATCCCTTAAAATTGGTTTACTGAGATCTCTTGAGGAACGAAAGAAGTCCCCAACAGCTTCATCAATGCATTTCTATGGGATTCAGAAATCTTTGAGCAAAGCAGGAATTGATATCTTTGATGGTGTCTGAATCAGCTGGTCAATGATCTTGTAGTCACTTTTCTTGATGTACCTCATCAGTTCGGCTACATCTTTAGCCATTTCAACATCCAAAGTTGGAACAGAAGAATTTTTCCCCAACTTATCACCATTGACCATAATCTGATTTCCCCTAGCCTTAGCTGTGGAACCTGTGCTGCTTTCAGTTTTTCAGGCGGTGAAAAGATTCGACCACTACGGGTGATTCGGATTTCGCTGACAATATCATGTACTGCGGGCTTCTCTTCTTCGGACTTGTTTCCCTCAGACTTCTGAGTAACAACCTTCTTCCCCTGATAGTAAAGTTCATCGCCGTAATTCCAAGGAATTGCTTTGTCACTAACATATTGCATAGGACCCGTCACAATAATAAGTAGTGGTGATTTCTTAGCAGGCACTGGAACCATCACGGGAACACAGGTAGTCTTTGGTTTGACCAGAATCGTTATGACATCCACTTCATCATTATCAACCTTGGGCTCAACGACCTTGTGATCAAACTGAAGAAACCCCTTGGTAATCAGGTCTTGAACCATATCTTTCAACAATTGACAACCCTCTGGTTGGTTCACGCAAATTGCACAGTCCATCCCACAACCCAAGAATACACCTTTACTCGACAACTATTCTTTCACAAGTGAGAGAGGTGTAGACAACTGATTAACATGCATGATCAAACTAAAATCTTTATCCTCCATGATGGCACCAACCGTGGCACCGCCATGAGGTGGCAAAAGCTGATTAGTAATATTGGGCGCTAGGCCAAAATTAATGGCTTAGGAGTCCAATAGGTCTTGGACTTTGTGCTTGAAAGCATAACAATTCTCAATAGTGTTCCCCTGCCCACCAGAGTGGAAATCACAACGGGTATTAGCATCAAATTTATATGGCAACCTTTCCAGATCAACCTTCCAATGGCGCAAATCAACTAGCTTAAACTCAAGCAACTAAGGTAACAACTCAATACAAGACATTGGAAGTGCGTAAAGCTTCCTAGGAGGACACCTTTGTCCTTGCTAATTGCCTTACCTAGGCACATAAGCTTTCCTCTGAGGCGCATCCGTCGGTATTGTTACATCAGCAATCTGATGATCTGAACTCTGATATCTGCCTTTCCCTTTTCGAGAATAGACTATGCTGGATTCACCTTCCTTTTTCTTCTGGTGACCACCAAAAGTCTTCTTGGTGGTACCAACATTATTTCCAGCAGCAACATCTTGGATCTTTCCTATCTTAATTCCGGTTTCAATTCGCTCTCCATGTGTTACCATCTCAGAAAAAGTACCTGACATACTGCAAGTTGTGTAGTACTGGCCCTGCAATGTACTACTAAACATTTCCACCATCTCTCGCTCCAACATGGGCGGTTGAACCTTCGCAGCCATCTCTGGCCACCTTTGGGAAACTCTTTAAAAGATACATCTCGCTTCTAGGATAAGTTCTGTAGTTGGGTTCTAGTGGGGGTCATATCAGTGTTATACTGATAGTGCATAACAAAAGCCTCAACCAACTCTCTCCATGTATGAATGCGACTACTTTCCAAATTTATGTACCACTCGAGTGGGCCATCTATCAAGTCATCTTGAAAGAAATGCATCAATAGCTTCTCATCATCAGAATACACATACATCTTCCTCTAGAAATACTTAACATGAGTCTTCAGATAGGAAGTTCCTTTGTACTTCACAAAATCAGGCACCTTGAATTTTGGGGGAATCTTCACCCCAGACACTAAGCCCAAATCAGACATATCAAAGCCCGCTACACCTTGACTTTCAAATCTGCACATCCGCTCCTCAAGCATACGCAACTTCTTGTCAGATTCTATTGGTTCATCAAATTTAGACATCCAGTCTTACCAGTTATCTTCTTCCAATGGCCTGGCATGAATGCGAACAAGCCTCGGTTGCAACAATGGGTTGTTCAATTCTCTGGAAAACAGGAGTAGGTGGAGGAGGATTCCCCATAACTTGAATCACAGGGATACCTTGGTTACTTGCAAGATTGCCGAGATTTGTAGGCTGGCCATTCTGCACATTCAAACCGACATTCGAATCCAAATTCACATTCTGAGCACCTCCCGTATTATCAACCATATTCTGAGTGCCCAGAGTACCATTAGGATTGTTGATGACGCCCCTTGTGGATTCACATTCAAAGTTTCACCACCATTATTCATAGTTTCAGCAGGCCTCATAATCATGGCTCTCATTTCCTCTTGCCGACGATCCATGTTTTGAATGATCTTCATCAACTAGTCAACCTGAGTATCCATTATGGTACCTGTTGTACCCCAAAATTTGCCCTCCCATATTCTTCAAGATTTGCAAAGAGCATGCTTCAAAATCTCCCAAGGGTTGCACAGTTCAAGGGCCTCCTAACAGTCAAAAACTAGGGTTTTGGTTCTGTCAAAGAAATTGAAGTTTTCAAGGGTCCAAACAAGTCCCACATGCCTACAAACATGGTCAAGCATCCACATGCCAAGTTTCAAGACTTACAGCACAAAATTGCACAGTCAAAAACCCTAATTGCTCAACAGTCAACTGCAGGGGCAAAATGGTCATTTGACAGTCAAAAGTCCAAATTTTTGGTCAACATCTTATTTTGAAGCCACAAACATCAATGGATCAATTCTTGATCATGATTCTCAAGGCATGGCTCAAAAAGTCTCAAGATGCAAAAGTTTCCATATTTGGACAGTTGAAAAAGTCAACTGTAACTTGACCAAGGCATAACTTCCACATGGTTTATCAGAAAAATTCCATCCAAAGCTCATTTTGAAGAGAAAGACGTTTCCTACAACTCCTCTTCACACTTCAAGTCCAAGAAATGCTCTCACAAAAAGTTATCAATCTCAACATTATAGGTCATTTTCAAAAGTCAACAAAAAGGGACTTCAAGTCAAAGACCATAACTTGAGATTGGTAAATCAAAATGACATGGTACCAAAGGCATTTGTTAGAGGACTTCAAGGCCTTTCCAAAATGTCCAAGAACATGATCAAAGCTTAAAAATTGAGCAAGATATGCCTTGTAGAAGTTGGGAAATTTTTGGGAATTTTGAAAAGTCAACTTTGCTTCAAATGCCTCAAAATTGCTAATGGGCCACATTTTCTTCCAAGAATCATTATCCAAAGGCTATGCACGACCATTTGACCCAAAGGGGATTTATTTCATCATTTTTTATTATTTATTTGAATTTTTATCACTATTAATTCATTTAATTAAATAAAATATGACAAAAATACTCAAGCATGCATTTTAAATCTTTTTATGCAGCTAATAGGTCTATCATAACTCCAAGATTTCGTGCACACTCAATTTGGAAAGATTTGGCCATGATTGATATCAAAAGGACATGGAAAAGATTGAAAAAGATCCATGGAAATCAAATCTCAAAAGCATTGAATGCAAAGGTTTTTGGTTGAAATTTCTACCCTAATTCATTCCTCACATAAGTATAAACCCAACCCTAATGCAAACGACCTGAAAAGGCTGCGCTCAGAAGAACATACAAACTTTGCATTTTTTCCAAATTTTCTCAAAACTGATTTCATAACTAGGGTGAGTTTCAAGGCAAGAGAACGATTCCAAAGGCTTGCTGGGATAACTAGGAAGCTTTCTCAATCCTTTTCCACTCTTCTAACCTCAGGAATTGGTATATAGAAGTCAAACTTTCTCAAACTTTTTTCATATTCGTGTCTCATGATTCGTGTCATATTTTTGATTTCTAATACTGGATTCATACTAATTTGATCATTCTAAAGCTAACAGTGTTATTCAATTGAGTTTTTAATGCTTGTGCACGAATCCACCATGGGAGCTCTTTAGGGTTTCAAAGACTTTGAAAGGGGGCTTTGTTCCTCTGGAAAAATTAGGCTATAAGACCGGTACCATTGAATTCATGACCTTCATACGAATACAACAATCACATCGCGCCCTTTTTATATGCTTGTATGGCCTAATCGCTATTTTCCAGTTTCAGGATTAGTGGGGGTTTAAAACCCCTGCTATTTGATTCTAGTTGCAGGTTTAACATGAAGAAGACGCATGCGTGGCTTAAGGTTATTGGGCCATTCAAAGTTGGCGCGTAATTTTTTGGTTCAGACCATTAACTTTTATCTTTTTCTTATAATATTCATGTTCCATATAATTGACAAAGAAACGCGCCTGGCTGGTTGGTAAGTGAGGTGTCATGCAATCAATGGGACCTGGGTTCGATTCCCAGGTCCCCTCCCTTTCTCAATATATTTTGTTTTAATGTGATTCCATGTAATACATACCCCAGGGCCTACCATGCAGCTTCATGTTTGTACTTGCCACACGCCCAATAAGACCAATCCAATGGTCAGAAGTTGCAGACCACCATGTGTACAGGTCAACGCCTCCACACACAAGCCAGGAAAGTCCACGTGGGCTTGCATCTCATGGGCCAGATTGCCTGCAATATACCTCCAAAAGGGATCAACACCCCCCATTGGTTTGCACATTATTTTCTTTCTTTTTATTTTTCTATTTATTTGTTTTATTTATTTTAGTTAATTCATCAAAATTAATTTTCATAAAATATAAAAAAAATCAGAAAATCATAAAACAATAAAAAATATGCTTTGTTAATATTAATTAATATTATTTTGTAAATAAATTTAATAATTTACTTAGTTTTAATTTTAGGTTTTAACTTTAACTTCTTTTCTTAAATAAATTAAAAAACATAAAAATTAGGGTTTCTAGCTTTTTATTCCTTTTTTTTCAATAATTAAAATTTCTTCTTATTATTACTAGTAATTAATTATCTTTGTAAATAAATTTATCATTAAATAATTAGGTTAAAACTAGGTATAACTTAAACATTTTTTATAAATTAAAAATAGTTTAGAATTAGGGTTTTTAATTCCATTAATTTTCTTAATTTCATAAAGTGCAAAAAATATCAAAAATAAGTCTTTTTCCTTTATTTAATTTAATTAATGTCATAATTTCAATTTAATTTCTTTAAAAGGGTCCAACGCCCTCGCTTTCGATTATAATTTCGTTTCGCGCGCTTATTTTATTTCTTTTTTATAAATTTCATGTAATTACCCCAAAGCCTTGTAATAAGTTAATTAGGACATTTATTTTTCCGCTTGTTATTTTTACTCAAATCGGGTCTTGGATTAATTTGGCGATGTAGACCCGCGCCTTTGTAATAGCGTAGGACTTTTACCTTCTCGCATCTTTTAACTGTTAATAATCTACATGAAAGAATGAATGCCAAAAATAAAAACAAAGCGTAGATCACCAATGCATGACAAGATAAACATAATTGAAAAATGACACACAAATCACACACCCCCCCTAGGGTACGTCTCACTGTTGCCTTGCCCCTCGAAAAGTGGCCGTCGAGTAGAGGATGTTTTAGTAAGTCCTCGTGTCCATGAACATGGCATGAGGGTAGCTTCTAAGGTGTCTTCCTATTGCTCTGGTGACCACAATGTCCCGAACCCTCGAATTGACCCGAACACCTCCAACGGTGGTGCTACCTACCTCTCAATGGTGGGATGGCACTATCTTAAGGACATTTACACAGACGAATTCCTTAGGGTAGGTAGACGACTCATAGATACTTGCTCTAACTCAAAACAAATCAAAACTTATTTTCACACCGACACCTTTCAAAAAGCTTTCAAAAACAACTTTTCAAACACTCTTGAGGACTGATACAAGAGTCGAACTGAAATTTTAAACGAAACTTTTTCAAACCCACTCTGAAAAGCAAACAAACAAATTTTGAAAACACAAATGAGCAAGTATCTAAGAGCCCATGGATATCCATGGATAGAAAGGGTGCTAACACCTTCCCTTTCTATAAATCTACCTCCCGAACCGAGAGCAATCTCTATAAGGAATTTTTCTGTGCTTTTGTCCTTTCCATTTGGAGAAAATAAAAGACGGTGACGACTCTTGCTTCCGCGACATTTCGCGAACCAGCGTTAAACAGTCAGTTCTAAATCCACCGATCACAGTACCCATAGCCATAACATCTGCTTGAATTTGTTCCATCTGCCTCTTGGAAGTGCTTTATAACAACGAGAATTTGTGGTAGCAGTCTCTGAAAGGAAAACCCATATCAAAGATAAGAAAACCTGCCATAACCACCTGTCATGATATGATATGCATGAATGCATGATCATGCATGGAATGTTTTATCATTTCCAGGCATCCCAGAGCTTTGTCATTCATCAATGGGTAACAAACAATAAGACAAGAGAGACAAGTAAAAACAAACTGAAAACGTGATGGAAAAAGCTACTTTCATTCATTAAATATCGGATCAAATAAGTTCATACTAAAGAAATCCAAGAGATTCCATAAAAGGTAAAAGACCCCATCCAACAAGACTGGTGGTGGTCTTACATCAAAAGGTAAAGGCAATAATCAAATAAAAAGATTCTGGACGAAGTAATCATCACTCCACAGTTCTTTGATCTTCCTCTGAACTTGTCCGTTGTTGCAACCGAGCCTTAAGATACAAGCACTGTTCAAGGAACCTGTCACACTCTTTGCATTCTAGTAAGGGAATTGGCACCAGCGCACTTTCCATCTCCTATATCTTATCTTTGAGTCTGGCATTTTATTCCATCATACAAGTCATCTGCTTCTCGTGCCTTTGGTGTTGTAGTTTGACATATTTGAGTTGCTTTTCTAATTCTTTAACCTTCCTGTTATGACTCTCTTTCAACTTTGTTTTTGACATTTGGAGACTCTCAATTCTTTGTTGACTCTTCAACAACGCATTATCCTGATGATTAGATGCGCCAAAATTCTTGATCCTATACCTCTTTGACTACTCAAGCAAATCGCAACTCTCTAGTGATGATCAATCATCCTTTCAGGAGATAAAGAATTATCGACCAAGGGATCAAAAACAAGTTCAGGATACAAAGGTTTCTCCCTCTTATAAGGTAACAACAACATCTTCACCCGAATCTTAATTCTACTCGGATAAGAATCAAGAACCACACTTCCACCTCTATTAAAGGACTGGTTTCCTTTTCGATGAATATATTTCCAAGATACTCTCACTTTTTCGAGCATAACAGCGTCTTCTCCTTTGTCGAAATAAACGGTTTCCCTTATTTTCTGCTCAGTAGGTCCATACGTCATCACAAACCTGAACTAGCGACGTGCTAAAATGGGATTGTATTTGATACAACCTTTTGTTCCCATGAGTGGAACATTGGGAAATTCGCCACAAATCATAATGAATTCTTTCAAAATTTCCATGTTTTGCCAGGCAATATCATAAGAAGTGAGTCCCGTGATTCACGGGGCCCAGAGAGACGACTCAACAATGTCGATAAATGGTCCCCTTATGGGCATGTGCATCATAAACCATTTGTAGAGTAAAACTGTGCCACATACAACATCCCCGCTCTTACCATACCGAGAATGGATGGTATAATAGGTATCAGCTAGTATTGTTTGTACTGTATTATCATTCATAAAGACGCAGATTGCTGCCAAATCCACCAATTTTTCTGCAACAGGTAAGAGGATTAGACCATAAATCAACACCGCCAGTAATGGATTGAATGCAACCCAATTCCCTTCTTCTACAGAACTTTTGGCTTTGTTTATAGATAATCCCGTGAAATACCCTACGTACCACACTTCTTAATCCAATTACCTTTTACTTCGTTAAGGGTCAAATAAAGAGCCTTAACGATAGCCACGTAGTCATAAGTTTCTGGTACTTGAGCAAAAGGAATACTATCTGTAACCTTTACGTCGAGAATATATGCATAATATTCAAGAGTCGGCGCAATCTAATAGTCTTAAAAAGTAAAGCATCGCAATTGCGGATCATAGAACTACAAAAGCACTCTCAAAGCCCATTCCTCATAGTAATCATTCACTAGTGGCAACAAATTTTTGTATCGTTTTTTGAAGGTATTCTCATTCGTTCCCTTCACAAGATCTCCCAATTCTCGCAATCGACCACCAGAAAACTTGAATTGATAGACAATATTATTTCTAAGGGATTATGTGCTTGTGCCCATGTTGTTATTCATTCTTGATGCTAATGACAACTCCTGAATACCCTGGAAATGGCATGCATATGCATATTAGACACATATATGTATTATTATTATTTTTTTATACATTTCTTTTGAAAATTAAATATGTGATGATGCAAGGTGCAACAACTCATGGAAATAAAGCTTCCAACACCTAAAATCCGTTGTACTGTTTCTGGATGTGCCAAGAATATCAAGATCAAAAGTTCAGAATATAAATCAAAGAAGACCAAGTCACTAGCGGAATATAGTCACCAACAGAACAAAGTCACCATATGTACCTATAATAACCAGTCATCCCGCCCCACTCACAGGTGTAAACTAGGTCAAGGTAAGGCAAGGGTAACTCAGAATCATGGCTACACCTGAAGCCACTATTGTTGAAACACCTACGTGAAATGATATCACCTCATTTGTAATCTCATCTGAGCATGGATGACATAACCGTACTAGTAAACTAAAGTTGACTAGCCGTTCATGATCCACTCTATTCCTAGGGTTCCTTTGGTTTTCACTTGGCTTGGGTATTGGGCCTTTTACATCATAGTAACATCCCACCCAACATGGAGAACCATAAGGCAGCATAGCAGATAACCAATATGGAAATCAATATAATGCAATGCAAACAAATGCTCGGATAATCATGTACAAATGAATAAACTGAAAGCATAAAAATAAGCACCAAAAGAAAATAAAGCAAGATCTAGGATCGAGTTCGAGATGGACCATCAATAGGTCAATGAATCCCCAATGAAGTCACTAGCTGAAACAACCGGCTGGAAATCATTAAACAATGAAGTCTCCATCTGTAACACGGTGGGAGAACTGACTTGGGATGTTTTGTGTTTGATCGCAATTGTTGCGGATCGCAAGAGTCGCCACCGACTTTTATTTTATCCAATAAAGGAAAGGGTGAAAAGAACATGAAAGACCTTTGAGATTATTTTCTTGAGTTCGGGGGGTAGATTATGAAAAGGGAAGGTGTTAGCATCCTTTTCATCCATAGTTATCTATGGGCTCTTAGTTGCTTGCTAGATCATTTCTTTTATTTGAAAGTGTGCTTTGTGGTGGTTTTTGAAAGTATTTTTGAAAAGTGCCTTCGTTTAGGCAAACTTTGTAATGACTCTCGTCTCTATAAGAATGTATACAAAGTGTTGGACTTTTGAAAATATTTCATGTTTTGAAAGTGTTTAGTGTGTGTTTGAAAAGATGTTTGTTTTGAAAATGAGAAAGCAAATAAGAACGTTTCTACCAACTCAAAAGTCTTTTGTTCTTCTCCTCCTCCTTTAGATGTTGCTATCTTACCATTGATTGGTAAGAAGCCTTATCTTTGGATGTAAAGGGACAGGCGTGAGTCATCATATAGTCATGATAGCAATGTTGTGAGATAATCTTAGCATTTCTTAAGGGACTAATATCATTTGTAAGGAAACATTTGAAGCGTTATCGAGGGGATATGATCTTGTATTTTTGTTGTTTTTGCTAAGACATCTCACATGCATAACATGACCATTTTTATAAGGAAACAAGTGGAGTTAACCCTAGAGATGCAAGTGTGAAAGTGTTTGCATTTCATGCTTGGTTTATCTTGGATTATTGTTTTCTAAGTATTGATTATATCTTTCCATACAAATCCTAATTACTAGCATTTATATGAAAGCGATAAATTGCGAGAAGTAAATATACTACGCTATTACAATCACTTGGGGAAAGGGGTGTACAAATTTACAAATGGGGGTTGCAAGAAATTAAAATCCTAATTATTTATTACAATCATATTGAAATAATGTACAAGAAATAAAAGGTAAAAATAGATTTTTTTTGTTTTTGTTAAGAGAAGAAATAAATTTTCTTAAGAAAATATTTTTAGTGTTTTTATTTTAAAAGAAATAAAGCAAAGTGTATGAATATAAAGTATTTTTGGTGTTTTTGATTAATGAAAATAAAATTTATGATAAAAATAATAAGAGGAAAAATAATCAGAGTTAGCGCATTGTTGAAAGAATAGAAATAAGAAGGAGCAGAAGTTCTGACTTTGGTGCGCTGCAAATCAGAAAGAAAATGTTAGCAGAAAAGGGGAATGCCAGAAGTTCTGGATCCGGACGCACTAAAGTTATGGGGTTACTAAGAACAAAGGAAAGTGTTTTACCCCAAAAAGTTTCCTCCCATATTTCTCAATACATGGCAAGTGAGGTCCTCAAATTGTTCAAGGAAGTTCAAGAGTTGACCAGACAAACTCTCTCCTAAGGCAGTCTACCTCAAATTAGGGTTTCTATTTTCAGCAAGATGTGTGAACCACAAAGGATTCAAATTCTCACAATTTTCATAATATATTCTCAAGATCATCCATGTCAAGTTTCAAGCCTTGCGGAGGAAGTTTGCTCAGTCAATTGCTCAAATGCCTGAAAATTGACTATGCTAGGTCAAAAGTCAACTGTGGCCCACATACAATCAAACTTCAAGATTTTTGGTCAACATCCTCATTTTGAATTATCACTCATAATTTCATCAAGGTTTGATCATGATTCATTAAGGATTGCTCACGATTCATCAAAACCCAAAAGTTGCTAAATTAGGGTTTTGTAGGAAAAGTCAACTCAATTTTGACCAAGCATAACTTTCTCATACTTTATCAGAAATGACCCATCCAAAGCTCATTTTGAAGAGGATTCAATGCCCTACAATTCATATTCATCTCCCAAGTTCATAACATGCACTCACAAAAATATATGAATTTTGACATTATAGGTCATTTTGAAAAGTCAACAAAAACACCTTTTGGGTCAAAGCTTCATACATGAACATGGAAGACTCATTTGAGATAAGACCAAAATGGTTGCTTAGAGGACATCCTAAGATTACTAAAAAGTCCAATAGCATCTCTCTAGGGTCAAAATTAAGATAGTTATGCATTGGCCAAGTTGACCATTTTTACAAAATTGCCAAAAGCCAAGTGTGCTAAAAAATACAGTTTTTGTCAAATGGGCCTAGTTTTTCATGATTGAATCTTGCTTATGACATGGTCCATGTGATCGGTGGATCTGGAACTGACTGTTTAACGCTGGTTCGCGAAATGTCGCGGAAGCAAGAGTCGCCACCGTCTTTTATTTTCTCCAAATGGAAAGGACAAAAGCACAGAAAAATTCCTTATAGAGATCGCTCTCGGTTCGGGAGGTAGATTATAGAAAGGGAAGGTGTTAGCACCCTTTCTATCCATGGTTATCCATGGGCTCTTAGATACTTGCTCACTTGTGTTTTCAAAATGTTTGTTTGCTTTTCAAATGTGGGTTTTAAAAAGTTTCTTTGAAAATTCCAGTTCGACTCTTGTGTCAGAGTGTTTGAAAAATTGCTTTGAAAGCTTTTGAAAAGTGTCGGTGTGAAAAGATTTTTGTTTGTTTTTGAAGAGAGCAAGTATCTACGAGTCGTCTACCTACCCTAAGGAATTCGTCTGTGTAAATGTCCTTTAAAGTAGTGCCATCCCACCATTGAGAGGTAGGTAGCACCACCGTTGGAGGTGTTCGGGTCAATTCGAGGTTCGGGACATGGTGATCACCAGAGCAATGGGAAGACACCTTAGAAGCTACCCTCATGCCAGGTTCCCGGATCATGAGGACTTACTAAAACATCCTCTACTCGACGATCACCTTTCGAAGGCAAGACAACAGTGAGGCGTACCCTAGGGGTGGTGTGTGCGATTCGTGTGTCGTTTTCATTTGCATTTATCTTGTCATGTTATTGGTGTTCTACGCTTGATTTTATTTAAGGCCATTCATTCTTGCATGCTTTGTTTAACAGTTAAAAAGTCGCGAGGAAAAGTAAATCTAAAGCTATTACAAATGGCGCGGGTCCACATCGCCAAAATTAAACCGGACCCGATTTGACAGAAAAGTAAAGAAATTAAAGAAATTGAAAAGTGCGAGATGTAATTACAAGGCTTCGGGAGAGGTACATAATTATTTAAATGACATAACGTAAATATGCGAAATTAAATAGAAATTAAGAACATGGGCGTTGGACCCTTTTGCAAAAATTAAAATTAATGAAGAATTAAAATTAAAATTAAAAGAAAGCAAGAATTTTTTTTTTGGGGTTTTTATGTATTTTAAGATTTAATAAAAAAAAGAAAGAATTTATTAAAATTTAAATGAGATGCAAACCCTAATTCTAATTATTTTAATTTATTTAGAAAACATGAAACTTTAACCTAATTTAAACCTAATTTTATTTACATGCAAATTTGATAAAAATAAATAAAATAAATAAATATTATTATGAAAAAGAAAAATTAAAAAGGAATAAAAATTACTTAAACCTAATTCTACATTTTTTAGATTTTTTTATTAAAAGTATTAAAATTAAACCCTAATTTAAATTAATTTATTTACATGCAATTTGTTTATGAGAATAATTAAAATAAAATATTTATTATATTTTTATCTTTTCTGATTTTTATGATGTTTTTTTTTTAATATTTTGTAAACATAATTGATTAAATTAAAATAATAAAGAAAATAACATAATAGTAAAATATAAGAAAAATTAGAAAATTGCAAACCAGGGGGGGGGGGTTCAGTCCCAAATTAGGAGGTATGATCCAAGAAACTCTGGCCCATTTAGCATTGATCCGTTTGACTTTTTTGAACAGCATGTTGAGGCGTTGACCAGGGCACAACGTGTTCTTTAGATCTGTGCCTTTGGTTTGATCTTCAGGGGCACGTGGATGTCTTGATTGTGGTGGATGTATGGTGATCTATGACACTTGCGCTGCATGGGAATCATTGTGGAAAAATAATATTGAAATTACACAGACCTGGGGTTCGAACCCAGGTCTTGGACATTGCAAATCAACCCCTGTGCCACTAAGCCATTACTACGCGTTTTGATATATAATAAGCAAATAAATATAATAAAGGAAAACAATCCCTTAATGCATCCAGCGCGCGAAATTTTGAATTGGCCTATCCCCTCTTGCCACGACTCTATCTTCTTCGTTTTCCTGAAACATAAAGTATTAGGCCACGGTTTCTTATGCATTTCAGAATGGGTCTTTTGGGAAAATAGCGATTAGGCTATCCTTGAACATAAATTAGGCGCGAGGGCATGTTTAGGATCGTCCAGGTCTGCTGATTACAATGGTGGTGGCCTTGAGTCCTAATTTTTCCTTTTGGCAAAAGCCCTAATTTCCAATCCTGTAAACCCTAGAAATCGAACATGGTGAAATCTCATATACAGCATAATAATCAAATTAAGTGCATTGGTTAGCTTCAAAACATCATCATGAACATGAATCAATGAATAAATTTCACAAATAATGCATGGAATTTGATATACGATTATGAGTTTTTTTCTGTACAGTTTTGATTCAATATACCAATTCTTCGTGCTTTGATGGTTGTCTTTGATTGGAACACGTTCAGGAGCCTTCAAGGAAGCTAATGGAATAGGTCTTATGCTTTGAATCCACCTGGAAAGTTGTTTTCAGTTTTGAGTTTATGGAGCAAAATTTCAGTTTGCCAATGGCTCTTTAACGCAGCTTTTGTGTTTAGCAAGATTAGGTTTATGATCAAGCCTTTGTAGTGAATGCATTAGGTCAAAAATATTGATCAAATCTCTTGTAATTCATTGTTTTGAATATTTGATTTCTTAAGATCTTTTCCATATCTTTTTCACATGTTTTTGTATCAATTAGCATCCAATTAAGCCAAATCTTTCCATAATTGTACAAGCACGAAATATTGAGTCTAGAACATGCATAAAAAGATTGGTTAGGGCAAGTTAGATATTTTTCATATATTTAAATAATTTAAATGAATTAATATAAATAATAATTCAAATAAATAAATAAAAAATGAGAAAATACTTCCCTTTGGGCCAAGTGGTCGTGCATATGCTTGGAATGATGAATCATGGAAGAAAAATGGGCCCATTAGCAATTTTAGGTCATTTGGATCAAAGTTGACTTTTCAAAATATCCAAAAATTTCCCAACTTCCACAAGGCATAACTTGCTCAATGTTTAAGCTTTTCTCATGTTCTTGGACATTTTGGAAAGGTCTTTGAGTCCTCTAACCAATGCCTTTGGTCCCATGTCATTTTGATTTACCAATCTCAAGTTATGGCCTTTGACTTAAAGTCCCTTTTTGTTGACTTTTGAAAATGACCTATAATGTTGAAATTGATAACTTTTTGTGAGAGCATTTCTTGGACTTGAAGTATGAAGATGAGTTGTAGGAAATGTATTTCTCTTCAAAATGAGCTTTGGATGGGATTTTTCTGATAATCCATGTGAAAGTTATGCCCTGGTCAATTTCAGTTGACTTTTCCAACTGTCCAAATAAGGAAACCTTTGCATCTTTGATGATTTCTGAGCCAAATTTTGAGAATCATGATCAAGCATTGATCAAATGATGTTTGTGGCTTCAAATTGATATGTTGACCAAAAATTTGAACTTTTGACTGCCAAATGACCATTTTGCCCCTACAGTTGACTGTAGTGCAACTTAGGGTTTTGACTGTGCAATTTTGAGCTGAATGTCTTGAAACTTGATATGAGGACACTTGACCATATTTATAGGCATGTGAGACTTGATTGGGCCTTTGAAAACTTCATTTCTTTGATCATAACACAAACCCTAGTTTTGACTGTATAGGAGACCTTTGCACTGTGCAACCCTTGGGGAATTTTGCAGCTTGACTTGGCAATTTCTTGGAGAATATGGGAGGGCAAATTTTGGGGTACAACAGTTGCCCCTGTTCAATCTTCTTAGACCTGAGGATGCAGATTGGCTGACGTTCCTTTCGTAATCCGAGGGTAGAAGATGATTGGACACTAGAGTGCCCAGAAATTTGCACTCACATGTTAGCAGTGTGATGGGGGAATGGGCTTATAGATGCCATTTGGAGATTGCTGGATAGGATGATGGGCTTATAGATGCCATCTGGATGTTGATCGCATAAGAGATTCCTTAGCGAGAACCTGCATACCTGCAAAAGAAAAAAAATGAGTACCTGACACGCTGCAGGAGCTGATTTTAGATGCTTGGTATAGATATGTCCTGACTGGTTACAGGAGCTGGGTCTGGAGCTTCAAACGGCGATGAATGAACCAGGGATGGTTACTGCCTTAGCATGAACGGTAAGAAAACCTTGAGTTGACTTTAACTTCAACAACGCTCGTTGAGAAAAATCTTGGGTGTCTTCTACTGGGATAAGAATCAGGGAGATCTTAGGGTCGATCTGACTGAACCAGAGAAGGCCTTTGACTGGATAAGCATCAGGAAAATCTTAGGGTCGATTTAACTGAACCGGACAAGGTCTTGGAATATCTTCAACTGGATAAGCATCAGGGGGATCTTGGGGTCGATCTGACTGAACCGAACAAGGTCTTGGAATATCTTCAACTGGATAAGCATCAGGGAGATCTTATGGTCGATCTGACTGAACCAGAGAAGGCCTTTGACTGGATAAGCATCAGGGAAATCTTAGGGTCGATTTAACTGAACCGGTATAGGTCTTGGAATATCTTCAACTGGATAAGCATCAGGGAGATCTTAGGGTCGATCTGACTGAACCAGAGAAGGCCTTTGACTGGATAAGCATCAGGAAAATCTTAGGGTCGATTTAACTGAACCGGTCTAGGTCTTGAAATATCTTCAACTGGATAAGCATCAGGGAGATCTTAGGGTCGATCTGACTGAACCAGAGAAGGCCTTTGACTGGATAAGCATTAGGAAAATCATAGGGTCGATTTAACTGAACCGGACAAGGTCTTGAAATATCTTCAACTGGGTAAGCATCAGGGAGATCTTAGGGTCGATCTGACTGAACCAGAGAAGGCCTTTGACTCGATAAGCATCAGGAAAATCTTAGGGTCGATTTAACTGAACCGGTCTAGGTCTTGAAATATCTTCAACTGGATAAGCATCAGGGAGATCTTAGGGTCGATCTGACTGAACCAGAGAAGGCCTTTGACTGGATAAGCATCAGGAAAATCTTAGGGTCGATTTAACTGAACCGGTCTAGGTCTTGAAATATCTTCAACTGGATAAGCATCAGGGAGATCTTAGGGTCGATCTGACTGAACCAGAGAAGGCCTTTGACTGGATAAGCATCAGGAAAATCTTAGGGTCGATTTAACTGAACCGGTCTAGGTCTTGAAATATCTTCAACTGGATAAGCATCAGGGAGATCTTAGGGTCGATCTGACTGAACCAGAGAAGGCCTTTGACTGGATAAGCATCAGGAAAATCTTAGGGTCGATTTAACTGAACCGGACAAGGTCTTGAAATATCTTCAACTGGGTAAGCATCAGGGAGATCTTAGGGTCGATCTGACTGAACCAGAGAAGGCCTTTGACTGGATAAGCATCAGGAAAATCTTAGGGTCGATTTAACTGAACCGGTCTAGGTCTTGAAATATCTTCAACTGGATAAGCATCAGGGAGATCTTAGGGTCGATCTGACTGAACCAGAGAAGGCCTTTGACTGGATAAGCATCAGGAAAATCTTAGGGTCGATTTAACTGAACCGGTCTAGGTCTTGAAATATCTTCAACTGGATAAGCATCAGGGAGATCTTAGGGTCGATCTGACTGAACCAGAGAAGGCCTTTGACTGGATAAGCATCAGGAAAATCTTAGGGTCGATTTAACTGAACCGGTCTAGGTCTTGAAATATCTTCAACTGGATGAGCATCAGGGAGATCTTAGGGTCGATCTGACTGAACCAAAGAAGGCCTTTGACTGGATAAGCATCAGGAAAATCTTAGGGTCGATTTAACTGAACCGGTCTAGGTCTTGAAATATCTTCAACTGGATAAGCATCAGGGAGATCTTAGGGTCGATCTGACTGAACCAGAGAAGGCCTTTGACTGGATAAGCATCAGGAAAATCTTAGGGTCGATTTAACTGAACCGGACAAGGTCTTGAAATATCTTCAACTGGGTAAGCATCAGGGAGATCTTAGGGTCGATCTGACTGAACCAGAGAAGGCCTTTGACTGGATAAGCATCAGGAAAATCTTAGGGTCGATTTAACTGAACCGGTCTAGGTCTTGAAATATCTTCAACTGGATAAGCATCAGGGAGATCTTAGGGTCGATCTGACTGAACCAGAGAAGGCCTTTGACTGGATAAGCATCAGGAAAATCTTAGGGTCGATTTAACTGAACCGGTCTAGGTCTTGAAATATCTTCAACTGGATAAGCATCAGGGAGATCTTAGGGTCGATCTGACTGAACCAGAGAAGGCCTTTGACTGGATAAGCATCAGGAAAATCTTAGGGTCGATTTAACTGAACCGGTCTAGGTCTTGAAATATCTTCAACTGGATGAGCATCAGGGAGATCTTACGGTCGATCTGATTGAACCAGAGAAGGCCTTTGACTGGATAAGCATCAGGAAAATCTTGGGGTTGATTTAACTGAACCGGACAAGGTCTTGGAATGTCTTCAACTGGATAAGCATCAGGGAGATCTTAGGGTCGATCTGACTGAACCAGAGAAGGCCTTTGACTGGATAAGCATCAGGAAAATCTTAGGGTCGATTTAACTGAACCGGTCTAGGTCTTGAAATATCTTCAACTGGATAAGCATCAGGGAGATCTTGGGGTCGATCTGACTGAACCAGAGAAGGCCTTTGACTGGATAAGCATCAGGAAAATCTTGGGGTTGATTTAACTGAACCGGTCTAGGTCTTGAAATGTAGCTTGAGAACTTAACTGGATCTTTCCTGAAAGGTAAAGGTCAGTCATATGCAATGCATGATATGGATCAAGCAATGATGTTCTCAACATAAATGAGACTTGTATGATATGATGTGTCTATGCATGTTATAATGATGTATGTGATGTTTTATGAATGTATTTTTCGTCTAGGAAAGTAAATCCTTGACGGGTGCCGGGAAGTCGTATCCTGGGCTGATGTTGAGGAATAGCTTTTGCCTCCGCTGGGGATGATAACTGCAAGAATACCGGTGGGAGAAGATGACTCCGTTGCGGAACAAACTTGGCAAATGGAAGATTCTGTGGGGAGAAAAGATGCTCTAGCGACCCTGCTGGGAAGCCATACTCTGTGGGGATAGAGATGCTCTAGCTGAATGTTGATAATAGTTTGCTGGGGATAGGAAGACTTTGTCGACGACGCTCTTTCCGTGGCTTTTGGCTGAGGATAACCCAGTTATATCCTGTTAAGGAAATAACTCTTTGAATAGAGTCGGACGACGCGTTCGTGCTCCGCGAGGATAAGCTTCCAGAATCTACTGGGGATAAGCTTACTGCTTGGGGATATGAATTCCAGCTTTCCTGGGGAAACTAGATTGGACTCTTCTGGGGATGTTTTAAAACTGCGGGGAAGCGATTCCTTTGAATGTTGGTATACCGCCGGGGAACAATCTTTAGGCCGAGACTGCCAGGGATGCTTGTTAAGAATATATGCTGTTGTTGGGGAATGTTGATATCTGCTGGAGGATACCCAATTTCCTTGAGATTTATCAACTCTGCTTGGAGAAGAATGTATTGACCTGCTGATTTACTCTCTGGGGAATTAATATGTACTAGTCACATTCTTTAGCCGAACCTACCTTGGTACTTTGGAGGATAGAACAATTGGATTGCTCTTAGACAACTCCTTATTGCTCCTGTTTCTGAGGTGGGAGAGGAAGACCTGAGAGGTGTTGATAGCTTGTTGATAGACAGACCTTCTTCTGGTAGGCAGGTGACGAGGTGACAGGACATAGTCGTACGCTTTGATCCCTAACTTTTGCCTGGACCGCCCTTTCGGGTTTTCGGTCCACCGGGATACCCATTTTTGCCCAAGCCGCCTTTTCAGGTTTTCGACTTGCCGGGTGTACAGATTTTTTTCATTTCATCCCTTATTTTTGTCCGAACCCTTTTGGTTCGCCGGGAAGCCCTTATTTTTGCCTGGGTGTGTCAACCTAGCGGGTCTTTAATTTTGCGTAGTATCTTTTCGACTATGTCCATGTTCTCAGAATGTAGGGAGTTGCCCCTGGCTGTTTGTGTTGCCATATTACTAGAAGATGTCTGATCGTGCAAAATTTGTTGCTGGGATGCCCCAAGTGACTCAGGCGGAGATTTGCCCCAGGTTGTTTAGCCTTTGAGAGGTTCTCTGAATCTTGATTGGATTGCCCCAGATGATGGACAATAATCACGTCTGCCCCTTGATTGGAAGTGCTTTTGTTCACTAGGTATTCATCATGCGAATTTTCCTGTTGTTCAAACAAAAAGTCATATGCGAACAAAGTTATGTTAAAAATGCCAAGCTTATGTCTGTCTTGAAGATTTTGAAAATGCATTTTTCGTAAAACAAGTGATTGTTTGTAAAACGTGATGTCAACTCGTTATTTTATTGCGATCCTTAAGGAGTCAGGATACCTTTCGTAACAGTATGCTTTCGAACCAACCCATGCTTCAGCTAGGACTTTTAGGGGTTATAACGTGGCCTGGTTCACGGTTTAAGAAACAAAGGATAAAGGCTCAAATTATTTGTACCCACCCGCTCTTCGTGATGTTCTTCAAACCTAAACTCAGTTGATCATATGTTAGACCTTTGTTTGAGTCTTTGCTCTGATTTTCCGGTGATGATTCGGATGTTGATAACTTATTTTGAATAGGCAGTCATTCCTTTTTGTTGAGGGTTTGTAAGACCTCTTTCTTGTTTGATTTTTGTTATCCCTTTCTTTTTTGCCTGAACTGTTTCCTTTTTTGGAATTACAGTCAGCGGGATGCCCCAGTTTTGTAAGTCTCCTTCATGGGTTTTGACTTAATGGGTTTTTTATTTTTTGAGATATAATGACTGCCTATCTTTATTGATTATTCGGAACCATCACTGTCTTTCTTTGTTTTGCAAGGATCTCCTTGGTGCCATTCGTTATGCACTTGGATCAACTGAGAAAACTACCCTGCCCCAGGTTATGATTAAGGGTTTCAATTTTCGAAAAGAAAAACTCCTACTTCTTTGGCTCAGAGGGGTTGACGAGGGATTATCATCCTTATAACTCCAGTGTTTAGGAATTGAAACAATGCCTGTACCTCATCAGCGGGGTATGTTCAAAAGCATACTATAAAAATCGTGGTATCGTTTTCGTCATCCTCCCTCAAGAGGCTTAGAATTATTATTTAAGAGTTGATCATCAGAAAAATATGAAAATAATTTGCATTTAGTGAATACGAATATATAGTTTCAGAACAGACATATGCGATGCATTAATGAAATAACAATGTTTAACATGAGTAACTGTTTGAACAAAAGAAAATTGCAACTTGAACATTCGGATGAACAAAAGTCTTTTCGTCTCAGGGTTTGTCACTTCAAATGGTGAGCCTTGGAGGGATGGTAGAAAAACTCAGCCTGACCATCTTGTGTGAACTCCAATGCCCCTTCATCAATCAGGTCCTGGATCTTGTTCTTTAGAGCCCAACACTCATTTGTATCATGTCCTGGACAGGCAGAGTGGTAGGCACACCTTTTGTTTGGATCATAGATAGGAGATGCTGTGTTGGGGTTCCGGGGATGAGCCCTTAATGTGATTAGATTCAACCTCAACATACGTTGTAAAGCTTGAAACAGCGACATGTTGAGCTGGGTGAATTGCCTCCTGGGCTTGTCTGGCTGAAGCTGGTGAGGTTGATGCTGAATTTGTGGCGCTGAAGCCATTTGAGGAACTCTCCCCTTACCTCCTTGTTTCAAAGGTGGCTGAACGATGACTGGCTCTTTACCCTTAGACGCTTGCCCCAGTTGGTTACTCTGAAGCAGTTGGTTGATGAGAACACCGAGCTCTTCTTGTCTTTGAGCTAAACCTTGAATAGCAGTCCCCTGCCCCAGCATTTGGGCTTTCATTGCATCCATCTCAGCTTGCAGGTGTTTCAGCCGTTCGTCCTCAGCGTTGTTCCTGACCAAAGTCTCCATGAGAAGTGTCCTTAGCTCCTCCTGCCCCTTGGATAGATTCAGGAGGATTTCCCCGAACCGAGTTTCTTGAGTAAGAAGGTCCTGGTTATCTTGTTGGGAAGCCATTGCTGAAATAAACAGCGGAGAGGTAAGTGACCTGCAACAAGGATACCTGTTATGATGTGTATGTATGCATGCAATGTTTTCAAGGACCTCGCGGGGTAAACAAGAAAAATTGTTAGAATTTGGGTCGGTAGCTTGATTGAAGGAACTGCATGTTATAGAGAGTCCTTCTTCAAGGGTCAAAGGCTCACCATATCCAGTGGGTCATAGCCCCTGACTTTAATCATCATGTCTGGTTTTGGTTTCCAAACAACCTTGGTTAAGGGAACCTTCTTCAAGAGTCAGAGCTCACCATATCAAGTGGGTCATAGCCCCTGACAACTCTGGCTAGAGGAAAATAAATCCTCTTACCCTCCCCTTGCTGGGATAGTTGATTCACCATGACCTGCATCACAAGCCCTTGAGATCCTTGAAATGAGTTAGGATGTATGCAATGGTATGATGTTATGGTATGCATGGGGTAATGTGAGTAAACCCTGTTATGAGTCCCAATTAAGGACATAAACAAAACCTGCAAAAAACTAGTCTGCAAGAAACTCAGTACATTCTGTTATAAGCCCTAATTAAGGACTATAAACAAAACCTGCAAGAAACTCAATACACTCCGTTATGAGTCCTAATTAAGGACTATAAACAAAACCTGCAAGAAACTTAGTAAGCCCTGTCATGTGTCCCAATTAAGGACTAAAACAAAACCTGCAAGAAACTTAGTAAACCCTGTTATGAGTCCCAATTAAGGACTATAAACAAAACCTGCAGGAAACTCAAGTGTCAGACAACAAGCATGCAAGTAGTCAAGTACGAACGCACACAAGTCACACAGAAGAGCCCTTAGAGTTTAGGCCAGCATGAGGTCTAGGTATTACCCTCTTTCAGTTTGTTGGTTCAACCTGTCCTATCAAAGTAACCGGGTTCTTAGAGGATCCCAATATCATTGACTACCCTCAATCGGTCATAACTCCAGCATCGCAATCTTTTCTTGCAGCCAGAACCATCACGAGAGTTTAGCCTCAATGGGCGTAGCATACTGCTACTGTTCTAATGGCCAAGTTGGGTCATTTAAGGTTCTAAGGTCTGTTGGTGCTTAATGACTCCTTGGAAGACCCATATTCTCCCCGTTTCAACACGAGGGATATCGGTACAGACCAAGGTGCCACACCAACGTAGCCACTGCTTCACCCGTGTCGGTCTACGCCGGACAGGTCCCTCACAGCTTATGCTACCTAAACAGGGTATCCCCAGATCTGGGTTAGGATCTATGTAACTCCCATGCAACCCACAAATTTAAAGCAGACAAGTCAATACAATTGAAAACACAGTTAGGAACTAACCCTAAGGTACACCTCACTTTAAGTATATCCCCAGCAGAGTCGCCAGTTCTGTGATCGGTGGATCTGGAACTGACTGTTTAACGCTGGTTCGCGAAATGTCGCGGAAGCAAGAGTCGCCACCGTCTTTTATTTTCTCCAAATGGAAAGGACAAAAGCACAGAAAAATTCCTTATAGAGATCGCTCTCGGTTCGGGAGGTAGATTATAGAAAGGGAAGGTGTTAGCACCCTTTCTATCCATGGTTATCCATGGGCTCTTAGATACTTGCTCACTTGTGTTTTCAAAATGTTTGTTTGCTTTTCAAATGTGGGTTTTAAAAAGTTTCTTTGAAAATTCCAGTTCGACTCTTGTGTCAGAGTGTTTGAAAAATTGCTTTGAAAGCTTTTGAAAAGTGTCGGTGTGTAAAGTGTTTTTGATTTATTTTGAAATTAGAGCAAGTATCTACGAGTCGTCTACCTACCCTAAGGAATTCGTCTGTGTAAATGTCCTTTAAAGTAGTGCCATCCCACCATTGAGAGGTAGGTAGCACCACCGTTGGAGGTGTTCGGGTCAATTCGAGGTTCGGGACATGGTGATCACCAGAGCAATGGGAAGACACCTTAGAAGCTACCCTCATGCCAGGTTCCCGGATCATGAGGACTTACTAAAACATCCTCTACTCGACGATCACCTTTCGAAGGCAAGGCAACAGTGAGGCGTACCCTAGGGGTGGTGTGTGCGATTCGTGTGTCGTTTTCATTTGCATTTATCTTGTCATGTTATTGGTGTTCTACGCTTGATTTTATTTAAGGCCATTCATTCTTGCATGCTTTGTTTAACAGTTAAAAAGTCGCGAGGAAAAGTAAATCTAAAGCTATTACAAATGGCGCGGGTCCACATCGCCAAAATTAAACCGGACCCGATTTGACAGAAAAGTAAAGAAATTAAAGAAATTGAAAAGTGCGAGATGTAATTACAAGGCTTCGGGAGAGGTACATAATTATTTAAATGACATAACGTAAATATGCGAAATTAAATAGAAATTAAGAACATGGGCGTTGGACCCTTTTGCAAAAATTAAAATTAATGAAGAATTAAAATTAAAATTAAAAGAAAGCAAGAATTTGTTTTTTGGGGTTTTTATGTATTTTAAGATTTAATAAAAAAAAGAAAGAATTAATTAAAATTTAAATGAGATGCAAACCCTAATTCTAATTATTTTAATTTATTTAGAAAACATGAAACTTTAACCTAATTTAAACCTAATTTTATTTACATGCAAATTTGATAAAAATAAATAAATATTATTATGAAAAAGAAAAATTAAAAAGGAATAAAAATTACTTAAACCTAATTCTACATTTTTTAGATTTTTTTATTAAAAGTATTAAAATTAAACCCTAATTTAAATTAATTTATTTACATGCAATTTGTTTATGAGAATAATTAAAATAAAATATTTATTATATTTTTATCTTTTCTGATTTTTATGATGTTTTTTTTTTATATTTTGTAAACATAATTAATTAAATTAAAATAATAAAGAAAATAACATAATAGTAAAATATAAGAAAAATTAGAAAATTGCAAACCAGGGGGGGGGGGGTTCAGTCCCAAATTAGGAGGTATGATCCAAGAAACTCTGGCCCATTTAGCATTGATCCGTTTGACTTTTTTGAACAGCATGTTGAGGCGTTGACCAGGGCACAACGTGTTCTTTAGATCTGTGCCTTTGGTTTGATCTTCAGGGGCACGTGGATGTCTTGATTGTGGTGGATGTATGGTGATCTATGACACTTGCGCTGCATGGGAATCATTGTGGAAAAATAATATTGAAATTACACAGACCTGGGGTTCGAACCCAGGTCTTGGACATTGCAAATCAACCCCTGTGCCACTAAGCCATTACTACGCGTTTTGATATATAATAAGCAAATAAATATAATAAAGGAAAACAATCCCTTAATGCATCCAGCGCGCGAAATTTTGAATTGGCCTATCCCCTCTTGCCACGACTCTATCTTCTTCGTTTTCCTGAAACATAAAGTATTAGGCCACGGTTTCTTATGCATTTCAGAATGGGTCTTTTGGGAAAATAGCGATTAGGCTATCCTTGAACATAAATTAGGCGCGAGGGCATGTTTAGGATCGTCCAGGTCTGCTGATTACAATGGTGGTGGCCTTGAGTCCTAATTTTTCCTTTTGGCAAAAGCCCTAATTTCCAATCCTGTAAACCCTAGAAATCGAACATGGTGAAATCTCATATACAGCATAATAATCAAATTAAGTGCATTGGTTAGCTTCAAAACATCATCATGATCATGAATCAATGAATAAATTTCACAAATAATGCAATGAATTTGATATACGATTATGAGTTTTTTTTCTGTACAGTTTTGATTCAATATACCAATTCTTCGTGCTTTGATGGTTGTCTTTGATTGGAACACGTTCAGGAGCCTTCAAGGAAGCTAATGGAATAGGTCTTATGCTTTGAATCCACCTGGAAAGTTGTTTTCAGTTTTGAGTTTATGGAGCAAAATTTCAGTTTGCCAATGGCTCTTTAGCGCAACTTTTGTGTCTAGCAAGATTAGGTTTATGATCAAGCCTTTGTAGTGAATGCATTAGGTCAAAAATATTGATCAAATCTCTTGTAATTCATTGTTTTGAATATTTGATTTCTTAAGATCTTTTCCATATCTTTTTCACATGTTTTTGTATCAATTAGCATCCAATTAAGCCAAATCTTTCCATAATTGTACAAGCACGAAATATTGAGTCTAGAACATGCATAAAAAGATTGGTTAGGGCAAGTTAGATATTTTTCATATATTTAAATAATTTAAATGAATTAATATAAATAATAATTCAAATAAATAAATAAAAAATGAGAAAATACTTCCCTTTGGGCCAAGTGGTCGTGCATATGCTTGGAATGATGAATCATGGAAGAAAAATGGGCCCATTAGCAATTTTAGGTCATTTGGATCAAAGTTGACTTTTCAAAATATCCAAAAATTTCCCAACTTCCACAAGGCATAACTTGCTCAATTTTTAAGCTTTTCTCATGTTCTTGGACATTTTGGAAAGTTCTTTGAGTCCTCTAACCAATGCCTTTGGTCCCATGTCATTTTGATTTACCAATCTCAAGTTATGGCCTTTGACTTAAAGTCCCTTTTTGTTGACTTTTGAAAATGACCTATAATGTTGAAATTTATAACTTTTTGTGAGAGCATTTCTTGGACTTGAAGTATGAAGATGAGTTGTAGGAAATGTCTTTCTCTTCAATATGAGATTTGGATGGGATTTTTCTGATAACCCATGTGAAAGTTATGCCCTGGTCAATTTCAGTTGACTTTTCCAGCTGTCCAAATAAGGAAACCTTTGCATCTTTGATGATTTCTGAGCCAAATTTTGAGAATCATGATCAAGCATTGATCAAATGATGTTTGTGGCTTCAAAATGATATGTTGACCAAAAATTTGAACTTTTGACTGCCTAATGACCATTTTGCCCCTACAGTTGACTGTAGTGCAACTTAGGGTTTTGACTGTGCAATTTTGAGCTGAATGTCTTGAAACTTGATATGAGGACACTTGACCATATTTATAGGCATGTGAGACTTGATTGGGCCTTTGAAAACTTCATTTCTTTGATCAGAACATAAACCCTAGTTTTGACTGTATAGGAGACCTTTGCACTGTGCAACCCTTGGGGAATTTTGCAGCTTGACTTGGCAATTTCTTGGAGAATATGGGAGGGCATATTTTGGGGTACAACAGTCCACGATCCAAATCAGCATCCAGCCATATTTTGCTTTATTTATTTATTTATTTTTATTTTTATTTTTATCATTTAAAAGTCAAATTAAATCAAATAAATAGCAAAAAATATCAAAGATTTGTTTTGTGTTCAGATTTTGGGTGGAATCAAATCCAATTATGCTGAAAATCATATCCAAAACGTGCAAAACAAATTGAACCAAAATTGGAAATATTTGGCTTGATATAGAAAGATATCATACAAGGATAAATACCAAATCAAATCTTCATAATGGACCAAGATTCAGCTCGTTTTTGTTGACCTAATGTATTGCATTACATATACAGAACATAGCCAAGGCAAGAGAAGGAGGTTAGACGTCGTGCAGAGCCAAGAACAAAACTGAAAAAATTCAAGAAAAATGGTGATTCAATTTCCATCCTAGAGGCCAATCCAAACCATTCTAACAATACCAACGGACTCCTGAACATCTCCAGAAGGGATCTCAATCAATTGCAAGCCTTTTCACACCTGGAATCATAAGTACAGAGGCCACGGTTTGTCCCAAAAATTTGATTTCGATTTCATTGATTTACGCATCATTAGCACGTTTGATTTATATATTCTTGTTCATCATTGAGTTTGCAAGCTATTGGTATCGTTTAATTGCGTTTTCAATACAGGAATCATGATACGCCATTGTTAGGGTTTCTTGGCTTGTTTTAGGGCTTAGCAGTATAGGCTAAATTGGGCTTGGATTCTGGTACCATGATACTCGTGACGATGAGACGAGTTGATTGGTACCTTTAAATTTCATTTATATTACTTGTAGAGAATTTTTGAATGGCACAGGTTTGTAGCTACAACAAGGTGTTTGTGGGTAAAAGTGCCGTTGGCTAAAGTGACGGAGAGAGGAAGAAGAAGCTTGCGTGGCAACATGTGACTAACCCATTTGAATTTTCATGCTTTTTTCTGATTACACCATGTGATTTGATGATATTATTTATTTCTATTATATGTACAAACAAACAAAGCAGCTCAGCTGGCAGCATGGTATTGGGAGCGAGCATAAGGACCTGGGTTCGATCCCCAGGTCCCATATTTGTTTCATATTATTTTTCAACAGGTGATCAGGCGCGTTGCATTAGCGTACCTCCACCATATGCTATCACGATCTAACCATCAAGCGCATCTCCATCCAGATCTAATGCCTTTCCATTGAAGGTCCACCATGTAACCCAGGTCAACATACGCACTGGATCATGCAAAGTCAAAAGGGCTTGGATTTGTTTTGGTCCAGAATTTCAACAACACACCCTCTCTTTCAGCATTACAGCCTGGCCCATTCACTCTTTTTCTTATTTCTTTTTTTATTTCATTTAATTTCTTTTAATTTTTCTTTTAATCATTTTAATTAACAAATTAATCATTCTTTTTTTATAAAATCATAAAATCAAAACTTCATAAAAAATTAGAATTAGACTTTTTTTATCAAAATAAATTTTGTTAATTTAATTTAATTTAGTTTAACTAAGGGAAATTTTAACCTTTTTTTTATATAATTAAAACTAATTAGCAAATTAGGTTAAACTCTTGATTTAATTCTATTATTTTTTCTCAAATAAATAAAATACAAAAAATTCATTTTTTAGATTAAATTAATTCATTTTTTCTTAATTTAAAATTAGTTAGAACCTAGGATTTTCTTTTTTATTTAACTATTTCATTATTTTCTTAAATAACAAAACATGACAAAAATATCTTTTTTAATCAATCGCAAACAAGTTTTGTCAAGGGTCAAGACCCTAGTCGTTTCGTATTTGATTCATCGCGCTTATTATTATTTATTTTGACAATATTTTTGTAACTGTTCATGGTTTGTAATAGTTTAATTTAGGTTTATTTTCTCGCATTTTTCTCGTAGGTTTATTTTCTCGCATTTTTAATTCCCGCAAATATTTAACTGTGTAGATGTATGTGTTGTACCCCAAAATTTTCCCTCCCATATTCTTCAAGGTTTGTCAAGAATCATCTTCAAATGGTTCAAGATTTCTCAAGGGTTGCACAGTCCAAATACCTCATAAGTCAGCTGAAATTAGGGTTTTGTCTCTTTCAAGGAATTTGAGGTTTTCAATGGTTCAATCAAGTCTCAAGGGCCTATATACATCCTCAAGCACCTACATGCCATGTTTCAAGACTCACAGTGCCAATTTGCACAGTCAAAAGCTCCATTTGCTCTACAGTCAACTGTGGGGCAAAATGGTCATTTTGCAGTCAAAAGTCAGAATTTTTGGTCAACATCTTATTTTGAGTCCACAATCATCATTTGATCAAGTCTTGATCATGATTCCTCAAGCATGGCTCAAAAATCATCAAGATGCAAAAAGTTACTATTTTTGGACAGTAGAAAAGTCAACTGTATCTTGACCAAGGCATAACTTTTTCATGGTTCATCAGAAAAATCCCATCCAATGCTCATTTTGAAGGGGATGATATTTCCTACAACCCATCTTCACATTCCAAGTCCAAGAAATGCTCTCACAAAAAGTTATCAATTTCTACATTATAGGTCAATTTCAAAAGTCAACAAAAATGCACTTTAAGTCAAAGACCATAACTTGAGATTGGTAAATCCAAATGACATGAGACCAAAGGCATTGGTTAGAGGACTTCAAGACCTTTCCATAATGTCCAAGAACATGTTCATATGATCAAAATTGAGCAAGATATGCATTGGAGAAGTTGGGAAATTTTTGTGAATTTGCAAAAGTCAACTTTGCTCAAAACACTTTGTTTTTGCTAATGGGCCTCAAATTGCTTCTTGAAACTTTGTCCAAGGCCTATGCACGACCCATTGAGATTATTTGAATTTATTTTCTTATTTTTTATTAATTAATTGGATTTTTAATTGATTTTAATTCATTTAATTAATTTAAAATGTAGAAAATACAAAGATTTGAGTTTTCAATCTTTTGGTGAAGCAAACAAGCTCAAGATATGCTGAGAATTTCGTGTGCCAATCAAAGGGACAAGAATCTCCCAATTTAGCAACTTTCTTCAATCAAAAAGATTCAAAATTATTTGATTTTCAATCAAATATTGAATCATCAATTTCATGGATTTCCTTGCAAGATTGTAACCTAATTCCCTTCTACTATATATACATTAGCTAAACCTAATGCCATGGACGTGAATTTGCTGCAGAAAAACCATAATCACATTCAAGAAAAATCAAAGAAAAAGTCAAAACTGTTTTCCAGGTTCCAGGCCAATTCAAAGCAATTTGAGGATTCAAACACGTTGCTGGAGGTGTGAGGAACGTTTTGCAATCAAAACCACGCGCTAAGGCTCAAGGAATCATCGTTCACAGTCACACGGTTTGCACATTTTTTTTAGAATTACAACTCATTATTCATGCATCATTAACGTGATTTTTTGTGTGTTTTGCATTGCTAGAACTCACAGGAAACTAATGGCATAAGCTAATTGGATTATCATGCTCAGAATTGAAAATTGCCATTGACAAATTTTAGGGTTCATAAACCTTGAATTTGGGGATTCAGTAACCAGGCAAAATTGAGACCCCTAATGCATATGGTTGAGACCGTCAGAACAAGACGAACCTAGTGGAACCCTCGCGAAATATTTATGTAGCCTAGGGAGCTAATCGCTATTTTTCCTTATCACAGTTTGTGGGGGTTAAAAACCCCGCTATCTATTTGTTCTTTTGCAGGTTCAGTGAAGACGATGATGAGGTGTAAGCGCATGGTTGGTCTATTCAAAAAGCGTGCGTTTTTGTTTGTTTACAGCATAAGTGTTAATTATCCCATATAATATTTGTTCATTATTATACTAACAAATGCAAGCGAATGGCCTAGTGGATAGTGCGTTGTCCAAGCATCATTGGGACCTGGGTTCGATTCCCAGGTCCACCCAAAACCTTTATTTCCTTTTCCTTTACATGTTCACGTGCAGGTTCCCAAACAAGGTCAACCATATACCTCCAGTGATCAGCGCTCCAAGTGGCATTGAATTCAAGTCATGTGGCCTGGATTGGAAGACTAGCGTACACTCTAGTCAATGCATGTGTGGATGAGCCAGCGAGTCAACAAGGCTTGTGTGCAGATGGGCCTGAAATTTCCAGAACAAACCTCCTAATGGGCCCATCACCCCCCTGGTTTCTTTATATTTTCTACTTCATTTATTTAATTGTTTACTATTATTATTATTATTATTTATTTAACTAACATAATTATTATTTTCATAATAACATAATAAAATCAGAAAATGTAAATATTTTTATTATTATTATTTATTAATTCCACTTTATTTTTGTAAATAAATTCTAAATATAATTAATTTAGTTTAATTAGGTTTAATTTTGACTTTTTCACAATAAATAAAATAAATTAGAATTAGGGTTTTTTTACTAACTTTGGACTTAATTTCTTTTCTTTTATTTTCATTAAAACATAAAAAACATAAAAAATACTTTTTTCTTTTAATTAATTAATTAATTAGTTTTAGGTTTAATTAAATACAAAAAAGACCAAAATTCCATTCTTTCTCAAAAAAGGGTCAAAACCCTAAGGACGTCCCCGATTCAATTTCTTTCGCGCATTATTATTATTTTGATCATATTTATGTATCTGTTCCGAGAATGTAATAGCGTAATTAGGACTTTTATTGTTTTCCTTTATTTTCTCGCATTTACTTTTCCAAGGGTTATGTTTTTGGCGATGTAAATACCCGACGCCTTGTAATAGCGTAGATTTACTTTCCGCAATTTATTTTCCGCACAATTATTAACTGTTAACTATGCATGACAAGACTTGCCTGAAAAATAAAATCAAAACGTAGCTCACCATAATACATGTGCAAAGATAATATGAATTGAAACCTGACACACTCGCACATGCCACTCTTAGGGTACGCCTCACTTGGTTGCCTCGACGTGGTCATTGAGTATAGGGTGTTTTAGAGGTCGCCCTCCTGTCTAAAGATCCAGTTGCCTCGAAACGGTTGCCTCGGATAAAAAGGATCTAGGACATTAGGGTTACCGCTAAGGCGTCCTACTATTGCTTTGGTGACCACACATGTCCCATATAATCGAATTGACCCGAATAACTCCAACGACGGTGCTACCTACTTCTCAATAGTGGGATAGTACTGTCTAAAGGACATTTACACAGCTTAATTCCTCTAGAGTAGGTAGATTTCTCCTGGGTACTTGCTCTTTCAAAAAACAAAACAAACTTTTCGCACCTACACTTTCAAAAAGTTTTCAAACAAACACTTCATACACTCTTGAGGACTGATACAAGAGTTAAACGAAGTTTTTAAACTTTTTTTCAAAACCCACAAACACAAGAAAAGCAAACATTTTTGAAAACATAGTGAGCAAGTACCTAAGAGCCCGTGGATAACCACGGATAGAAAGGGTGCTAACACCTTCCCTTTCTATAATCTACCTCCCGAACCGAGAAACATCTCGAAAAGGAATTTTGCTGTGCTTTTGTCCTTTCCTTGTTGGAGAACACAAAAGACGGTGGCGACTCTTGCTTACCGCGACATTTCGCGAACCAGCATTTCAAAATAGTCAGTTCTATTTCCACCGATCACAGTATGCTAATAGGATTGTATGGTAAGAATGCATGACAAATTAATACAGTTAGAAAACCCTAATGTGCAAAGATAAATAACTAAAACAAATCATTCACACATATCACTCTTAGGGTATACTCTCACTTAGGTTGCCTTCGGTAAACGATCATTAAGCATATGGTGTCTTAGTGGTTGCCCTCCAGTCTAAAAAGATCAAAATGTCCCATTCGAATGTTGCCTCGGAAATGTTGCCTCGAAAGATCTTAAGACTCTAGGGTTATTACTAAGGTATCCTAATATTGCTTTAGTGACTGTACATCCCTTTCGAATTGACCCTTACAAATTCCAATGACGGTGCTACCTATTTCTCAATACTAGGATAGCATTGTCTAAAGGAACAAGAATAGAAACCATGTTTTTTCGAGTAGGTAGATGCTAGTAGGCACTTGCTCAAATAAAAAACTTTTCACACTTACACTCTTCAAAACAATTTTCAAAACAACTTCGTCACACTCTTGAGGACTGATACAAGGGTTATCATGAAGAAAAACATTTCAAAGCAAAGCACACACACAAGAAATTTAAAAAGATGAGCAAGTACCTAAGAGCCCATGGAAAACCATGGATAGAAAGGGTGCTAACACCTTCCCTTTCTATAATCTACCTCCCGTACTCAAAATATCTCGAAGAAGGATTTTTTCTGTACTTTTTTCCTTTCCGGTTGGATGAAATAAAAGTCGATGGTGACTCTTGCTTACCGCGACATTTTGCGAACACAAAACGCAAAACGCAAAATGCAAACCAGTATTAAACAGTTGGTTCTGCCACCGTATCACAGAACTGGCGAATCTGCTGGGAAACGTATAAGTGGGGTATACCTTGGGATCTAGTTCATCATAATTGCTTCTCTTGATTGTTTTTTTTGCTTTACTTTTAAGGGTTTTTGTTTGGGGTTACTATAGATCCTACACCCGGATCTAGGGAATACCTTTTAGGTAAGTAGCAATAGACTGTGAGGGAATTGTATGGTGTAGAACTATATGGTTGAAGCAGTAGCTACATTGGTGTGGCACTTTGGTTGGTATCGGTATCCCTTTTGGAGAAACGAGGAGAATACGGGGCCGCCGCGTGGTGTCGTTAAGCATCAACTGACCTTAGAACCTTTAATCGCCCAACATGGCCATTAGAAAGTAGTGAGATAGCCGGCCTCGGTGTAAAGCTGAGAACTGGTTGATACTCGATGCTACACTCATTGAGATCATACTCTTCGGAATAATTTCGACTGCAAAAAAAGATTGTGTGAGCTGAAACCATGACCGATGAAGGATGGTTAGTGATATTGAGAACCTCTAGAACCCGGTTACTTTCCTAGGACAGGTTTAAAACCAACTTAACTTCAAGAGGGTATTACCTTTGACCTCATGCAAGCCTTAAACCTAGGGCTTTGTGTGATTTGACTGTGTTTACAATACCTGTTGTTTGCTATACCTGTGTTTTATCATGACATCATGCATCATAACATGGAATTCATGCTTCATTACATTAACCATTTCAAAGACCAAGGGAATTTATCTTTGTTCTGTTTTGCAGATCATGGCTTCCGTGCGTAGAAAAACTATCTGAATCAGCTTTGTGGAGATACCATCCCAACTCAAAGAGCTAGTGTCAAGAATTTTTGAAACTTCTATGTTCATTAAGAGACACAGTCAACTTCTCATCCTGGTTACTTCAAACCCTGATGAATAGATGATGAGCGTACTTTTTCAGTTCTTTGATCCTAAACATCATTGCTTCACCTTTCCAGATTATCATTTGGTTCCCACCTTGGAAGAATTCTCTCATCTATTGGGCATATCCATCCTTGAACAGGTACCCTTCACAGGTATAGAAGAAGTTCCTAAGCCAGAAGTCATTGCCTCAGCTTTGCATTTGAAACGGACTGATGTGGTATCCAATTGGGAAACTCGAACCGGAGTCGAGGGTTTTCTAGCCAAATTTCTGATAGACCAGGCTCAACTATTTTAGGATGATATGGATTTTCAGGCTTTTGAGGATGTCTTAGCTCTTCTTATCTATGGTTTAGTTGTCTTCCCTAATCCGGACTCTTTCGTAGATGTGAATGCTATCAAGATTTTCCTTTATCGCAACCCTGTGCCTACCTTGCTTGGAGATATTTTGCACGCTCTCTATACTTGTACCACGAGGAGAAGAGGGACTCTTATGTGTTGCATGTCGTTGTTGTCGAGGTGGTTTATTTCTCACCTCCCTAGGTCCATACTGAAGAACGAAGAAGGTTTGGGTTGGTCGCACAGAATAATGTCACTCGCTCATACAGATATTCTTTGGTATTCCCGAGCTATAGAAGACGTTGCTGTTATTGACCGTTGTGGGGGTACCCTAATGTCCCATTACTTGGTATCCGAGGAGGTATAACTTATAGTCCTTGTCTAGCTTTGTGACAATTTTGTCGTGCTCGAAGAGATGGTCCCCATGAGTTACTTCTCGAGGATATTGTATTTGACTATGAGGATGATGTTAAGGGGCATCGCCGGAGATTCATACGAGCTTGGGGTATGGTAAACAGATCTAACCCTCACGAGTTGGGACCAAAGACTTCCCTTCCTATGCAGCCTTACCTCCAATGGGTCTGAGCTCGTTCCCAAAAGCTTATGATGCCTTATGCGACAGTGTTACCAGTGATTGTGGAACCCACTACTGAAAACAACATTCCTTACACGGTTCTCTATCCTTACATGCCCACTGATCTTGGGGAGTTACAAAGGTCTTGGATTCAGTTAAAGAATGAGCGAGATACTTATAGGGAGCAGTTCCATGAGCAAGAGAGGAAGGTCTTAAAACTCACCAGGCATCTCGAGGAAGAAAGAGTGTTCAATGATTACATCAACACAAAGAGAAAGCGTCCATGGGACTTTTGATTTTTCTTTTCTATTTTTAGATTTGTTTTATTTACTTATTTGTAACGCCTTAAAGGCATGTTAAACCTTTCAAATTTGAGCTAATAAAGTTTTGTTTATTTTGGTTGCAAATTTAAATCTCCCAAAGTCTTTGAAATCATTACATGTGCATCCCATTATCATGCACATCATTACAGGTACCACTACAGGTTTCTCATCTTCTTCACTGTTTATCCCACGCAGAAATGTCTTCCGATCAAGTCATCAAAGATCTTCAGGCACCGAACGCCCAGTTCCAACAGATGTTCATCAGTTTGGAAAAGGGGCAAGAGGATCTGAAAGCCCTCATTCTAAAACCGAAGAAGAAGAAGGTCAGTATTCTGAATATGGGAAGAAGATTTAGAGAAAGGTTGAAGCATCAAACTGATCTGATCTCTTCATCCAAAGACGGGGAGAACCAAGAAGAGGAAAAGGACCCTAGTCCTGTAGTCTCTGACAATGATATTGATTATGATGATGAGCAATATCCTTCTACCGAGGATAGGTACAAGCAGCTAGAAGACCATCTGAGTGCTATGGAAGTTCAGAAGATACATGGTTTGGATTTCGGAGAATTGGGACTGGTATCGGGAGTAGTCAACCCGAAGAAGTTCAAAGCTCCAGTTTTTGCAAGTATGATGGGGTGTCCTGCCCAAAACTCCATCTACGATCTTATGTCAGGAAGATTCAACCCCACATTGTTGATAGAAATTTGTGGGTGCAATTATTTCAAGATAATCTGTCAGGGACTCAACTTGAATGGTTCTAACAGTTGGAAGGGGCCAATGTCCGAAACTGGGAAGATCTTGTTGCTGCTTTCTACAAGCAGTATCAGTATAATGTCGACCTTGCTCCCACTCGTACTCAACTCTAGAGTATGTCCATGGGTGCAGGTGAAGGTTTCAAAGATTACGCTAAAAAATGGTGAGATTTGGCTGGCAGAGTTCAACCCCCTTTGTCTGATAGGGAGTTGGTTGATATGTTTCTGGGGATGCTATCTGGTCCATTTTTCAACCACTTAATCGGCAGCTCGTCGTCTAGTTTCACCGAGTTGATTTTAACTGGAGAAAGAGTGAAGGTTAGAATTCAAAGTGGTAAAATACAGAAGGATGCCTCTTCGAGTTTGGTAAAGAAACCTTTTACTGGTAAGAACAAAGCTAGTGCAAATTATAGACCGAGGGGCCAAAATAGATCTGAACACCGTCCAACAGTAAATGCTGTAGTGATACCAAGACCCTCAGTTGCTCCACAATGTAATAATCAACAAAGGGTGGAAAGACCACATCGGCAGTTTACCCATATTAGCATGACTTTGGCTGAAGTGTTACCTCACCTGCTGAGATCCAACTTGGCGACCTTGAGAGAGGCTCCCAAGAATCCAAACACTACCTCTCCTAGATACAATCCCAACGCACGATGTGCCTACCATTCTGAGAGTCCTGGTCACGATACCAATGATTGATGGGCTTTGAGAAACAAAGTACAAGACTTGTTGGAAGCTAAGGAGATAGAGTTCGATGCTCCAGAAAATCCGAAAGTAATAACAGCTCCTATGCCCAAACATGGTCGTGGGGTTAATGCTGTTGACACTGATTTGTTTGTGACCTCTGTTGAAGAAATTTCTACTCCTCTTATGACTGTTAAGAGGAATTTGCTGTTGGCCGGTTTATTTCCGGGTTGTGGTGAAGGTTGCCACATGTGCTCGATTCTACCTTCTGGTTGCCGCTTGTTGAAGTCAGGTGTTCAGCGCCTGATGGATAATAAAGAGATTCTGTTCGAGAAGACTATGATTCCTGTTGTTCCCAATGAAGAAGTTGCCATCATAACCATTTCCACCAATCCTTCCAAGGTTTCCTCGAGAAAACCTGTTATGATTACACCTTTTCAAAGAATTTCTCCGCTAATAATCATTGTTCCCAGTTCCATCCCGTACACTTCAAACAAGGCTATCCCATGACACTATGGTGCTGATGTGTATTATCACGGAATTAAGGAAGATTTGAAGAATGAAGATGTTGATACTGATGTCAGTAATATTGTCAGGGCTAGTAAGGTTACCCGAAGCGGGAGGATCTTCTCTCCTGAGATTTCCCCTCTGACTGGCAACAAACCTATTGTCATTCCATCTGCCATTCTCGCTAGTACATCAACTACTGTTCCAGTTCTTACTCCAGTTATCACCCCTGTCGCCGAGTCATCTAGGACTCGGGGAAAAGAAATCATAGGTGAGCCTGCCCGGACAGAGGCACCTAGAAAATTTTTTGTGGAAGCCTCTAAACAAGATATAGAGGAAATATTGAAAATTATCAAGAAAAGCGACTACAATGTGGTCGAACAACTGGGGAAGACCCCGTCAAAGATCTCCATGTTATCTCTGCTATTGTGTTCTAAAGCCCATGCAAAGGCTTTGATTGCATTTCTCAAGACTGCGCATGTGCCGCAGGAAACTTCAGCAGATCAGTTCAAAGATTGTGTGGCCAGCCTGACTGCTGACAATGGGCTAGGATTTTCATATGCGGATCTGAACACTAAGGGGAGGAATCATAATGATGCTCTGCATGTCTTGATTGAGTGCAGGGGCACCACTATGTCCCACGTACTAGTAGACACCGGGTCTTCGCTGAATGTTCTTTCGAAGAAAGCATTGGACCGTTTGGATTGTGAGGGTTTGACTTTAAAGCCGAGTAACATTGTGGTAAGGGCTTTTGACGGATCAAAAAGAATGGTGCACAAGGAGGTGGACATCCCTGTCAAAGTGGGTTCTCAGACCTTTGGGTCCACCTTTTATGTAATGGATATCAGGCCATCGTATTCTTGCTTGATGGGTTGTCCTTGGATCCATAGGGCTCGGGTAGTTACTTCCACACTCCATCAAATGCTGAAGTATCCATTGAAGGGGAAAATTGTCACGGTGCGAGGTGAAGAGGAGTATATGGTGAGTCATCTCAATTCCTTCCGTTATGTAGAGATGGACGGGGAGTTCATAGAAACTCCTTGTCAGAACTTCGAAGAGGTCCCTCAGACTTTGGCATCAACTGAAGTTACTACCAACAAACCTCCGCTGAAGATGGCTTCTCTCAAGGACGCCAGGGCTGTAGTTGAAGAAGGTGGGTGTACCAATTGGGGTCGGCTCCCTGATTTCACTCACAAAACTGACAAATTTGGTTGGGCTTTACTACAGGGGCTCAAAGGGCTGTTAGGCACGCACGGATTAGAAGACCTCCTCTACACATCAGCAATCGGGAAGTTAATGCAATTGAGGACAATGAAGGAGACTCAGACATCGACAGCTGGATCTACCCAACAACCAATGGTGGACTGAATAATTGGACGACGAAGGATTTCATACCTATTTCTTTTATTCCGCAGTAATTGACTTTTGTTTTAAGATTTGTAATAAACAGTTTGAAACTTTACGGCTCGATGCCTTGCCGAGGCACCTTGGCTTTGCTTGTGAGGGCTTATTATTTTTCATTTCATTTATCATTAATAAAGCATTGGACGTTTCTTGCATTACAAATTTTATGCTCCTTGTTTTTCTTTTCTGTCTCTCACTTTATCAAGACAGCTATTCTCTTACACACACTCACGTATCATACTGCAGATCCACATCCACTATGGATCCCATTGATAACAGCTCTACTAGTGCCAGTTATGACTTTAAAAATCTGATCAACCAAGCCGAGTACGAAGGTGAGGATGATTGTGAGGTACCTGGTGAACTTGCTAGACTATTATAGCAGGAAGAAAGAGCCATACAGCCTCATGAAGAGCCAGTGGAGTCGGTGAATTTGGGTATAGAGGAAGACAGGAAAGAGGTTAAAATAGGTGCGAATCTGGAGCTTAGTGTCAAACAACGTTTAATACAGATGCTACACGACTATGTTGAGATCTTCGCCTGGCCCTATGAAGACATGCCCAGTTTGGACACTTATATTGTGGTACATCGCCTGCTGACTAAAGAAGACTTCCCTCCAGTAAAGTAGAAGGTCCACAGTATGCTCCCTGAAATGGCACAGAAAATCAAGGCAAAGGTCATGAAACAGTTCGACGCAGGATTCTTAGTTGTCACCTCTTATCCGTAGTGGGTTGCCAACGTTGTTCTGGTACCTAAGAAGGACGGTAAGGTACGGATGTGTGTGGACTACAGAGACATGAACAGGGAAAGCCCCAAGGATGACTTCCCACTTCCTCACATTGATGTTCTAGTCGACAACACCGTGCAACACAAGATCTTCTCCTTCATGGATGGTTTTTCCGGCTACAACCAGATCAAGATGGCTCCTGAAGACATGGAGAAGACAACCTTCGTTACACAGTGGGGCACCTTCTGTTACAAAGTGATGCCTTTTGGGTTGAAGAATGTTGGGGCAACTTATCAGCGCGCCATGATCACTTTGTTCCACGATATGATTCACCACGAGATCGAGGTTTATCTTGATGACATGATAGCCAGGTCCCAGACTGAGGAAGAGCACCTTGATCATCTCCAGAAATTGTTTGATAGGTTGAAGACGTACAAGCTAAGGTTGAATCCGAACAAGTGTACCTTCGGGGTAAGGTCTGGTAAGCTTTTGGGTTTTGTTGTCGGTGACAAAGGTATTCAGGTAGACCCTACAAAGGTAAAAGCCATACAGAAGATGACAGCTCCCCGCATAAAAAAGGAAGTTAGAGGTTTCTTGGGACGTCTGAATTACATCGCCCGATTCATTTCACATCTGACTGCTACTTGTGAGCCAATCTTCAAGCTGCTGAAGATAGATCAAGTGGTAAAGTGGAATGATGAATGCCAGACCGCTTTCGACAGAATCAAGGAATACCTTCAAGAACCACCAATTTTGATGCCTCTAGTTGAAGGAAGACCTTTGATATTATACTTGACAGTGCTAAACAATTCAATGGGGTGTGTGCTGGGGTAGCATGACGAGTCTGGTCGAAAGGAGCACGCCATTTATTACCTTAGCAAAAAGTTTATTGACTGTGAGACCCGATACGCATTGCTCGAGAAAACTTGTTGTGTTTTGGCATGGGCTGCTCGCCAACTGAGACAGTATAGGCTGACTCACACTATTTTGTTGATATCAAAGATGGATTCGATCAAGTATATTTTCAAGAAGCCCGCTCTCTCCGGAAGGATAGCAAGATGGAAGATGATCTTAACCGAGTACGATATCCAATACACCACCTAAAAAGCAATCAAGGGGAGTGCATTGGCAGATCATTTGGCTCATCAGGCCGTGGATGACTACCAGTCCATGAATTTTGAGTTCCCGGATGAAAATATCATGTTGGTAACCAATTGCGAAGAACCTAGACCGGATGAAGGACCCGAGTAGGGATCCCGATGGTCTATGTATTTTGATGGAGCCTCAAATGCATTGGGTAATGGCATTGGCATTTTAATTATATCTCCTGAGGGCTGTCATACTCCGTTCACCGCCCGATTATGTTTTAACTGCACCAATAATATGGCGGAGTATGAAGCATGTATCATGGGTCTTCGAGCTGCTATTGACCTGAGGATTAAGTTCTTGAGTGTATTCGGAGATTCCTCTGTGGTGATAAGTCAAATCAAAGGAGAGTGGGATACGAAGCACCCGAATCTTATTCCTTACAAAGAATATGTACTGACATTGCTCTCACACTTTGAGGAGATAACCTTTGAACATTTTCCACAAGAAGAGAACCAGTTGGCGGACGCGCTAGCTACCATGTCTTATATGTTCAAAGTCAGGCGGGACAATGAAGCTCCCCAGATTACCATTGAGAGGTTGGATGAACCCGCACATTGCTGTGACATTGAGACTGAAGAGGTAGCAGATAAACCCTGGTTTCACGAGGTAAAGAGGTATCTTGAGGCTCAAGAATACCCCAAGGGGGCATCTATTAATGATAAGAAGTTTCGCTTCAAAGTTCTTTGTCAGTAATGGAATCCTCTATAAGCGTAATCATGATTCAACTTTACTGCGGTGTGTAGACAAGAGCGAGGCAGAAAGAATCATGGCAGATTTACATGAAGGTACCTTCAAAACTCATTCTAGTGGACATACCATGGTAAAGAAAATCCTACGAGCAGGATATTACTGGTCCACTATGGAAGCCGATTGTTATCATCACTCTTGAACCTGTCATAAGTGCCAAGTCTATGCTAATAAGGTGCATGTGCCTCCAGTCCCTCTGAATGTCTTGACAGCTCCTTGGCCCTTTGTAATGTGGGGCATCGACATGATCGACGATATCAGACCTACTACGTCTAATGGGCATCGCTTCATTCTGGTAGCCATTGATTACTTCACCAAGTGGGTTGAGGCAGCTTCCTTTGCTATAGTAACCAAGAACGTCGTGGCGCGGTTTATCCGACACAACCTGATTTGTCGATATGGTGTACCAAAGAGGATTATTACTGACAATGGTACAAATCTCAATAACACAATGATCACCGAGCTCTGCAAATAGTTCAAGATACAACACCATAACTCTTCTCCCTACCGGCCGAAGATGAATGAAGTTGTTGAAGCGGCTAACAAGAACATCAAGAAGATTGTGCAGAAGATGACGGTGACATATAAAGACTGGCATGAGATGTTACCTTTCGTTCTTCACGGGTACCGTACCTCAGCACGGACGTCGATAGGGGCAACCCCTACTCTCTGGTATATGGCATGGAGGCAGTCCTACCCATCGAAGTCTAGATACCCTCTCTCAGAATTATGAAGGATGCGGATTTGAACGAAGATGACTGGATCCAAACCCGACTTGATCAGTTGAATCTAATCGACGAAAAGAGACTTACTGCCATCTGTCATGGTTAGACGTATCAAAAGAGAATGATCAAGGCTTTTAACAAGAAAGTCAGGCGTCAAGAATATCAAGTCGGGGATCTAGTGATCAAACGCATCATACTACCACGAGGTGATCCCAGGGGCAAATGGATCCCCACATACGAAGGGCCATTTATGGTTAAGAATATTTTCTCGGGAGGATCTATGATTCTAACCAGCATGGATGGTGACGACCTTCCTCACCCTGTCAATGCAGACATAGTGAAAAGATACTATGCCTAATCAAGAGACCCGCTAGGTTGACTGGCCTAGGAAAAAATAAGGGCTTCCTGGTGAACCAAAAGGGTTTGGGCAAAAGTAAGGGATGAAAATGAAAAAAACTGTACACCCGGCAAGTCGAAAACCTGAAAAGGAGACTTAGGCAAAAAGGGGTATCCCGGTGGACTGAAAACCCGAAAGGGAAGTCCAGGCAAAAATTAGGGATCAAAGCGTAACACTATGTCTCATTGGATCATCTCGCAACCAGACTACGGTATCGACTATCAAGCTCGGACGGTGCCAATCAATCTGATCCACCTTTGGCCAAGCAGCAAAGTGATGAGACGCTTGAAGATATAAAGGCAATAGTAGAGTTAAAACCCAATGGGATCGTTCCACATAGCCATTTTTCTTTCTTTAACACAAATTGTAATTTCAATCTTTCGGCGGCATTCTCTTACTAGGACGTCAGCCTCTTTGTAAAAAAACACCTATTACAGGCCAACTTCAAAATCAATACCAGTCATTTTCACAAAGCTTTGATTTGTTTTCTTTTTTTTCTGTTTTGTTTTTCAAGAACGTCCAATGATTCATTTTTTGATATATGCATTTAAAAATAATGGCTGCTCATAAATGTTTACATAAAAAAAAGACGATTACTCGAAATTCCAAGAACAGGGGAAAGCAAGAAGTGCCCAAACCTTACAGTTACTCTGCCGATCAAGTGTTGGGATAGAGCCAGTTTGAGAACATGAGTAGTGGTACATACACTCCCCACAGAGTAAAAAGTATCCAAAGACAGTGATGTTAGCTTTCTCGAACAAGACATAACTCTCCCTAGCTGAGGTTCACAATCGCAAGTGAGTCAGTAAGTATTTCCCCAAACAGAGTTTATTTCTCTCACAAGCATAAATTCAATCTCCAATAGAATTCATTATCACCAGCAACGGAAATTCATCCCCAGCTGAGTTTATTTCTCCAAATGAGCGATCTATCAACATAACATCTCCTCTCCGACATAGTTATTCCCCGCAGAGTTATCCTCAGACCAGGGCCTTTTCCGAAAGAATATTCGTAAACAAGGGGAAAATCCCCAGCATAGTCATCTTTGTTTACCATCCCCAACAGAAGTGGAGGACCTATGGTTTTTTACAGCAGTCAAGAATACCACTTCTCATACTCTCCAAACAGCAGTCAGGGATTTATTTTCCCAGACTCAGATCATTACGTCAGCCTTTCATGTTCATGCATCATGACATGTGCGTACATTTCATATAACATAATCTCAATTATTTTGAGAACCTCATCACAATTCATATCATGCATCACACATAACTAACCCCGTATCTCTTTCAGGAAAAACAGTTATTATCAACAATTTCCAACAGGTACATGATCAACACTCGAAGCTAAACAGAGTAATCATCGGCGACAAATGCAACCTTATGCAGGTTCCTCCTTACAGCCCTAATATCCAGGCTTTCATTTTGAAGTAACCCTACTATCCAGGTTCCTTCTCACAGCCCTACTACCCAGGCTTTCATATTGAAGTAACCCTACTATCCAGGTTCCTTCTCACAGCCCTACTATCCAAGCTTTCATATCGAAGTAACCCTACCAGCCAGGTTCCTTCTCACAGCCCTACTATCCAGGCTTCCATATCTAAGTAACCCTACCATCCAGGTTCCTTCTCACAACCCTACTATCCAGGTTCCTTCTCACAGCCCTACTATCCAGGCTTTCATATCGAAGTAACCCTACCATCCAGGTTCCTTCTTACAACCCTACTATCCAGGCTTTCATTTTAAAGTAACCCTACTATCCAGGTTCCTTCTCACAGCCCTACTATCCAGGTTTTCATATCGAAGTAACCCTACTATCCAAGTTCCTTCTCATAACCCTACTATCCAGGTTCCTTCTCACAACCCTACTATCCAGGCTTTCATATCGAAGTAACCCTACTATCTTGGTTCCTTCTCACAGCCCTACTATCCAAGCTTTCATATCGAAGTAACCCTACCATCCAGGTTCCTTCTCATAGCCCTACTATCCTGGCTCTCATTTTGAAGTAACCCTACTATCCAGGTTCCTTCTCAGAGTCCTACTATCCAGGCTTTCATATTGAAGTAACCCTACCATCCAGGTTCCTTCTCACAACCCTATTGTCCAGGCTTTCATATCGAAGTAACCCTACCATCCAGGTTCCTTCTCACAGTCCTACTATCTAGGCTTTCATATCGAAGTAACCCTACCATCCAGGTTCCTTCTCACAGCCCTACTATCCAGGCTTTCATATCGAAGTAACCCTACCATCCAGGTTCCTTCTCACAACCCTACTATCTAGGCTTTCATTTCGAAGTAATCCTACTATCCAGATTCCTTCTCATAACCTTACTACTCGGGTTCTGCCTCTGTTATCCCTAGACAACGTTCCGAAACACTGTAAGACCAGGACCCGACCAAACATAATTGGTTTCACATTTCCCCAGAAAGTCGCGGTGCTACATATACCCCGACCAGACACGCAATTCACATCCACTCCCCAAACCGAAGTTATTCCCCAGTAGAGTAATGAACAACTGAAGCTCCTAAAACTCTATTTTTTCCTCAAGATAGAGACCAACATTCCCCAACGAAGTCCTCCTCAACAACAGGTATGCGATCGACACTTCTTCGGATGGCATCTTTAAGCCCATCTCCGACAATTCTCTAGCAACTTCCAAATGGCATCCATAAGCCCATTCCCGACTCTACCTACACGGTCAAGCATCATTACAGCTGAGTGCAAATTTCTGGGCACTCTAGTGTTCAATCATCTTCTACCTTCAGATCACGAAAGGCAGACAAGCCAATCTACATCCTCAGGTTTAAGAAGATTGAACAGGGGAAGCTGTTGTACCCCAAAATTTTCCCTCCCATATTTCTCAATACATGGAAAGTGAGGTCCCCAAATTGTTCAAGGAAGTTCAAGAGTTGACCAGACAAACTCTCTCCTAAGGCAGTCTACCTCAAATTAGGGTTTCTATTTTCAGCAAGATATGTGAACCACAAAGGATTAAAATTCTCACCATTGTCCTAATATGTTCTCAAGATCATCCATGTCAAGTTTCAAGCCTTGCAGAGGAAGTTTGCTCAATCAATTGCTCAAATGCCTAAAAATCGACTGTGCTATGTCAAAAGTCAAATGTGGCCCACATACAGTCAAATTTCAAGAGTTTTAGTCAAGATACTCATTTTTAAGTATCATTCATCATTTTATCAAGGGTTAATCATGACTCATTAAGGATTGCTCCAATTCATCAAAACCCAAAAGTTGCTAAATTTTGGTTTTGTAGGAAAAGTCAACTCAACTTTGACCAAGCATAAATCTCTCATACTTTATCATAAATGACCCATCCAAAGCTCATTATTAAGAGGATGAAATTCCCTACAATTAATCTTCAGATCCCAAGTTTAGAATATGCACTCACAAAAAGATATGAATTTTGACATTATAGGTCGTTTTGAAAAGTTAACAAAAACACCTTTTGGGTCAAAGCTTCATACATGAACATGGAAGACTCATTTGAGATGCGACCAAAAGGGTTGCCTAGAGGACATCCTAAGCTTCCTAAAAAGTCCAAGAACACCTCTCTAGGGTCAAAATTGAGAGAGTTATGCATTGGCCAAGTTGACCATTTTTGCAAAATTGCCAAAAGCCAAATGTGCTCAAAAATACAGTTTTTGTCAAATGGGCCTAGTTTTTCATGATTGAATCTTGTTTATGACATGGTCCACGATCCAAATCAGCACCCACACATTTTTTCTTTATTTATTTTTTATATTTTATTTTTATCATTTAAAAGTCAAATTAAATCAAATAAATAGCAAAAAATATCAAAGATTTGTTTTGTGATCAGATTTTGGGTGGAATCAAATCCAATTATGCTGACAAATTATATCCAAAACGTGCAAAACAAATTGAACAAAAATTGGAATGATTTGGCTTGATATAGAAATATATCATACAAGGATAAAGACCAAATCAAATCTTCATAATGGACCAAGATTCAGCTCGTTTTTGTTGACCTAATGTATTGCATTACATATACAGAACATAGCCAAGGTAAGAGAAGGAGGTTAGAGGTCGTGCAGAGCCAAGAACAAAACTGAAAAATTCAAGAATAATGCTGATTCAATTTCCATCCTAGAGGCCAATCCAAGCCATTCTAACAATACCAACGGACTCCTGGACATCTCCAGAAGGGATCTCAATCAATTGCAAGCCTTTTCACGCCTGGAATCGTAAGAACAAAGGCCAAGGTTTGTCCCAAAAATTTGATTTCGATTTCATTGATTTGCGCATCATTAGCAAGTTTTATTTATATATTCTTGTTCATCATTGATTTTGCAAGCTATTTGTATCGTTTAATTGCGTTTTCAGTACAGGAATCATGATACGCCATTGTTAGGGTTTCTTGGCTTGTTTTAGAGCTTTGCAGTATAGGCTAAATTGGGCTTAGATTCTGGTACCATGATACTCGTGAGGATGAGACGAGTTGATTGGTACCTTTAAATTTCATTTACATTACTTGTAGAGAATTTTTGAATGGCACAGGTTTGTAGCTACAACAAGGTGTCTGTGGGTAAAAGTGTCGTTGGATAAAGTGACAGAGAGAGGAAGAAGAAGCTTGTGTGGCAACATGTGACTCGCCCATTTGAATTTTCGCGCTTTTTTCTGACTACACCATGTGATTTAATTATATTATTTATTTCTATTATATGTACAAAGAAACAAAGCAGTTCAGCTGGCAGCATGGTATTGGGAGCGAGCATAAGGACCTGGGTTCGATCCCCAGGTCCCATATTTGTTTCATATTATTATTCAACTGGTGATCAGGCGCGTTGCATTAGCGTACGTCCACCATATGCCATCAAGATCCAACCATCAAACGCATCTCCAGCCAGATCCAATGCCTTTCCATTGAATGTCCACAATGTACCCCAGGTCAACATACGCACTGGATCAGGCAAAGTCAAAAGGGCTTGGATTTGTTTTGGCCCAGAATTTCAACAACACACCCCCTCTTTCAGCATTACAGCCAGGCCCATTCACTCTTTTTCTTATTTCTTTTTTTATTTTATTTAATTTCTTTTAATTTTTCTTTTAATCATTTTAATTAACAAATTAATCATTCTTTTTTTATAAAATCATAAAATCAAAACTTCATAAAAAATTAGAATTAGACTTTTTTTTATCAAAATAAATTTTGTTAATTTAATTTAATTTAGTTTAACTTAGGGAAATTTTAACCTTTTTTTTTATATAATTAAAACTAATTAGAAAATTAGGTTAAACTCTTGATTTAATTCTTTTATTTTTTCTCAAATAAATAAAATACAAAAAATAGGTTTTTTAGATTAAATTAATTCATTTTTTCTTAATTTAAAATTAGTTAGAACCTAGGACTTTCTTTTTTATTTAACTATTTCATTATTTTCTTAAATAACAAAACATGACAAAAATATCTTTTTTAATCAATCGCAAACAAGTTTAGTCAAGGGTCAAGACCCTAGTCGTTTCGTATTTGATTCATCGCGCGCTTATTATTTATTTTGACAATATTTTTGTAGCTGTTCATGGTTTGTAATAGTTTAATTTAGGGTTTTATTTGTTGTTTAAATTCCCGGGTTTTTGGCTATGTAATTAATCCCCCTCCCCGAAGCCTTGTAATAGCGTAGGTTTATTTTCTCGCATTTTTAATTCCCGCAAATATTTAACTGTGTATATGTATGCTAATAGGATTGTATGGCAAGAATGCATGACAAATAATACAGTTAGAAAACCCTAATGTGCAAAGATAAATAACTGAAACAAATCATTTGCACATATCACTCTTAGGGTATACTCTCACTTCGGTTGCCTTCGGTAAACGATCATTAAGCATAGGGTGTCTTAGTGTTCGCCCTCCAGTCTAAAAAGATCAAAATGTCCCATTCAAATGTTGCCTCGGAAATGTTGTTTCGAAAGATCTTAAGACTCTAGGGTTATTACTAAGGTTTTCTAATATTGCTTTAGTGACCGTACGTCCCTTTCAAATTGACCCTTACAAATTCCAACGACGGTGCTATCTATTTCTCAATAGTAGGATAGCGCTGTCTAAAGGAAACAAGAATAGAAACGATATTTTTTCGAGTAGGTAGATTCTAGTAGGTACTTGCTCAAATAAAAAACTTTTCACACTTACACTCTTCAAAACAATTTTCAAAACAACTTCATCACACTCTTGAGGACTGATACAAAGTTTATCACGAAGAAAAACTTTTCAAAATAAAGCACACATACAAGCAATTTAAAAAGGTGAGCAAGTACCTAAGAGCCCATGGAAAACTATGGAAAGAAAGGGTTCTAACACCTTCCCTTTCTATAATCTACCCCCCGTACTCAGAATATTTCGAAAAAGGATTTTTTCTGTACTTTTTTCCTTTCCAGTTGGATGAAATAAAAGTCGGTGGCGACTCTTGCTTACCGCGACATTTTGCAAACACAAAACGCAAAATGCAAATCAGTATTAAATAGTTGGTTCTGCCACCGTATCACAGAAAGCCTAGAAGTTCTGATTGCTGGGAGAGCCTAGAAGTTCTGGTTGTTGAGAGGGTCCAGAAGTTCTAATGCAACTGGAAACCTAGAAGTTCTAGTGTTACTGGAAGGCTAGAGGTTCTGGTTTTTTAGAGAGCCTAGAAGTTCTGGTCCAGGAGTGCTGTTTTGACACACAAAATTGGAGGGGGTTTATCTAGAAGTTCTGGTCCAGGAGTGCTGTTTAACAAATAATGGGGGAAAATGTTAAGAAATAAACATAAAAAGGTGTTTCTGGGGATAAAACTCAGGACCCTTAACACTAATGTCTTATGCACGCGCCCTCTACCACTAGGGTGGCTATACATCTGGTATTAGAAGCAAAAACATCTGGTATTACAAAATAAATTCTGATGATGAATTTCATCTTCTCCTTCGTGCCAGCCAGAGTATCTGCAACTTAGTCATTTCTCAACAAAAAAATGAAAAATGCAAACATAGCAGTTATGGCAGATTTCATCATGGTTTCAGCAATACAAAGCATCAAAACTGTAAACCATAAGCAAGCATGATTTTTCTAATCCTAATTCAGAGCCCTAATTTCCTCAAGAAGTTCTGATCTGAAATTCTCTCTACTTAGGACATATAAATGAAATCTATAAATATTTACAGAATCAAAGTCATGATATCTACATTGTATCTTTGAAAATGCAAGCCTAACAATGCCTAAGTAATGAGATAAAAATCAGAAGAAACATACCTTGCAGTTCAAAATTGTTCTGTGAATTAGAGCCTGGTTCAGATTATTGTGAAGTTCTGGTTAGCTTCCTCAAGTTATCAAAAAGCTAAAGCAACTCTTAACTTGAGCTATGAATGGTGGGAAAGTTCTGGAGCAGCCAAGGTGCAAAGTTCTGGTTTTTTGAAATAGAGAGTGGTGAAGACTATTTTATTGTTTGAAAACAGAAGTTGGGGGAATCTTCTATGCATATATTAGAAACGATATGGATGATTTGGTCAAGAAACACTCAAGGAAAATTAGAGTTTGGATGCAAAAATCAGAAAATAGCAGGATTGGTGTTTATGTTTGCAGTTTCAGGTTCTTGGGAATTTTCAACAAGGTTTCAAGGCTTTTTTCTCAAATATTTCGAATCCTCCAATAGTTTGCATATGAAGTTTAATTTATAGGCAAATTATTTAGGAGCTTGGAGAAATCAGGAGTACAACCATCATGTGTTATGGCTCGTTGACTTGTTTTTGTAGAAAGTTTAGACAAGCATGTTTCAAGGCAAGGTAGGGCGATTAACAACTTTAACCATGCCTAATCTGAATTTGTAGGCATGATTTGTGGAGAAGTACACTCAGAAACAAAAGTAAAGTATGGGCCCAAAATAAACTTTGTACAAAAGATTACTTTCCAAGGACAGTAGTGGTACTTTCATGCCACACGTGGGAAGATCTTTTGGATAAAGGCTTAAACGATGGGATAAAGACTCAAAAGTTGGTGTGAGCATTAAATGATGATGAGATTTAACAAGCAAGAAGACCATCAACCTGAGATTATGCAGCCAAGCTTGAAACTTGATCAGAAGTTTAACATGAACGTAACTTGGATTAAGAACAAATGTCCAACTTCTGATCTTTGAATCTCCCTGCTCCAGCATGATCGAAAGGAGTCCTCAGACTTTTCAGAAAGCTTTTAACATGGTTTATAAACCCTCTTTGAATCACTTTTGTAAACTCTGATTGTACCTTAGTGAAAACTGGCCCAGAAGTTCTAACCAAATTCTGACTTGGAAAGGTTCCGAATTTACTAAGTGTTTTAGTTTCATAAACGTGTCTTCAAGGATTTATAACTTGAAATCCCAAAATTTCTAGGAGAAGTTCTATTCTACAATGTTTTTGATCTCATTGAGATCTACAACTCTTGTTTCAGAAGTTCTTCCTGAATCAATTTGCATCGTGAGGAAAATCTGGCCAGAAGTTATGAACTTATCATATTTTCTTAACACTTAGAAAACTTTCTAAGTGTTTAGAACTTTGACTTTTCCAAAGTAATTTTGACTTTTGATTTTCTTGACGAAACAACTTCATATTCTAACATGTGTTGATGAAATTTGATTCTTGAAACTTGATTTTGATCTAAAATTCAATGTTTGACTTTTCAGTGTGCATTTTAACCATTTTTCCCTTGTGCCAATTCCAAACCTAAATTGATGTATCAGTGCTGCAAACTTGGTTCATGGAAGATATTGTGAGAAATTTCTTGAGAAATGAGGGAAAATTTTGGGGTACAACAGCTGCCCCTGTTCAATCTTCTTAAACCTGAAGAGTTAGATTGGCGAGTCTGCCATTCGTGACCTGAAGGTTGAAGATGATTGAACACTAAAGTGCCCAGAAATTTTTACTCGACGATGTGTTAGTTGATTGTGTAGGGAATGGGCTTAAAGATGCCATTTGGGGAAATGATGGAAGGTATCAGGATAAATATTTTGGTTGATTTATACTGAAATAGTATATGTCTTTTGCCTGTTGATTTTTCCTGCAAGGAAGAGGATTAGTTGCATGCAGATGTATGCATGTCATAATGATGTTCTCAAAGTAAATGAGATTATGCTATATGCATTTGTCATGTATTTGTTATGGTTTATGAATGTGATGCATTTATTGCAGTGTGTCTTTGTCTAGGAAAATAAATTCTTGACAACATGTTGGGGGACCTTGGGAGGCTGAATCATGAACCGCTGTTGGAGAGTAAGTGTATCTTCAACTTTGTTTAGAACATTTCTGCTGGGAATTCCTGTTTTATTGTTTGAGGAGAAATCTGCTGGGGAATATTAACTTTGGCTCTTTGCATGAGGAAACTCTAGGGGGAGTGTTGATTTCTTCTTGGAGAAATAAATTTCAGGAGCTTTGGTTGTCCATTGCTCTACTGGGGAATTATTCCTGACTGGAGAGCATCGAAAGTTAGCTGTTATTTGGTCGAAATCTAGGCTTGACAGTAATTTGTTGGGGATAATGAAGTTGATTGTTATCTGGTCGTATTCCAGGCTTCGCAGTGACTTACCGGGGAAGATTAAATTAACTGTTATTTGGTCGGATTCCAGGCTTCGTAGAAAATTACTTGGGAGAGTGAAGTTAAACTGTTATCTGGAGGGATTTCAGACTTCGTAGTAACTTACCAACTTTAAACTGCTATCTGGTCGGATTTCAGGCTTCAAAGCAGATTTTTTGAAAAGATGAAGTTAATTGTTATCTTGTCAAACTCTAGGCTTCACAATAACTTACTTGAAAAGATGAAGTTGAACTGATATATTATCGGGTCCAGGCTTTGCAGTAACTTGCTTGAAAGGATGAAGTTGAACTGATATGTGGTCAGATTCTAAGCTTAACAGTAACTTGCTTGAGTGAATGAGGTTGAACTGATATCTGGTCGAGTCCAGGATTTGTAGTAAGTTTCTTGAAAGGATGAAGTTAAACTGATATCTGGTCGGATTCCAGACTTTACAATAACTTGCTTGAAAGGATGAAGTTGAACTGATATCTGGTCGGGTCTAGGCTTTGCAATAACTTGCTTGAAAGGATGAAGTTAAACTGATATCTGGTCATATTCCCGGCTTTACAGTAACTTGCTTGAAAGGATAAAGTTGAACTGATATCTGGTCGGGTCCAGGCTTTGCAGTAACTTGCTTGAAAGGATGAAGTTAAACTGATATCTGGTCGGATTCCAGGCTTTACAGTAACTTGCTTGAAAGGATGAAGTTGAACTGATATCTGGTCGGGTCCATGCTTCACAGTAACTTGCTTGGGGTAGAGGCAAACTCTACTGGGGAAAATAAGTTAAACCATTGTCTGTTCAAATTTTAGTGTTTACAATATCTCGAGAAATTAAACTATTATCTGGTCGGTTCCAGGCTTCATAGTATCTTGAGAAGTTAAACTATTATCTGGTCGGTTCCAGGCTTCATAGTATCTGAAAGGAAAACAAAATTGAAAACAAAGATAACAGCCATGTGGAAATGATGTTATTGTGTTCTAACTCTACTATTGCCCCAATGTCTTCGAACGTCCCTTGCCATTGACAGAAGTTGATTGGATTGATCTTGGACCGTTTGAACTCGGACCTTGGTAATAAAGTCGATTGTGGTGATTCCACGGGACATAGTCATATGCTTTTCAATCCTTAATTTTTTCCTAGACCGCCCTTTCGAGTTTTCAGCCCACCAGGATATCTATTTTTGCCCAAGTCGCCCTTTCGGGTTTTTGACTTGCCGGGTGTACAATCTTTTGCATATATCCCTAATTTTTGCCCAAAACTTTGGTTTTCTGGGATGCCCTTATCTTGCCTAGGCGTGTCAACCTAGCGGGTCTCTTATACGTAGTATTTTTTAACTATGTCCGCGTTCACATGATGTGGGAAATCTTCACCGTCCATAGTAGTTAGCATCATGGCACCACCAGAGAAAAATTCCTTGACAATAAATGGCCCTTCGTAAGTGGGAGTCCATTTTCCCCTGGGGTTGCCTTGTGGAAGAATGATGCGCTTTATTACCAAGTCACCAGCTTGATATACTCGAGGCCTGATCTTTTTGTTGAAAGCCTTGATCATACGTTTTTGGTACATCTGACCATGACAAACAGCAGCCAGTCGCTTTTCATCGTTCAAGTTCAATTGATCCAATCTTGTCTGAATCCATTCGTCTTCGCCTAAGCCTGCTTCATTCATAATCCTTGGTGAGAGAATATGAACTTCCATTGGCAGGACAACTTCTATGCCATAGACCAAAGAAAAGGGATTTTCCCAAGTTGATGTCCGAGCTGAAGTACGGTAGCCATGAAGAGCAAACAGTAACATCTCATGTCAGTCTTTGTAGGTTACTACCATCTTTTGCACAATCTTATTAATGTTTTTGTTGGCTGCTTCCAATACGCCATTCATTTTAGGTCTATAAGGACAAGAATTGTGATGCTTGATTTTGAACTGAGTACAAAGTTCGGTAATCATAACATTGTTAAGATTGGTCCCATTGTCAGTGATGATACTTTCAGGGATACCATAGCGGCAGATGAGGTTATGTTTGATAAATCTGGCTACAATGTTCTTTGTGACTGAGGCAAATGAGGCGGCTTTGACCCATTTGGTTAAATAATCGATAGCGACAAGAATGAAGCGATGTCCATTGAAAGCATTAGGTTTAATCTCTCTGATCATGTCAATGCCCCACATTGCAAATGGCCACGGAGCAGTCATGACATTTAGAGGAATAGGAGGCACGTGGACCTTGTCAGCATAGATTTGGCATTTGTGGAAAGTCCTTGAGTGGTGATGACAATCAGTTTCCATTGTTGACCAATAGTAACCAGCTCTCAGGATTTTCTTGGCCATAATATGTCCGCTAGAGTAGTCCCAAAGAGACCATCATGCATATCTTCCATAATTTTCTCTACCTCCTTCTTGTCCATACATCGGAGTAGAGTAGAATCATGGTTGCGTTTATACAGGATTCCATTACTTAGGAAGAATTTGGCTGAGAATCTTCGTAAGAACTTTTTATCATTGATGGAAGCTCCTTTGAGATACTCTTGTGCTTCAAGGTATCTCTTCAACTCATAGTACCATGGCTTCTCGGCGTCAGTGTCAAGCTCGTAGCAGTGCGCAGGTTCGTCAAACCTCTCAATTGTAATCATAGGAGCTTCGTTGTCCCATTTAACTTTGAACATAGAGGACATCATGGCCAAAGCATCGACTAACTAATTTTCTTCTCTAGGGAAGTGTTCAAAAGTGATTTCTTCGAAGTAAGGAATCAGAGATAACACAAGCTCCTTGTAAGGAATAAGATTAGGAAGCTTAGTGTCCCAATCTCCCTTTACTTGGATAATCACTGGAGTGGAATCTTCGAACACATTCAAATGTTTGATCCTTAAATCAATGGCAGCCTTCAGACCCAAAATGCATGCCTCATATTCAGCCATGTTATTTGTACAATCGAAGCACAGTCTAGCAGTGAAAGGGGTGTGTCAACCCTCAGGAGAAACTATCACATCACCAATTCCGTTACCCAAAGTGTTGGAATCCCCGTCGAAGATCATAGTCCATCGGGATCCTTGTTCAGGTCCGTCATACGGTCCACATTTTGCACAGTCGGTCACTAACAAGATATTCTCATCCGAGAAGTCAAAGTTCATAGATTGATAATCATCAACAGCTTGATGGGCTAAATGATCTGCCAATACATTTCCTTTGATGGTCTTTTGTGTTGTATATTGAATATCGTACTAAATCAAGATCATTTTCCATCTAGCTATACGCCCGAAAAGAGCGAGGTTCTCGAAGATGTACTTGATATGGTCCATCTTAGTAATTAATAGAGTGGTATGGGTCAACATGTACTATCTTAGCCGACGAGCAGCCCATGCCAGAGGCCAGCAAGTTTTCTCGAGCAGTGAATATCTAGTTTCACAGTCGGTAAACTTTTTGCTCAGGTAGTATATCGCATGCTCTTTTCGGCCAGACTCATCATGTTGGCCCAACACACACCCCATAGAATTCTCTAGCATAGTCAAGTACATGATCAAGGGTCTTCCTTCAACGGGAGGCTTGAGAATAGGAGGTTCTTGCAGATATTCCTTGATTTTGTCGAAGGCAGCTTGGCATTCGTCATTCCATCTGACTACTTGATATTTCTTCAAGAGTTTCAAAATTGGCTCACAAGTAGCAGTTAAGTAAGATATGAAGCGGGCGATGTAGTTAAGACGACCCAAGAATCCTCTAACCTCCTTTTCCGAATGGGGAACGAGAATTTCTTGAATGGCTTTTACCTTTACAGGATCAACTTCGATGCCTTTACCACTGGAAACAAAACCTAGAAGTTTTCCAGATCTTACTCCGAACATGCACTTATTAGGGTTCAACCTTAGCTTGTACTTTTTCAGCCTCTCGAATAGTTTGTATAGGTGATTGAGATGCTCCTCTTCAGTTTGTGACCTTGCAATCATATCATCCATATATACCTATATTTCATGATGGATCATATCATGAAACAAAGCTACCATAGCCCTTTGATATGTTGCCCCTGTATTCTTGATTCCGAATGGCATGATCTTGTAACAAAAGGTGCTCCATTGCGTAACAAAGGTGGTCTTCTCCATGTCTTCGAGAGCCATCTTAAATTGATTATATTTGGAGAAACCATACATGAAAGAGAAGATCTTATGTTGAGTGGTGTTATCGACCAAGACATCAATATGTTGTAGAGGGAAGTCATCCTTGGGGATTGCCCTATTCAGATCCCTATAATCTACGCACATACAAACTTTTCCGTCTTTATTTGGCACCGGAACTACATTTGCAACTCATTGAGGATAAGATGTCACAGTTAGGAATCCTGCATCAAATTGTTTCATCACTTTAACTTTTATCTTTTCAGACATGTCAGGCCGTATGTGATGAACTTTTTGCTTGACAGGAGGATAATCTTCCTTTGTTGGAAGACGATGAACTACAATGTCGGTATCCAACCCTGGTATATCTTCATACAACCAAGCAAACACTTCCACATAGTTATGTAACATCTGAATCAATATACTTTTGACACTGCCTTCTAGGTTGGCACTGATCTTGATCTCTTTCTTGTTTGTCTCAGTACCTAGATTGATGACTTCAACTGACTCTTCATGTGGCTGAATAGATTTTTCCTCTTGCATTAGAAGTCTAGCTATTTCTCCCGGTATTTCGCAATCTTCCTCGCCTTTGTCATCGAATTTGTTAATTGGATGCTTAAAATCATAGTTGGCAATAGTAGAGTCATTGGTAATGAGATCCGGAGTGGACGAGGACCTGCAAGAGTGTGTGTGTGTGTGTGTAAGATACATAGCTATTTGAAAAGTGTATTTAAAGAAAAAGAAAGACAATGAGCACAAAAATTTGAATGCAAAAGTCCAATGGTTTATATTGAATGATCATATGATAAAATGAACATAAATAAAACCCTTAACAAATGGACCATAGTGCCCCGGACCAAGCATATGGCTTAAAAGTCATTGTTTAAAATTACAGATAAAAGGCTCTTGAATTGATAGAAAGCAAAAAACAAGTAATTACTCCTTAATGAAGGAGACGGGAACGAAGTCCTTTGCGCGCCAATTGTTAAGCTCTGTCGTGGTAGGGTATATCCATTCTTCGAACGCACATTCATCATCAGAATCCTCCATAATGTTTACTTCATGATTTCTAATACGGAGATGGGCCTTTCCTGCACGAGCGTGCCTAACTTTCTTCTCAGCCTTGATAGTGAAACCCAATCCACATTTGTCTTCTTTGAATGGGATCTCGGGGAGCTACCCTCAAGTATCACAGCTTCCATCTTCGACTGCGGCACGAGCATCCTTAAATGAAACCATCCTTGACACGATCTTATCAGCTTTAGGCATGGCGGAGGAAATTTTGGCAGTAGCAACCACAGGCGGAATAACTTCAAAAGCCTGGCACAGAGTTTCTATAAATTCTCCATCCATCTCCATATATTTGAAGGAATTGAGGTGGCTTACCATGAACTCCTCCTAACTACAAACAATGACGATTCTCCCCTTGACTGGGTATTTTAACTTTTGATGAAGGGCAGAGGTTACTGCCCCTGCTCCATGAATCCAAGGGCGACTCAACAAACAGGAGTAAGCGGGAGGGATGTCCATGATGTAGAAAGTAGAGTTGAAAATCTATGAGACCACTTTGATCGGGAGATCCACCTCTCCATGAACCGTCCTTTTGGACCCATCAAAAGCCCTCACGATAATATCACTTGGTTTTAACACCAGTCTTTCACAGTCTAAACGGTCCAAAGCGCCCTTGGGTAGCACGATCAAAGAGGATCCAGTGTCAATCAGAACATGTGCTAGGGTAGTCCCCTTACATTCAACAGAAACATGCAAAACTTTGTTGTGATTTCTTCTGAGTGGTTTTAGATCAGCATCTGAGAACCCCAATCCATTTTCGACTGTCAAGCTCACCACACAATTTTCGAACTGGCCAGTTTTGGTCTCATGAGGGACATGAGTCTTCTTTAATAATTTGATTAATGTTCGAGCATGAGCATCGGAACAAAGTAGCAAAGATAACATGGATATCTTGGAAGGGGTTTGCCCCAGCTGTTCCACTATCTTGAAATCACTCCTCTTTATAATTTTCAAGATTTCATCCATTTCTCGAGCAGAAGGTTCCTCAGTAGCAATGTCTTTTGCGGGCGTTTCTGTCTCAGCAGGCTCAACTACTTTCTCATTTCCCCTTTGTCAGCACTAGGCTTAGCAGCGGTGATGCAGACACGTGTCTGTAGCAGTTGGGGGTGAAATGTTGGGTGAAAAGATTCTCCCAGTTCTGGTTACTTTACTAGATTTGGTAATATTACCAATGTCATTAGCCTTGCTTTCTTCAATCCAAGAATCTTTCTTTATTCCATGGTAAAATACTTCAACACCGTAATTCCACGATACTGCTTTGTTGGAAGAGTACAGAATTGACCCAGGGGCAGTAATTATCAAAGGAGCAACAGTCGGTTCATTCGAAATCCTAATAGGACCTTTTAAGGAGATCCTAAGAGGCTTGTTTGAAATTTTTATGATGTAGAGGTCTTCAATCTTAACGGTCAAATTTTTGGTGGATGAAGCTCTTTCAAATAGGATCTCATGACTATTCATCAGGCGTTGAACACCTTCTTTCAGCCATTTGCATCGATTGTCTTGTTTGGCGCAACAATCTCAGTCCTTCAAATAGCCAGGGAAAACCCCAACTCTCAACAAATTCTTTTTTATAGCAGTTAACAGAGTAGTTAAGTCTTCGACGGAGGAAACAAAAATAGTGTCTTCAATTGCATTGACACCTTTACCATGGTTTGGCATTGGTGCCGTTATCACATTGGGAATTGTAGGCGGATCAAATTTGATTGTCTTGTTGTCTATTAGGTCTTGAATTTTGCTCTTCAGTGCCCAGCATTGATCGGTCTCATACCCAAGACTATTTGAGTGATATGCACACTTAGTATTTGGATTGTATTTAGGTGGGAAAGTGTTCGGATTGGCCGGAGGATCACGTAGTGTCACAAAGTTAGCCTTTAACAGGTGTTGTAAGGCTTGGGATAGCGACATGCCTATCCTAGTGAATTGTCTTCGTGGAGCCTCAAATCATTGATGATTGGAAGATTGTCTTTGAACAGGAATGGGGTTGGAAATCAGAATAGCATTAACGGACGGACGATTATCCTTCTTGGTACGAGCTCTTACCCCATAAACAAAATTAGTTTCCTTCTTCCCAGTGAAGGGTTTCTTTACGAGGTTGGAGGTGGAAGTAGACGCCAAAAGGATTTTCCCGCTCTTGATACCACTTTCAACCCTTTCACCAGTTAGGATCAGCTCGGTGAAACCGGACAAAGAACAACCAACCAATAAGTTGTAAAATGGACCAGATAACATACCCATAAACAAATCAATATGTTCCCTATCAGTTAACGGTGGTTGGACCCTACTGGCAAGATCCCTCCACTTTTGGGCATACTCTTTGAACCCTTCAGTTTTACCCATCGTCATGTCTTGGAGTTGAACTCTAGTCGGCTCCAGGTCGGCATTGTATTGGTATTGGTGATAGAAAGAAGTGGCCAAGTCTTCCCATGTATGGATACAAGAACCCTCCAATTGGTAAAACCACTCTAGTTGAGTCCCAGCCAAGCTTTCTTGAAAGAAACGGACCCAGAGTTTCTCGTCGATGATGTGCGATTGTATTTTGCGCACGTAAGACTTCAGGTAAAGCTTTGGGCAGGAAACCCCATCATATTTAACGAAGACTGGTATCTTGAATTTACGGGCAATGACAACCCTAGATATTAAACCCAAATCATCAAAATCCAAACCAGGGATGGCTTGAATTTCAACGGCCTTCAATCTATCCTCTAGCTGCTTATACTTACCATCGGCAGGAGGATACTTCTTGTCAAAATAGTCTTTATCATCGGACACTCAATCATTAACACACCCAGCCCGGGTGCTCCTTGCTTCTTCAGCTTGTTTTTCGTCTTCTTCAGAAGAATCTTCAACTATTGGTATCTGGCGGATCGACTCTCTGAATCTTTTACCCATGTTGACCAGGGCTTTCCTTTTTGGTTTCTTTTTGGATGCCAACAACATCATCAACTCTTGTTTCCCCTTGACTAGGTCCAGTAGATTCTCTTGAATCTAGGAATTTTTTGCTTGCAGGTCTTTCACTATTTTCTCGATATCCATCTTACTGAAATAAATAGCAGAAAGATAAGGAAACCTGTCGTGGAAAACCTGTTATGTTATGATGCATGAAAAATATGCATGCAAATGATTTTAAGGATTTATAAAAATCTAAATTTTTCTAGACAAAGAATGAACAAACATAAAATTGTATTAATCAGTTCAAAATGGTTACAACGTGCTTCTTGGGCTTAAAAAATGAATTCCTAAGACAAAAAGGTCGAACGCATCCTCTTTGGTGCTAGGTAGGCATTCAAGCTCTGTTCTTCATGAAGTTGCCTCGTAAGCTCCAAAACCCTTTTCTCGCTCCATAGAACTGAGCTTCAAAGGTATCTCGCTCTTCCTTTAGCTGAATCCAACCCTTTTGCAAGTCTTCAAGAGAAGTAGGCATGTCGGGATAGAGGACAGTATACGGTATATCTCCTTCAGCAACAGGCTCCACGATAACTGGTAGGATGGAGGGGTAAGGCATCATGAGCTTCTGAGCACGAGCTCGTACCCACCTAAGGTAAGGTTCAAGGGGAATAGAATTTTTGCGTCCCAGCGTCTCACAATCTGCTTTATTTACCATCACCCAAGCTCGCACAAACCTCTGACGGTATCCTTGATCGTCGCTCTCGTAATCGAACACCATTCCTTGGATGATCATATCATGAGGATCATCTCTTCGGGCATACTCAAACCATCATAAAGCTAAGTAAGGGTTGTAAGTGATACCTCCCCTAATTCCAAGCAGAGTGACATTAGGGAATTCCCCATAACAGTCAATAATAGAAGTGTCTTCCAAGGATCGAGAACACCAATGAATGTTAGAGTAGGTGAGGGACATCATCCTTTGAGACCATGTCAGTCCTTACTCGTTCTTAAATATTGATCGAGGTAGGTGTAAAGTAAACCACTTGGCGAGTAGGATAATGCAAGACAAGAGAGTACCTCTTTTCTTCACGGTGCGAGTATGGAAACAATTTAAGATATCTCCCAGCAAGGTAGGTATATGATTACAAGAGAGAAAGACTTTGATGGCATTCACATCTATGAATTGGTCCGAGTTGGGAAATAGAACCAAACCATAGATTAGAAGGGCCAGGATATCTTCAAAGGCTTGAAAATCCATATCTTCCCAGATGAATGAGCCTTCTCCATTAAGAACTTGGCTGGGAAACCTTTAACTCCTCTTCTTGTCTCCAGATTTACTATAATGTCGGCTCTCTTCAGATGTAGGGCTTCGGTAATAACTTCAGGTTTCGGAATCCCTTCTAAACCGGTGAACGGTGCTTGATCAAGCACGGGCACTCCTAATAGTAGAGAGAATTCTTCTAGTGTTGGCACCAACTGATAGTCAGGGAAGGTGAAGCAATGATGCATGGGATCAAAGAATTGGAAGAGCACGCACATCATCTATTCTTGGAAATTAGAGGTATCCAAATTGAGGAGTCGACCATATTTCTTGGTGAAAGGAGAATCTTCAGGCACCCTTGATTCTAATTCTTGGAGTTGAGGGTGTGCTTTCACGAAGATGATTCAGATGGTATTCCTTCGGACGGGATTCATGGCCTACAAAATAAAACAAAGATAAATTCCCAAATCCTTGAAATGGTTAGTGAGAATTCTTATGATATTATGATGTTTATGATTTTATGTACAAGTAAGTAAGTTGTTATGTACACACAAAGCAGACAAGTCCTTAGGTTTAGGCTTGCATGGAGTTGGTAGGTAAGTACCCTCTTGAAGTTTAGTTGGCTCAACCTGTCCTAGAAAGTAATTGGGTTCTAGGAGATCTCAATATCACTGACCTTTCTTTTAGGCATTGTCTCAGCATAATCAATCTTTCTTGCGGTCGAGATATCCCAAAAGTCCAATCTCAATGAGTGTAGTATCGAGTATCAACCAATTTTCAGCTTTCCACCAAAACCGGCTATCTCACTACTTCCTAATGGCCAAGTTGTTAAATTAAGGTTCTAAGGTCAGTTAGTGCTTCATGACGCTGCTCAACGGCCCCGTATTCTCCTTGATTTAACACAAGGGATACCGGTACCAACAAATGTGTCACACTAACGTAGCCATTGCTTCAACCATATCGGTCTATGCAGTACAGTTTCCAAAATCTATTGCTACTTACCCAAAAAAGGTGTCCCAGATCCCGGTAGAGGATCAAAACAAGCCCAAACAAGGAAAAAAATGTAAAGCAAACAAGTCAAACAAAGAAAAGCAAGTAAAGGTGATCTAGCCCTAAGGTAACCCCACTTTTAATATTCCCTGGCAGAGTCGTCAGTTCTGTAACATGGTGGGAAAACTGACTTGGGATGTTTTGCGTTTGATCGTAATTGTTGCGGATAGCAAGAGTCGCCACCGACTTTTCTTTTATCCAATAAAGGAAAGGGTGAAAACAATAGGAAAGACCTTTGATATTATTTTCTTTATTTCGGGGGGTAGATTATGAAAAGGGAAGGTGTTAGCACCCTTTTCATCCATAGTTATCTATAGGCTCTTAGTTGCTTGCTAGATCATTGCTTTTGTTTGAAAGTGTGCTTTGTGGTGGTTTTTGAAAGTATTTTTGAAAAGCTCCTTTGTTTAGGAAAACTTTGTAATGATTCTCGTCTCTATAAGAATGTATAAAAAGTGTTGGACTTTTGAAAATATTTCATGTTTTGAAAGTGTTTAGTGTGTGTTTGAAAAGATGTTTGTTTTGAAAATGAGCAAGCAACTAAGAATATTTCTACCTACTCAAAAGTCTTTTTTTCTTCTCCTCCTTCTTTAAATGTTGCTATCTTACCATTGATTGGTAAGAAGCCTTATCTTCAGATGTAAAGGGACGAGCGTGGGTCATCGTATAGTCATGATAATAATATTGTGAGATAATCTTAGCATTTCTTGAGGGACTAAGATCAGTTGTAAGGCAATATTCGAAGCATCATCGAGGGGCTATGATCTTGTATTTTGGTTGTTTTTTCTAAGACATCTCACGTGCATACCATGACAATTTTCATAAGGCAACAAGTGGAGTTAACCCTAGAGATGCAAGTGTGCAAGTGTTTTCATTTCATGCTTGGTTTATCTTGGATTATTGTTTTCTAAGTATTGATTTTATCTTTCCATACAAATCCTAATTACTAACATTTATATGAAAGCGATAAATTGCGGGAAGTAAATATATTATACTATTACAATCACTTGGGAAAAGGGGTGTACAAATTTACAAATGGGGGTTGCAAGAAATTAAAGTCCTAATCATCTATTACAACCATATTGAAATAATGTACAAGAATTGAAATTTAAAATAGATCTGTTTTGTTTTTGTTAAGAGAAGAAATAAATTTGTTTAAGAAAATATTTGTAGTCTTTTTGTTTTAAAAGAAATAAAGAAAAGTGTATGAATATAAAGTATTTTTGGTGTTTTTGATTAATGAAAATAAAAGTGATGATAAAAATAATAAGAGGAAAAAGAATCAGAGTCAGCGTATTGCTGAAAGAATAGAAATAAGAGGGAGCAGAAGTTCTGACTCTGGTGCACTGCAAATCAAAAAGAAAATGTTAGTAGAAATGGGGAAGGCCGAAAGTTCTGGATCCGTACGCACTAAAGTTCTGGGGTTGCTAAGAACAAAGGAAAGCCTAGAAGTTGTGATCACTGAGAGAGCCTAGAAATTCTAGTTGTTGAGAGATTCTAGAAGTTCTGATGCAACTGGAAACCTAGAAGTTCTAGTGTTACTGGAAGGCTAGATGTTCTGGTTGTTGAGAGAGCCTATAAGTTATGGTCCAGGAGTGTTGTTTTGACACACATATGGGAGGGGGTTTATCTAGAAGTTCTGGTCGAGGAGTGTTGTTTGACAAATAATTGGGGGAAAATGTCAAGAAATAAACATAAAAAGGTGTTTTTGGGGCTAGAACTCAAGACCCTTAACACTAATTTCTTATGAGTGCACTCTCTACCACTGGGGTGACTATACATCGGTATTTGAAACAAAAACATAAACATATATTACAAAATAAATTCTGATGATAAATTTCATCTTCTCCTTCGTGCCAGCCAGAGTATCTGAACCTTAGTCATTTCTCAACAAAAAAATGCAAAATGAAAATATAGCAGTTGTGGTAGATTTCATCATGGTATCATCAATACAAAGCATCAAAATTGTAAACCAGAAGCAAGCATGGATTTTGTTAATCCTGATTCTGAGCCCTAATTTCCTCAAGAAGTTATGATCTGAAATTCTCTCTACTTAGGCCATATAAATGAAATCTATAAATATGTACAGAATCAGAGCATGATATCTACGTTGTATCTTTGAAAATGCAAGCCTAACAATGCCTAAGTAATGAGATAAAAATCAGAAGAAACTTACCTTGCAGCTAGAAATTGTTCTGTGAATTATAGCCTGGTTCAAATTGCTGTGAAGTTCTGGTTAGCTTCCTCAAGTTCTCAGAAAGCTAAAGTAACTCTTAACTTGAGCTATGAATGGTGGGAAAGTTCTGTTGCTGTCAAGGTGCAAAGTTATGGTTTTTTGAAATAGAGAGTGGTGAAAACTGTTTTACAGTTTCAAAATAGAAGTTGGGGAAACTTCTATACGTATATAAGAAACTGTACGGATGATTTGGTCAAGAAACACTCAAGGAAAATTAGAGTTTGGATGAAAAAAATCAGAAACTAGCAGGTTTGGTGTTTATGTTTGCAGTTTCAGGTTCTTGGGAATTTTCAGCAAGGTTTCAAGGCTTTTTTCTCAAATCTTTCGAATCCTCCAACAGTTTGCAAATGAAGTTTAATTTACAGGCAAAGGATTTATCAGCTTGGAGAAATCAGGAGTACAACCATCATGTGTTATAGCTCGTTGACTTGTTTTTGAAGAAAGTTTAGACAAGCATGTTTCAAGGCGAGGTAGGGCGATTAACAACTTTATCCATGCCTAAACTGAGCTTGTTGGCATTATTTGTGGAGAAGTACACTCAAACAAAAGTAAAGTATGTGCCCAAAATAAACTTTGTACAAAAGTTTACTTTCCAAGGACAGTAGTGGTACTTTCATGCCATGCATGGGAAGATCTTTTGGATAAAGGCTTAAATGCTGGGACAAAGACTCAAAAGTTGGTATGAGCATTAAATGATGATGAGATTTAACAAGCAAGAAGATCTGCAACCTGAGATTATGCAGCCTAGCTTGAAACTAGATCAGAAGTTCAGCATGAACGTAACTTGGATTAAGAACAAATGTCCAACTTCTGATCTTTGAATCTCCCTGCTCCAGCATGATCTGAAGGAGTCCTCAGTCTTTTCATAAAGCTTGTAACATGCTTTGTAAACCCTCTTTGAATCACTTATGCAAACTCTGATTGTACCTTCGTGAAAACTGGCCCAGAAGTTCTAACCAAATTCTAACTTGGAAAGGTTCAGAATTTACTAAGTGTTTTAGTTTCATAAATGTGTCTTCAAGGATTTATAAATTGAGATCCAAGCATTTCTAGGATAAATTCTATTCTGCAATGTTTTAGATCTCATTGAGATCTACAACTCTTTTGTCAGAAGTTCTTCCTGAATTAATTCGCTTCATGATGAAAATCTGGCCAGAAGTTCTGAACTTATCATATTTCCTTAACACTTAGAAAAATTTATGTGTTTAGAACTTTGACTTTTCCAAAGTAATTTTGACTTTTGATTTTCTTAATGAAACAACTTCATATTCTAACATGTCTTGATGAATTGTGATTCTTGAAACTTGATTTTGATCCAAAAGTCAAAGTTTGACATTTCAGGTGCATTTTGACCATTTTGCCCTTGTGCCAATTCCAAACCTAAATTGATGTATCAGTGCTGCAAACTTGGTTCATGGAAGATCTTGTGAGAAATTTGTTGAGAAATGAAAGGAAAAATTTTGGGGTACAAAACCATCAAACGTTTTATATCCCACGGAAAGGGAAAGGCAAACATCGAGTAAACCTGGGAAGAGTGAAATCAAGGTCGAACGACCAAGAGATCGGGTAAGGGAGTCTGTTATGCGAGGGGAAGGTATTAGCACCCCACACGCCCATAGTACTCTATGGTATCCACTCATTTTTTTCTAATCAAATGGTGTGTAAGAATATATATCTAAACTGTACAGGGAATGCATGCAAAAGAAAGGAGAAAATAATGTAGGGAAAATGAAAGTTGTGCTTGTTCGGGCCCTGCGCCAATGGCTACGTATCCCTTTTAAGGAATCGGAGCAGACGTAGTTCGGCTCACACATTTTGGCTAGTTTGTATTTTTTAATGAACAATATTAATTTCCCCTTCTACCGCAACTCGACCTTTGGAGATTTACGCGTCAGCACAGAAGTGAATTAACATGTTCTTTTGAAAATGTTTGAAAGAAATACCCGAAAGCGCAAAAAGTTTGTACTGGTTGATATCTTTTACCTGAAAGAAGGATTTGGATGTTGTTAGAATTTTATGCATTTTAAAGAAAAAGAGTTTTAGTCTTAATGCAAGGATGTAAAAGAAAAGAAAACATCTAAGGGAGACTAACCTAAATCTATCCCTAATGTTATCATACAATGATTGATCTTAGAGTAGAGTTTTTAAGGGCAAGCTCTACCCTATGTTGACATGCTTGGATAACAATCCTAATGTCTATCTCAAATCATCATGTATAGATGAATCAAGAAGTCCTAAAGGAGCATAGCAAGGGTCTATCACGTAAAACTATGTCTATCTCGAATCATGATCTATAGATGAATCGAGAGCTTCTAAGGGAACATGTCGAGGGTATATCATCTCTAAACATGCACACAAAGATGAAATCAAGAAAGCAAGCCAATAAGATTAAGGGAGCACACACAATATGCCATGAGCAGCACATGCTAACTCAAGTCAAATGCCTAACCATGATATAGCAGATCAAGGTAGATATAAAATCAGTAGGGGTGCTTTATCCAAGAGGTCATATCAACTGAGGTAGAAAAGTAGGGAGGGGATAGAAGAAAAGAGTATGGAGCATCAACATCGACCAATGTGAGCTCAAGAAACAACGTGGAGGATTGATTACAGATCCCTTTTCCACTTGATGACTCGATAAGCATGATCTACATAACTCCTAAGCATCGATGTACAACGTGAGCTAAGGATGACACAGACTGGAATGTGCGGGGGTCGATTATGGACCCTCCCCACTTGCCTCCTTTTGAGGACTTATCATCTATAATATAATGCAGGCACAAATGTAAACACATATGCAGAATACCTACTTTAAAGGTAGCATTTTAAACAACCACAAGTAGAAAACAAGCCATATATGTGGAATTGCCTTAAACAGGTCTTTAAATAAACCAGAGAGAGTCCTGACATGATCAGCAACAGAAATCCCTGTCATACATCTTTATTCCTACTTGACATGGCAAGGAAAGCAGTACAATTCCTACTTCTCATGATCTCTAGAAAGCAACAAAATGCAGAGAGAAAATAGAAGGGGAATATACCAAACATATATCAATTCGTAGAGCAAAGCAAATAGCAAAGGAACCTATGAAACTTCGCGAACTGCTAGCACCAACAAAGAAAAGAGTCAGAAATCAAATGCTAGGAATAAGTGTCGAAGCATCATTGATGTAAAAATAAATCACAATCAATATTTCAAGCGCATCCGTGTATCACATAATAAACCTGCATAAGACTCTAATCTCAACAAGAAAAGGTGAATCACGAGTCTCGATCAACAAAATGATTTCTAAACATAAATAATAATAAAAAATATAATGGAAATTTAAAGAAGAAATTCTAGAAATATTCTATTATACTCTACTATTTTTTATTGTTTTTATTATAAAATAAAATTATCAACAACTAAAGAGTTAGCTTCTAATCACAAAAAATAAAAAGTCTTATCAATTTTGTAATTTTTTTATCAAAAATCTATAACAAAGAAATAAGGGAAATGTCATGAAAATCTAAAAAAGAAAATTAAACTCAAGGGGGGTCTTGCGCTGAAACAGGGGAATATAGGAGTAATTTGGGTGCTAGGCCCGTCCAAATGATCCATAAGTAGCCCTTTTTTGAATAAAAGTAGGAAGTTGTCAAAAAAAGAATGATGCAGGCCCAAGCAAAGGGTGGTCCGGTCCACATGTTGCTTTTTTTGTTCATAAAAACAAGCTTCCAAACAATAGAATGGGCTTGGGGAAATATGGTTGAGTGTGGCCCACTCTATTAACAGCATGGTGCAAATGCTTTTTTTTTTGTAGCAAACAAAAGAGATTTCCCAAAAAACGCGTGCAACAGGCCTAACAGGGGGGTGTACTTAGTGTAGAATGGCGTTAGGCCCATTCAATAATGCAATTTTTTATCCAATTTCTTATGCTTCCAAAAACTAAAGGTGATTGGCTTAAAGATTTCGCTAAGTCTGGACCAATTGTTTAAACAAACTTAACCCAGATTTTTGTCCATATTTCTTTGAAGTTAGTTTTATTTTATTTTATTTTATTATATACATGACTCAACATTGAAAAAAGAAAGAAGAAATCAACTAATCTTTTCCCCTTCCCTAATCATTACGTGGAATATCTCCCCACCAATCATAATGGCCTTCTAATTACTTTTATTAAAAAAAGGTTATATCATGATTGGTTGAAACAAAATTACACGGGCCAGCAATACCACGACACGCCTAGGGCTACAATCCACTCTACAGAACCAGACGGAGGCTTCCACCACCTTCTCCAGCGGTGCCTTTGGTGGATGTAATGAAACACCGACAAAAATCAAATCGAAGGCACCATCTCATTCGATTTTGTCCACTGAATGTGAATATGAGCTTTAAACTTCTAGATTTCTACTCCATCACATAATACACACTCGCTCATAAATCCAAGATATCCCTCATGTATTCTCACTACACAAAGCGTGCCTCCGAAAAGAGGACTTCAAGACGTCACTATGTTGATGCTACTAATCGGCCACTAAGATTTGGCAGGATGCATAAGATTATAGGAGAGTTTCGATAGGATTTACCTGAGCAGAGACCACTTCTCACGTGTTTCCTTCAGATAACTTTTATAGCCGCTTTCACTAGCCTTCAATATGATGAATGCGAAAACCGATTTTGTCGCTTGAGGAAGATGGTGAAGGACTGAGCTATGCAGTACCTTTGATGCAAAATAAATGCGAAACAAATCTTCTTCTTGTAGAGAAGGAGAAGGAGATCTCAAGATTATGGATAATCAAGAGAGAGAAGGTCCAAGAAACGACTCTGCTTCAAAGATTCAATCTTGAGAGATTCAGCGAGAGCAATTCTGTGATGATGATGATTAGAAGATGAAAGAGAGAGTGAGTTTGTTATGGTTATTCCACCATGAAAGAAAAAGAGAGAGGAAGTTTGTTATGCCCTCAAAGAGAGAGTTGGGAATCTGTTATGAAAGAAAAAGAGATAGGGTGTGTGGTTCTGTTATGGTGTGCGTGAGAGAGCTAAGAGTTTGTTGAGAGAGGTTGTTGAAAAATAAAAGAGTGAGAGCAAGGGAGTCTCTTTTTGGAAGAGAGCAAAAATTTGTTATATTTTTCGGAGAGAGAGGGAATCCGTTATAATTTTGTAACTGACTCCTACCTGATTATTTTTTATGAGCTTGAGATGTATTATTGTCAAGTGAGGGAGCATAGTAGCATGTGGTATGCATCCCCCTTAGTTAATAAGCTTACTTAAAAGCTTCATTCTTTTTTTCGAGTCCTCTTGTAATCTCTCTTGACAAAATGATGATGTTGGTGTTCATGGCAATGCATCAACCTTTACGATCATGTATCTCGAACCATAACTTTCCTCGCGACACGATCTTGGTATCACTTAAAAGAGGACGCATCAGGGAGCATATTTTATGTTGGCATCGGGGGGAAACAAAGACTGAGACACTCGTTAAAAGGGCTATGAAGTAACGAAATTGAAGCTGAGCGAGATAGAAGAAGCTTACAAAATTAAATGCCAAACTACCAACTTCACACACATCATTTCATAACTCTAACTCTGAATACAAGCACTCTCATGATAAGATCCTAAGACCAAAGTTGAAGAGTAATGATTGATGAACAAGTTTGATGTTGAAAATTACTTCAAATAAGGTCTGTAACCTCATCAAAGACGACCTTGAAGTCATGGTGTCAACTCTGATTGCACTACCAAAAACAATCACTAAGTATCCAAATTCGTAAGCATAATGAATTAGCATATTCCCACCTTCGTATCTTTTGATCCACACATCTTTTGGACATGCTTCCTTCTATAAAAGTGTATATATTTAAGAGATGAACAACAATGATATTGATGACATTCGGAAACAATGGTCATAACTCCCACCAAAATGATCATGAAGTCTTGCCATCGTAACTAATAAACAACCTTTGAGTTTCTAGAAAACCAAATGTCCAATTATTTTTTCTATCTTCATTACTTTGTGAACTTATAATTTCTTCAATAACCAATCATATGAGGCGAACTCGATACCGTTGGAAAGAGGACGAATGATAAAACAAGTTTGTAGCTCATCCCCAATCCAAATATGGCTTTAATCATGGAGAAACTTTGTCATGGATAAATGCCCTACAGTTGTTCGAAAAAATTACAGGCCTGGCTGGGGAAAGCCTTGCACGTGACACCCTGCATCTTGCCCACTTTAGCCTCCCTACTTTGAACTTCAATATCTCTCTCCACAGTGCATGAAATAGAACACACTTTAAATCAAAACTGAAGAGCACACAACAAACTCCAAATTTTATGTTCAACATTTTTCAAAATGAGAACTAAATTTATAAGAAAAACCATCATGAACATGTGCATGCCACCTGTTCGATAAAATGCTGGCCTGGCTGGGCAAGTCTTGGCAGAATTTTATCCTCAAAACATAAACATCATAACTCTCTCCACAAGCCACCAAATGCAATAATTCTTGAATCAAAATTGGAGAGGAGAATTTTATGTCCAAATTTTATGTTTAGAGATTTCTTATTCGAAACCAAATGAGAACCTAAAAATAGCCATGAAACTTGCAACATTTTGGAACATATCTTGAAAATCACTAAGTGTCCAGAAGTTTATAAGCCCCATAACTCCAAAAATAATCACTTTTAGGACTTGAGGTGTCAAGGAAAAAGTTGAATAACTTTTCCTCTTCTTTCCAACCATATAAAGTTTTCATATTTCCAATAATTATTGAGAAAGTTATAACCAATCCAAATCCAGTACTATGAACACTTAAGCAAAATTCAAATCTCTGATTAACTTCTTTGACAAGTTATCCCTAATTCTCCATTTCCCTTTAACTTTATGCCACAATAGCTCATGAAACATAGAAATAGGAACATTGAGTTGATGATTGACCAAAAATCCCTCTAGCCAACAATTGACTTTAGCTGACTTTTTCAGTTCATACATACTCAAATCTCTCCTTATTCAATCAACCCTAATTTTCTGATAAGGTGTGAAGATTAATAAACCACCTGTGGACTTTAAGACAAATGGATCACTATAATATCATATTAAGCTTGAAAAATAAATTAAATCATGCCACTGATCAAAAACCCTAGTTTGCATCACAAAAATAGGAGATGTTGACCATAGCTCAAAACTATAATCCAACTGAGACATCTTGAAGAGCTATTGAACTCATATATCTTGTGACTTGATATGATGTTTATGGTGGAGAGGATCCATATGTTCATCCCTTGAAGATAGATTTCCTTCTCTTGAGCAGTATACACTCATCCAGCCAAACCCCTTAATCCCATGTCATTTGAGTTAATGCAATGCAAATGATGAATATGATTATGAAGCATAAGCTATTTTGTTTACAAGTAAGATGGGAAATTTTGGGGTACAACAAATGGCCAAAAGAATTAGTAGTACTTTAGGGAGTATATTGCATATGTGCCAAGCTGCATTTGTTCCTGGGCAGCATTTGCAAGATCATGTCATGCTTACCTATGAGTTAATTAGGGGTTATAGTACTAAGGGTGGTGCCCCAGATGCTTGTTCCAAATTGACATACAAAAGGCATATTATAGTGTTGAGTGGCAAGATGTAGAGGATATTATGGATGAGCTTAGCTTTCCCAATAAGTTTATCAAGTGGGCCATGACAGTTATCAAGACTTTATCTTATAGATATAAGGCTAATAATTCTATCACCGCTAATCTCCAAGATAAAAGAGGTTTGAGACAATGACACCTATTGTCTCCATTTATTTTTGTTCTTGTTATGGAGTATCTCCATATAATTCTCCAAAAGTTAAAGTTGAACCATAACTTCAATTTCCACTAAAAATGTGAAAAGTTAAATATTATTAACCTTAGCTTTGCGGATGATCTTCTCCTGTTTGCAAGAGGAGATAGTGAATCCATCAATATTTTGATGTAGGCCTTCCAAACCTTATCTAATTTTACTAGTTTAACTTCAACCCAAATAAGTGCAAGACTTATTTTTGTAATGTGGATGATAAGGTGAACCGGGACATTTTTAGTACTACTGGTTTTGTGGAAGGATCTTTACCTTTCAAATAATTGGGGATTCCTCTCACTAGTAAGAAGTTATTTTTTAACCATTATATTGTTATGGTGGAGAAAAGTTTTCACAAGATTAATCATTGGAGTTCAAGGCTTTTAAGCTTTTTGGGAAGAACTCAGCTTATCAAGAGTGTCCTCTTCTTTATCAGCAATTTCTAGTTGCAAAGTCTGTCTATTCCCAAGTAGGTGATCAATAGAGTGGAAGCCATATGTAGGTCCTTTCTCTAGGTAGGAACTGCTACCATAACCTGGAAATCTTATGTAGCTTGGAGAAAAGTCTGCACTCCAAAGAACAAAGGGTTGAATATTATTTCCTTGCCATAGTGGAACAAAGCTTGTCTTGCCAAGAATTTGTGGAACCTAACTGGTAAAGCTGGTAGTCATTGGATTCGTTGGATTAATAGTTACTACACTAAAGGGAAAAGCATTATGGAAGTCCCTATTAGGAATTCTAGTTCCTGGATCCTGAAGGGTATCATTAAAGTAAGAGATAATGTTAAAGAGCTTCATGCATGGGGAAATCTAAAGAATAAATGTAAGTTCCATACTAGAAGCATATTGATGATTTAATGGAAGTAAACCAAAACGTCCCATGGAGAGTAACCCTTTTTGGTAACATTGCTATACCGAGATCAATCCATACTCTATGGATGGCATGCCATCTTAGTCTTGCCACTAAAGACAGATTATCAAGATTTGGCATGATAACTGATTCAACATGTTATTTTTGTGGTGATTCTGATACTCAAGATCACTTGTTGATGAAGTGCCCAAGTATATACCCCATTTAGAAGCAAGTGTTATAATGGATTAACATAGTTAAAGACCCTGGTACCTGGACCGAAGAAATTAACTAGATAATTCAAATGTGTAATAAGAAATGTTGGAAGAAAGCTATCATTCTTTGTGCTTTTACTAAGGCAATTGATGAGTATTGGCGTTACAGGAATGCCATCAGCTTTGGTGAAAAGATTGAGCAGGAGACCATTTTACAAAAGATTATGGATGTAGTGATTCACATGTGTTGGACCAGGCCCAAAATTAGGAAGCATATGGGCTTTTTATTGTTATTGTTGTCTTGGTCTTTTGGTGTTTTAGTCCATTGGATTGTTGGATCCTAGTGATCACTTGATCGTCATTGTACCTTTTTGAATCTTCAATAAAGTATTTATTTTTATTCAAAAAAATTTAATTGTTAAATAATTGTTCTTGTTTCTCATAATAAACCAGTATTCTCATACATGATAACTTAATTTCAATATGTAGCTAAGTTACTTGGTGGTGCGATGAGGGTTGCACCATCATTTTACCCTTAGATTTGTCCTTTCAATCATTATCGAAAATATTTTTGATGTAGTCTCCGAGTGGTTTCTCTTAGAATGATGCCGCCATCGTGTGGTTGTTGGCTTCTCATTTTTCTCTCATTCAGATCTGCATTTTGGTTGCTTTTTAGTTCCACTTGCTCCAGTGATTTGGTTTCGGCGACAATTGGTATTGTCGATAAATGCTTACTGCAGGCACATCGATAGACGTTATCTCTACCAATTTTATAATTTCTTTAAGTACTTTTTTAGTTTGGCTTTGAATAATGGTTGTCACTCTTTTCCCCTATGTGGGCAAGGTTTTTAAGGAGGCACCCCTATCTTTTTAATTGGTATGAAGTGTATATCCTTTTTGTTTCTTATGGAACCACATGAATGCGAGACTTCCAGTGGAAGATACTTTATGACCTATGAGACAAATAAACATGTTAGACTTTCACTAGAAGATCCTTATTATCCTACGAGGAGAATACAAATTTTGAACTTCCACCGGAAGATCCTTGCCGCCATATGAGGAGAATAAAGATTTTGAACTTCCATCGGAAGATCCTAGCCTCCCTAAGAAGCTAATATGAATGCTAGACTTCCACCAAAAGATCATTGCACCCTACAAGGCTAATACAAAGGTTGGACTTCCACCGAAATATCCTTGTCATTTTATGAGGCGAATACAAATGTTATAATTTCATTAAAGGATGCTTGTCTCCATGGGGGATAATGTATCATTGAACTATGAATACCATGCATAATACACAAAATCAAACTCATCCCTAGAAATGCTTGAAGGAATTTCTCGTAAGGTACACGACTGAAGTGATGCCTAAGAGACTTAAAGTATTTTCTGAGGGCTTGATAGAAGTCCCTCCCAAGAGGCCAAAATGCCTTGCTTGGGGTACTTATAATCTCATTAGTTAGGCCCATACTATAACCTCACTTGAAGGACTTGGAATTTCCTCGAATGAGATCCAGCCTAAAGTCCTGCCCAAGGGATGCGACCTATTGAAGTATGCCTTTAAAACTTTTATTGATGAAGACAAGGAAAACATATTTGAAAAGTACATCAATTGGAAAATCGGAAATTCCAAAAGTATTTCAAAAAGTCAAAAAATTAGAAATCGGGAAAAATTGGGCCAGGAGGTGTCGAAGCCACGGACATGATGGTGTAGGCAAGCTTTGGTGAGCGGCGGAGGCTATCAGACCACAGAGGCTACGGCGGGTCAGAATCGGCAAAGGTCGATGGCCAGAAATCGATGGTCTACGATGGTCGAAATGTAAGAAACAAGCGGTGAAGCTAGAGGTCTGTTCAGAGAAGGCGGGTCTGAGGTGGTCGGCTAGAGGGTTGGGTATGTTCCATTTTTGGATTTTGAAAATCGATAATTTTCTTGGTTTGTGTGCTTTTAGGCTTTTCGATTTGGTCCATGGATCCATTTTCTAGTGTGTTCTATTTTGGGATTTGTTTGTCATGTTTAAGATATTATAAATATGTATCTCTTCAATTATTTCAATGTGACAATTTTATAATGTTAGAGCTAAAAAGAATAAATAAGGGTTTATGGTTTTCCAAGGGAAAACTTAGAAAAGCAACGGTTTTTGGGAAATCTTGGGAGTTATCTAAGGGGTTGGGAAATACACATTGAGTTTGAGTGATCCTTATATTCAGAGTTGGAGAGATTGAGAAACACTTGGGTAGAAAATAAGGGTTTGTTCTAGAGAGCACTGAAGGCGAAGACTATTTTCTTGTAACTTACTTGTAATCTCTTGTAACAACTTTTTGAGTATAGTGAATTATTAAGTTGATCTCTCCTACAGATGTAGAACTTTTAATTAAACTGGGTAAACAAACCTTTCGCCTTTTCTCGCCTTATTATGTTATACTTTTTTCTTATTGAGAATTATTTTGAAGGCCATTTATTTTGGGTTTAATTATTCTTTTTCCCACATATCAAAGTGTTGATTTAAATTTAACCTTTTCATTATCACAACACGACCAAATTCTGGTCTAAGAAAGTTAACTTAAAGTCTTGTCTGGGGACTTGATAGAGTTCTCACTCGAGAGGTCCAACACCTCACCTAAGGGACTTGTAGTCTCCTCAATCAGGCTCAATATATAACCTCATATGGAGGTACCAGATTCCCATCATACAGGCTTTCCTAAATGCCTTGTTTGAGGGACTTAGAGTCTCATTAGATAGACTCAGCGTGTAATCTCACTCGAGGGACTGAGATTCCCACAAACAGGCTTATCTGAGCACCTCGCATGAGGCACTTGGAGTTTCCACGAGTTAGATCCAACTTAAAGTCTCGCCAGAGGGACTCAATTTAAAGTCTTGTCTATGGGGAACAACTGAACTCTTGCTCGATAGACTTACCTCCTAAGTCTTGCTTGAAGGCCTAATAAAAGTCCCTCCCGAGAGCACCAATGCCTCGCCCTAGGAACTTGGAGTCTCCTTAGTCAGGCTCAATATTTAACCTCGCCCAAAGGACCTACAGTACTATTAAACAATCTCACCTAAACGCATCGCTTGAGGAACTTAGAGTCTCATCAGATAGACTAAAGATGTAATCTCACCTAAAGGACATATAGTCCCATCAAATAGGCTCGTCTAAATGCCTCTGTAGACGTGGGAAATGGTGTTTCTAATTACTATGAACCAATAGAATGGGTCAAAGGATAAATAACTCTTTATCCCCGTGATCTATTAGTATAGGGGATGGGGTAACTAACTTCCCTTAACCATAGGTCCAAGAGCTTTTATAAATAACTTATCCCTAAGATGAGGAAGGACAGATCACAACTTACCTAGCATAACACATAAACTCAAAGTCTCTCACCTTACGTGAGTCGGCCCTCTCATAGCATTGTGATAGGGTCTCTCACCACTATAAGAAAGCCTTAACCATCATCACTTACTAAGGCCACTGAGTATCCCTTACATGCGTAGGGATACCACACACACCTGTACTGAAATTCTGGCTGCAGATACTCAATGTCACGTTCAATGTTATGACACCGTATCTGACTTTTTATAAGACAGTAAATACAAAAACAGTAAAGAACACAGTCAATTGTTTACCCAGTTCAGTGTGCAACAACACCTACTCTGGGGGCTACCAAGCCAGGGAGGAAATCCACTATAAGAGATGTTAATTCAGGAATAAACCAACCAGTTTATCTCCTTCACTTAAGACCTATCCAATGCAATTTCAATCTAAGTACAACTTAAACCCGAGTTCCTACTCACTCCCCCTCAATCACAGCAGTGATACATAAAACAATTTGACTAATGAATTGATGAAGACACTCTTCAAAAACATACACTTGATTAAGCTTCACAGCTTTTTAATCAAGCAACACAACCACTCTTGCTTCACAACTTTGAGTGATACACACACCTAACTTGACTCTGCTTCACAGCTTTAGTCAAGAGACATACAAACACTCTTGCTTCAAAGCTTTGAGTGCTACACAACCCTTACAATTAAAAACCTATTCCAAGTCACTTATCACAATGATAATTGCTTGGATTACAATAGTTAAAACTATACAGCTTACAAATGATCTTCTGTCCAAAAAGGGATTGCTTTCAAAACAGCAGCTCTGTTGAATATATAGCAGCTGCATCTTCAGTTAGGGTTTCCACAAAAAGCTAGGGTTAATTCCGTTTGACCTTAAGACTAGGTCACAGGACTTTATCAACCAGGTTAGGGTTGAGCTAGGTTAACCCAAAGAAAACGCAGGATTCTGTTCTGGAAAGACTGAGTCATTTTCCTGAAAAAACAGAATTAACCAAACTGCAAACCTGTTAGTTCAGAACAGGATGTCTTAACATTTGTTATGACATCTGAATTCCTGTTTACTGATTTTGGTAAATGTGATCATTTTGCAAAATGCTCAGATACACACTCATAAACATCAGTACCTGTATGACAATATTTTTCTGCAAAGGTACCTAATGAATCAATACAAACTAAACTAGAATGTTATGACATCAGTCATGACATTCACACATACACTTGGGATTTACCAAAAATGAAAGCCAATAACTAAACAACTACAAACTCCCCCTTTGGCAGATTTTTGGCTAAAGACCCTAAGCAATCAGAGATAGTTAGCAGCAGAAAGAAATGACTGCAGAAAAATAGAATGTCTAATTAAGTAAGTACCAAAATATATCTCCACCTCTTTAGCCACAAATGGGCCAAAGATACATGTTCATAAAAATTATACAGTCATCCAGAAAAAGTAATAAGAGCAGCAGCTAAAAACTGAACACACTTCCAAACTCCACCAGGGACCAGCATCAACTCCAAACAGCAACTCCACCAACCTTTAAGCATTGTCATCAGACTCAGAGGATTCGGGCTTCTTCCTTTTCTTGAGAGCAATGTCAGCATTCTTCTCTTTGTCTGATGTCTCAACATCCTTAGAGACATCTGGACTTGTTTTAGCATTTGAACTTTCTTGATTTAAAGGAACAGAAATGCCAGGAACTAAGTGGTTCTCGTTCAGAATTCTTGAAACAATTTTCGCTATTGCTTGACGAACATAGGCTGACCCTTCCCTATTTGCAATTTCAGGGGGAACTGAAGAAGAAGTATGAGATGAATTACCAGAGGCAGAAGCTTGGGACCTTCTTGCATGTCTTGTTCTCAGCTCTTTGACCTTGGTGGGGTTAGATTCCACTTTTCTAAGAGAAGAGATCTCCATGACTTCAGAGTCCTGACAAGAAGAGATTGTCCTAGAATTTTGATCAGAGGAAGAGGTTGAAATGGTCGTATTGGATGATGATGGTGTTTGAGGCATTTTGACAGTCTTAGAGGACCAACAACAACTGAAGAGAAAATTCTGATTGAGAGACTGGGTTTTGATGAGGAGACGAGAGGGGAAGGAAGGAAAGGAGTGTTTATTCAACTTCTTAAAAGAATTGAAGGAAATGGGAAAAATATAATTTTAACCCAATCAGAACAAGCATAACTCCTTTAACCCTTGTTTTAAGCAAAATTAATTGCTACAATTCCTCATGTTGGCAAATACCCAACTTACCCCTCAAGTTTTCAAATTGATTTGCATCAAGAGCCTTGGTAAAAATGTCAGCCAGTTGTAGCTCAGTGGCAACATGTTCCAATTTGATTGTTTTTTCTTCTACAAGGTCTCTGATAAAGTGATGTCGTATGTCAATATGTTTGGTCCTACTATGCTGAATGGGATTCTTGGAAATGTTGATTGTACTCAGATTGTCACAGTACAATGTCATAACATCTTGTGTGACATTATACTCAGTAAGCATCTGTTTCATCCAGATCATTTGAGAGCAGCTACTACCAGCTGCAATGTATTCAGCTTCAGCAGTAGAAAGAGACACACAATTCTGTTTCTTGCTGAACCAGGAAACCAGATTATTTCCCAAGAAGAAACATCCTCCAGAGGTGCTTTTTCTATCATCAGCACTACCAGCCCAATCAGCATCACAGTAGCCAGTCAGATCTGGTTCACAGCCATGAGAATACATCAACCCATAGTTGTAAGTTCCACTCACATACTTCAAAATTCTCTTCACTTGATTGATATGACTGACTTTAGGATCAGATTGGTATCTTGCACAGACTCCAACTGCAAAAGCAATATCAGGTCTGCTGGCTGTTAAGTACAACAAGCTTCCTATCATGCTTCTGTACAGACTTTGATCCACCTTAACCCCACTTGAGTCTTTGGAAAGATTTAAATGAGTAGGAGCAGGAGTCCTTTTGTGACTGACATTCTCCATACCAAACTTCTTTACAATGTTCTTAGCATACTTGCTTTGAGATAGGAAGATTGAGTCCTCCATCTGTGAGACTTGTAGTCCAAGAAAATAAGTTAGTTCTCCCATGAGACTCATTTCAAATTCAACCTGCATCTGGTCAGCAAAATGTTTAACCATAGGTTCTGACATTCCTCCAAACACTATGTCATCAACATATATTTGGGCAACCATCAACTTCCCTCCTTCAGTTTTGACAAAGAGAGTTTTGTCCAAGCCTCCTTTTCTGTATCCTTTGTCTGAGAGAAACTTTGTTAACCTGTCATACCATGCTCTAGGAGCTTGTTTCAGGCCATATAGAGCTTTTCTCAATTTGTAGACATGATCAGGGTGGGTTGGATCCACAAAGCCTTTAGGTTGTTCCACATAAGCTTCCTCATTTAAGTACCCATTTAGAAAGGCACTTTTCACATCCATCTGAAATAACTTGAACTTCAGAAGACAAGCAATTGACAATAGGAGTCTGATTGATTCCAGCCTGGCTACAGGTGTAAAGGTTTCGTCAAAATCAACCCCTTCAACCTGGGTGTATCCTTGAGCAACAAGTCTTGCCTTATTTCTGGTGACAACTCCTTCAACATCTGACTTGTTCTTGAAAATCCATTTTGTCCCAATGATGTTAGTTCCTTCAGGTCTAGGAACCAGTTCCCAAACTTCATGTTGCTTGAATTGGTTCAGTTCATCTTGCATTGCACCAATCCAGTATTCATCAGTTAAAGCTTCCTTGACATTTCTTGGTTCCATTTTGGACACAAAACAAGAGTTTGAGATGATTTCTCTAGATCTTGTAATGACTCCACTGTTGGGATCTCCTATGATGAGCTCTTTTAGATTATCCTTCTGAATTCTGATGGAAGGGATCTTGCTAGCTTCCTTTGATTCAGATTCTATTGTGGTGGAGTTGGGTAGATCATTCTGTTGGGTTGAAGTCTCAAAGAATGTCTCAATAGTACAAGGAACATCTATTTCTTCATGATAATCATCAATTATAACATTTATTGATTCCATCATGGCTTTGGTTCTGGAATTGAATACTCTATAAGCTCTGCTGTTTGAGGAGTATCCTAGAAATATGCCTTTATCACTTTTAGGGTCCAGTTTTCTTCTTTGTTCACGATCTGCCAGAATATAGCATTTGCTGCCAAACACATGGAAGTACTTCACAGTTGGTTTTCTTCCTTTCCAGAGTTCATATATGGTGGATGAGGTTCCCTTTCTCAAGGTGACCCTGTTATGAACATAGCAGGCTGTATTCATAGCTTCAGCCCAAAAATACATAGGAAGTCTTTTGGCATGTAACATTGCTCTGGCAGATTCCTGTATGGTCCTGTTTTTTCTTTCCACAACTCCATTTTGCTGAGGAGTTATAGGAGAAGAAAATTCATGACTAATTCCTTCTGAGGAACAGAAATCATCAAACTTGCTGTTTTCAAATTCCTTGCCATGATCACTTCTGATTCTGACAATACACCCTTCCTTTTCTCTTTGAATTATTTTGCACACTTCTTTAAAAACTTCAAATACATCAGATTTTTCCCTAATGAAATTAATCCAGGTGAATCTGGAAAAATCATCCACAACCACATAGGCATATCTTTTTCCACCAAGACTCTCCACTTGCATTGGTCCCATCAGATCCATATGAAGAAGTTCTAGAACCTTAGAGGTGGTCAGATGTCTTGACTTTGGATGAGACATCCTAGTCTACTTACCAACCTGACATTCACCACAAACTCGTTCTTCATCAATTTGCAGTCTTGGAATCCCTCTGACTGCCTCCATGGAGATAATCCTTTTCATTCCTCTTAGATGAAGATGGCCAAGTTTTTGGTGCCACAATTTCACCTCTTTTTCTTCTTTTGCAATGGAACACACAGAGGAGAAATTAGTGTTCTCAGGCTCCCACAAGTAACATTTGTCTTTAGATCTGACTCCTTTCATTACAATTTCTTGTTTGTCATTGATTACAAGGCATTCAGATTTTGAGAAATTTACCTTGAATCCTAGATCACACAATTGACTGATACTAATGAGATTAGCAGTCAGTCCTTTTACCAGCAGTACTTCATTCAGACTTGGAACTCCAGGGCAGTCCAGATTACCAACTCCTTTGATTTCACCTTTAGCACCATCTCCAAAGGTCACAAAACTGGTGGTGTGAGGTTTAACATTATTGAGGAGGTTCTTGATTCCAGTCATGTGACTGGAACACCCACTGTCAAAGTAACAGTCTTCCTTTGCAGAGACCCTCAGGGAAGTGTGGGCTATCAGGGCAGTAGCCTTTTTCTTCCATTTAGGAGCATGTGGTACCTTTTTAGACTTAGGTTTGACACCTGAGTTCTGATTAGGGTATCCATGCAATCTGAAGCAGAAAGGTTTTATGTGGCCATATCTCCCACAATGATGACATCTCCATCTTTGGTACCTTTTCTTCATATGTCTCTGTTCCTGATGTTGAGAGTTGTGTTGAGACATCAGCTTTGACAATTGTTTAACAGGCCTGATCTTCTTGTCTGCACCAGATTTCTTAGCTTCCACAAATCCTAGTCCAGATTTATTTCCCACATTTTGTCCAACCTGAAGGATCTCTTCCAATTTGTCAGTTCCATTAGTCAGCATCTTGACAGATTTTGTCATTTGATTCAGTTGTGAGTTCAGCAATTTAACTTCGCCTTCTAGATGATTTATAGTTTCAAGGTTTGCCCTTTTCTCAGCCTCCAGCTTTGTGATGAGTTTTGATTGTTTCTCATTCTGCACACAGACTTCAGTACTTCTGATACACAATTTCTTGTAAGTATCAGCCAGTTCTTCAAATGTCACCTCTTCATCACTAGTGTCACTTTCAGAGGTACAAACACCAGTTAGAGCAGTAACTAGTTTGGCAGATTCTTCTTCAGAATTACTTTCTGAATCATAGTCAGACCAAGTAACAGTCATTCCTTTCTTTTGTTTCTTAAGAAAGGTTGGACATTCAGCTCGAATATGCCCATATCCTTCACAACCATGGCATTGAATTCCTCTGCCTTGGTTTCCCTTCTCTTCTGACCTTGGTCTTCTGCTGGAACTGTCAATGTCAGAGGGAATGTTATGAACATTAGACCTTGACTTTGGATCTATTCTTTTGATGAGTTTGTTGAACTGTCTTCCAAGCATGGCTATAGCTTCTGAAATATTTTCTTCTTCATCCTCCTTGTTGTCAACATCAGTGTTGGATACAAGTGCTATGCTCTTGTTCTTCTTGTCACCATTTTCAGTGATCCCCATCTCATAAATCTGAAGAGACCCAATAAGTTCATCCACTTTCAACTTGCTGATGTCCTGGGCTTCTTCTATGGCAGTTACCTTCATTGCAAATCTTTTGGGCAAGGATCTGAGAATCTTTCTCACCAATTTTTCTTCTGCCATTTTTTCTCCCAGTGCTCCTGAGGTGTTGGCAATCTCCAAGATGTTCATGTGAAACTCATGAATGGTTTCATCTTCCATCATTTTTAGATTTTCAAACTCGGTAGTCAACATCTGAAGCCTTGACATTTTTACTTTGGAAGTGCCCTCATGAGTAGTTTTGAGAGTGTCCCAAACTTCCTTGGCCAGTTCATATTGATGTACTAGTCTGAAAATGTTTCTATCAATTCCATTGAACAAGGCATTTAAAGCTTTGGAATTTCCCAGGGCTAACTCATCTTCTTCTTTACTCCAATCTTCCTCAGGCTTCAGACTGATTGTTCCATCTTTCTCAGTTATGGTGGGATGGTTCCATCCTTTGTCAGCAGCTCTCCAAGCCTTTTTGTCCAGAGATTTTAAGAAGGCAATCATACGAGGTTTCCAGTAGTCATAATTAGTTCCATCCAGAATGGGTGGTCTATTTCCAAAAACTCCTTCTTTGTCCATAGTGCCAGAAAGTGATATCCCTAGATCTCACCCAGTAATACAGGCAGGGTGCCTGCTCTGATGCCAATTGAAATTCTGGCTGCAGATACTCAATGTCACGTTCAATATTATGACACCGTATCTGACTTTCTATAAGACAGTAAATACAAAAACAGTAAAGAACACAGTCAATTGTTTACCCAGTTCAGTGTGCAACAACACCTACTCTGGGGGCTACCAAGTCATGGAGGAAATCCACTATAAGAGATGTTAATTCAGGAATAAACCAACCAGTTTATCTCCTTCACTTAAGACCTACCCAATGCAATTTCAATCTAAGTACAACTTAAACCTGAGTTCCTACTCACTCCCCCTCAATCACAGCAGTGATACATAAAACAATTTGACTAATGAATTGATGAAGGAACTCTTCAAAAACATACACTTGATTAAGCTTCACAGCTTTTTAATCAAGCAACACAACCACTCTCGCTTCACAGCTTTGAGTGATACACACACCTAACTTGACTCTGCTTCACAGCTTTAGTCAAGAGACATACAAACACTCTTGCTTCAAAGCTTTGAGTGCTACACAACCCTTACAATTAAAAACCTATTCCAAGTCACTTATCACAATGATAATTGCTTGGATTACAATAGTTAAAACTATACAGCTTACAAATGATCTTCTGTCCAAAAAGGGATTGCTTTCAAAACAGCAGCTCTGTTGAATATATAGCAGCTGCATCTTCAGTTAGGGTTTCCACAAAAAGCTAGGGTTAATTCCATTTGACCTTAAGACTAGGTCACAGGACTTTATCAACCAGGTTAGGGTTGAGCTAGGTTAACCCAAAGAAAACGCAGGATTCTGTTCTAGAAAGACTGAGTCATTTTCCTGAAAAAACTCAAAATTAACCAAACTGCAAACCTGTTAGTTCAGAACAGGATGTCTTAACATTTGTTATGACATCTGAATTCTTGTTTACTGATTTTGGTAAATGTGATCATTTTGCAAAATGCTCAGATACACACTCATAAACATCAGTACCTGTATGACAATATTTTTCTGCAAAGGTACCTAATGAATCAGTACAAACTAAACTAGAATGTTATGACATCAGTCATGACATTCACACATACACTTGGGATTTACCAAAAATGCAAGCCAATAACTAAACAACTACATGTACTTTATGAGAACTACACAAACGTTCAACACACCTTTGACAGATTTAAGCTTCTCTTTAAGAATAAAATATTTTGAACCACATAATGGAAAGTTGATCCAGCTAGACTAAACTACATTAGCCTAGTGCTATGAGCAATCCAATTATCGGGGAATGAGTGAAACTATCTCTAGGCATGTCCTATTTAGACTACATCCCCAACTATTCCTACCAACCCACAAACATAAAGGTCATATAAAGCTGACTTGCAACCGCTGATTAGGTTGAAGCCACGTGAAGTTTCTTCCTAAATAGGGAAGATTAATAAGATCAATTTTAGAGATGATATTAGTGAAGCCATAAAATTTGCACAACCATCCACATGATGGGATGCGTCAGCCCTAATCCTAACACCACTAAAGCAAACCAAATTAAAATCCCTCAGAATACACCAAACCTCACCCCAAAGCTACATTTACCCAACTGAAGATCGGTCCACATAGCCTTATTCTCTAGTGATAAACATTTAGAATAAACATTAATCATAAAACAAAAAGGCTTAGAAGCCCACACTCTAGACAAACACCAAGAAAACATAAGCCAGAGAAAGAAAATAAAGAGGTTCCATTAGAACTAAACTAGATCGAGAGAAGACGGTAGTTATTATCAACCATTAAGATGAAACTCCACTCACTAAAGAGGAATTCCCCTACATAAAAAGCAAAAGAGTAATTATGGCCTCACTGAGTTTAGTTTATTGGATCACCACAAATACTAAGGACTTTGAAGAAATAAAATCCTTCACCTTATTCTTTTTAATTCTACCCCCTAACCTAGAAACATTAAAAGAACATATTATCATTAAACACAAAGTAGTTTGATTACTTTTAGTAGTCACTTACAAGTTACAATGGTGATGGGTCAACACAATTTTCTGAAGTTATTATTGATTAATGGGACATATATATATATATATATATATATATATATATATATATATATATATATATATATATATATATATATATATATATATATATATATATATATATATATATATATATATATATATATATATATATATATATATATATATATATATATATATATATATATATATATATATATATTCTCTTTCCATAAAACTAAACTCTTTTCACCAATCATAGTTATTTAAAACAACAAGATAATGATCATTGCCATTCACATTTAAATCCTCCAAGTTGAGAATTTAAGCATAATTGAAGATTGTTATATTGGTATTTTTACTACATGTAATGTTCCTCTCCAAAATTTTAATATCAAGCTCTACTATTTCGAGACTTTTCTGATGGATCATCTACAAATGTAGTGGAACCTCAAAAAATGCGGCGACATTATGGATGATATGGGAAACCCAAAGAGTGTTAGAACAAGATTTGGATTCTAAAATTAATCTCTGGATTTTGATGATAACAACACATATATTTTATATGTAAGCAATTTTGTTTCTAATAGTTTCTTGAGTGTGCAGATTAGAAGTTCTAATTGATTCAGGACTGTTGTATAAAGAATCATCAAAATCACACATCAAAAGACTATAACATTCGATTATGAAGTAACATTAGTAGTTCTGAAGAATGCTGAATGTTTTCTAGAAAGAGGATCTCTTATGTACTTCATTAAAAGCTGTTACTTCAGAAGTCACAAGAATACTAGAAGAAAGAAATTTTGTTAGAGTTACTGCTCCAAGATCAGAAAACAAGATTGCATAAAAATAACCTTTCACTCAAAGATCAAAAGTCAAGATTTGTTCATCAAAGGAGTTATAGCTTGTAACTCTGAAGACAAAGTAAAGGTTCTGAATACATTAAAGGAAATCTTCTACCTCAGATTCATAAGTCAAGATTTGTTCATCAGAAAAGTTGTTGCTTCTAATTCTGAAGACAAACTCAAGATTTTAAGACTCGGGAACTTCGTGGAATATGCGAACATAACTTTACATCAGAAGTACTCCATCAGAAGACTGATCAAAGGAAAGTTAGATCTTTTGGACTCATCACTTATACACATCATATAGTCCATCTGAAGACTGATCAAAGGAAAGTTACATATTTTGAAATTATCACTTCTAAACATCATATATTCCATCATAAGATAAATCAAAAGATGATATCTTCTCAAGTTAATCTACTTCGGTAGAAGTAATACTCATCAGAAGACAATATCATCAAAAGCGAGCGCAAGAAGAGTTAGTACAAAAGTAAAATTACACTTTCCACTCAAATGGATGTATTGTTTACTATTTGTCTCCCACGATTAATTCCTACCGTTGTGGCAGTTGGCAAGATGAAAGTGATGTGTGTACTACTACAATGGTCTACTTCCTCAACTCCTATATAAAGGATCAACTGTTTCATTTGAAAATAACAAGACTAGTGAACAAGAACAGTAGTGCTGCCAAATCAAAAGAAAATAAAAAAACAAAAAAAAATAGATAAAGAAAAAGCAAAGAAAAGAAAAGATTAAAACAAAAAAGTTGTTTCTCGTTACTGTGTTAACATTATCATTTGCTAGAATACAAGAGTTTTTGCTCATATTGTATTGATACTACTATTCACTAGAACACTAGATTTGTTGCTCATATAATGTTGATATCACTATTCATTAGAACACAAGAGTTGTTTCTCATTATTGTGTTTCTTTTACAAATTGTTTGAACACAAGAGTTGTTGCTCATATTTGTGTTAAACAATTTGTACTTAAAATTTTGTGTAATCCGCTTTGTTGTACCCCCAAAATTTCCCTCTCATTTAATTCAAAACACTCTTCTAAGGTTCTCAAGTACTTAAGGCCACTCAAGGGTTGACCAATCAAACCTCCTCCTAAGCAATGGGTCCACAACTTGGGTTTTGTGTTTCTTAAGGAAGATTTGGTTGCAAAGGTCTCAAATGGTTTTCATGGTTCTCTATAGGTCTTCAACAATGTTCATGTCAAATTTCAAGTCTTGCATCACAAGTTTGCTCAGTCAATGGCTCAGATGACTGAAAATCAACTATATTGGGTAAAAAGTCAACTATGGTCAACATGCAATCAAACTTCACAATTTTTGGTCAACATCAACATTTTGAAGTGATATTTATCATTTGATCAAGGTCTGATCATGATTCCTCAAGGAAAGCTCTCAAATCATCAAAAGTCAAAAGTTACCAAATTAGGGTTTCCTTACGAGAAGTCAACTAAACTTTGACCAAAAATAACTATCACATGCTTCATCAACTTTTCCCCAACCAAAGCCCATTTGGAAGGAAATTCAATTCTCTACAACTTTGTATATGTATGCTCAAGTCCAAAAAGTGCTTCATTTGAGAGACATGAGCCCATACATTGTAGATCATTTCAAAAGTCAACAAAAAGACACTTTTTGTCAAGGCAACTTACGTCCAGATAAAGTCTCCAAATGAAAAATAATCAAAAGAGAAATTGAAGAGGACATCTTGATATTTCCATAAAGACAAAGATCACCTTAAAAAGATGAAAATTGAGAGAGTTATGACCATTGCAATTTGGGAAATTTTGGTAAAATGCATGAAATGTAAAGTGAGCAAACTTGAAATTTTGAACTAGTGGGTCGAACTTTTAATGTTCAAACATGTTCTGAATGTGTTAAAGGACCTATAAATCCATTCACATATTTTTATGATTTTTATTTCTTTTATTTGAATTTTTATTCATTTAAATGCAAATAAATCAAATAAAATGTAAAAGCATTGGGCCAAGGCACATGGGTTGTTGATTCCAATCATATGGAGGCCCAAGAACACATTCCAAACATGCCAAAACCGTAATAGACCTATATGGAAGCATATCTTCAATTTTTTTGGAAAGTTTTCAATTGGGTTTTGGAAATAATTCATGCCATGATTGCATTGTCTTCTTACCATATTTGTTCACCCTACTCCTTCCTCTATATAAGCATAACAAGACCAGATGCAAGGAACATGAAAATATTGCCTCAAACACACTTCTAAAATTCACAAAATTGTCAAGAAAAAGTGGAAAGTTATATCACACGATCCCACCACTTTCATTCCCAACTTTCGATCCTATTCACTTCATAGAGCATTAAAAGGTAAGTTTGGATCAGTTACCATGATCCAAAGCGCATGAAAATGACATACCATGCATCTCCGATCACATAATGTTGTGAAATTCATATCTTAAGTTTTGCATCATTTTAAATCTTGTTGTTACTACTAATGTGTTTCTGAGTTCCCTCTGAACAGGTTTTGATCACTATTATGATCCCATGCAGTCAAAATAATGAGATGCCATAGTTGCTCCAATTGGTTTTGTGTGGTCCGAACCTCACAATGCATGAAATTTTGTCCAAAGCTAAGCCTATATTTAAACTCAGGGGGTCGGATTAGGGGTACTAGGATCTTATTGATCACTAACATATTAAATTCGCAAGTTTTTCACTTTACAGGTCGCCGGAGAAGACGACCGAAGCTAGGGCTCCGGCACCTCTCCGACCATTAAAATCAAGTTTTATATTTATTGTTATTATTTTATTATGCTAATGGATATAAAGACCACCCCAGTGGTAGCGCGCTTTCCCTTAAGACACTCATATGCATGTATCTGGGTTTGATCCAAGCATGGGACATTTTTATGTTTTATGATTTTTGCAAATCCAGTACAAGCCAGCCTCATGCGCATGCTATGCACTCTCCATCTCATCACCACCTGATTATCACAAAGCTAGATCCAATGTTTCAGATCTCACACCCACGTTAAACCCTCATTGAACAGTAGCACTGGATCTCATTCAGAATCGGGGCTTGCATGTTTGGGCCCAGGCGGATTTTCTTCCAGCACCTCCCGGATCCATTCATACCAAGCCTAACTCTTTTTTTTATAACTATTATTTATTTTATAATATAATTAGATTAATTAATTCTTTTTTATTTAATTTAAAATTAATGTAGACTTTAGGTTATTTTTATAAATTTAACCAATCACTTTTTATAATGATTAAATTAATTTTTTTTAATTAAAATTAATTCAATCCTTTTTAGATTTTTTATTAAATTTTTATAAATGTAATTTAGGTTTTTATTTTAGGTTTTAATTAATCCCCTTTTCTCAATTTAAATCAATTAATCATTATGATAAATCATCAGTTATTTTCCGTTAAAGAATTTCTCCGCTTCTCTCCACAATCTTCGTGATTTACTTATTTTCACATTAGTTTTTCACTATTATGTAACTGTTAAAGGGTTTTAATAGTTAATTAGGTTTTTATTTGCTTTCTATTTTTACCTAAGTTTTTGTGGTTTGTAACCCCTTCCCCGAGGCATTGTAATAGCGTAGGACACTTAATTTCTGCCTTTACTGCTTTCTTTATAAATGTATAGTAATTAGGCATGTATGGCAAGATTTAAAACAAAACACTAGAAACCCTAATCAAGAAAAAAATAACTGAATAACAAATCACTTATTACACACGCATCTCTAGGGTGACTCCACTTGCTGCCTTCAGAAAACAGTCGTATCCCTCGAACATAGGGATACCATTAGCAAAGACCCTCGGTTAAAAATCATCATAAAGATCACAGTCTCTCGATGACCCATCAATGCTGACTTTGGTAAATGATCTTGTCCCTCGATGTTGCCTACGAATACATGATGATAGTCCCTTCTAATTGCTAAAGGTATCCCTATATGTTGCCTTTATGACTGTACGATAACCCGCACCTGTCCCTCAAACATCCAACGATAGGGCTTCCTACTAACCAATGGTAGGATAGCACTATCTAAAGGAAGAGGAAAATAACAAAATACTTTTGAGTATGTAGATAGTTCTTAACTGTTTGGTCGTGAACATTTCAAAACATTTTTCACAAAATACACTTCTCTTCTGAAATATTTTCAAAATAAACACTTTGTATGCATTCTCAACGATACGAGAATCATTACAAAGTTTACCGCACTTAGGCATTTTTCAAAATATTTTCAAAACACACCAACACAAGGCATTTTCAAAAATGAGCTAGTGATTAAGAGCCCGAAGATAACTACTGATGAAAAGGGTGCTAACACCTTCCCTTTTCATAATCTATCCCCCTTACTCAGAAAATTTTCAAAGGTCTTTCCTGTTCTTTTCACCCTTTCCTTTATTGGATAAAAGAAAAGTCGATGGATACTCTTGCTATCTACAATATTTGCGATAAAATGCAAAACCAAAAGTCAGTTCTCCCACCGTATTACACTCTTGTAAGAAGAAAACTTGTAAACACAGTTATTCAACGGGTAATTGAGAAAGTCATTTTCTAAGGAAAATAGAAAGTCTTTTTATAAGGAAAAGAGAAATCTCTTTCAAGGGACTGGGTAGGTCAGAATTCTTAAGGGATCACTAACAGCTTATCATTGTTGTTAGTCACCAGCGGGTAGCTCGTGGATTTGTTAGTCACCAGGTAGCCAGTGCAATTGTAATCAGTTTGGTTATAGTGGATTAAGTCCTTTTCTAAGGAAAAATAACATGGGTGGATGGACAGGATTAACCTTTTCTAAGGTGAACCTGGATAAATCCGAAGTGTCTTTTTATTTTTGTTTCTTATTGTCATTTCTATTCCTAGCATTTTTTCTAATTATGATTATTTGTGAAAATAACTTCTAAATGAAAATGTTTTTAAAACCCAATTCAATCCCCCCCCCCCCCATTTCTTGTGTTTTTCTCCACCTTCAATTGGTATCAGTAGCTCTGGCTCTGTTATTGATTTTCTAATGAAACACTTAACCGTGTAGAGAGATCTAGTGTGAGAAAATCCTTATATATATATATATATATATATATATATATATATATATATATATATATATATATATATATATATATATATATATATATATATATATATATATATATATATATATATATATATATATATATATAATGATTGCTTCTAACAAAAATGATACTGAGATATACAATGTTAAACCTCTTATGTTTGATGGAGAGAAACTTGACTACTGGAAACATATAATAGAAGTTTCTTTCTAGGCTATGATATTGATCTCTGGGAAATAGTTACAAATGGTTATCAAGAACCTACCAATGCAATTGGTATTCCTATTCACATGAATAGAATGAATGAAGATCAAAAGTGAAAATTCAAGAATCACCACAGAGCCATAAATATCCTTCTCAGCACAATCTCATACAACGAATATGAAAAGATCACCAAAAGAGAAACTACAAAGGATACTCTTGATTCACTTAGAATGACAAGCGAATGCAATGCATAAGTTAAAGAAACTAAGGCCTTGGCCTTAATTCAGGAATATAAAGCCTTCAGAATGGAAGATGAAGAAACGGCTGAAGCCATGTTCTCAAGGTTCCAAACCTTGGTGGAAGGACTTAAAGTTCTGGATAAAGGTTACTCCATAAATGATCATGTTAAGAAGATCATCATAAGTATTCCTAAAATATGGAGACCTATGCTTACTGCTTTAAAGCTTTCTAAGGATCTGAATAGTATAACTCTTAAAGTATTAATGGGTTCCCTTAGAAGTCATATGATAGATGTAACACCCCATTTCTACCCAACGAGTTATATAAACTTAGAGTTATAAAATTTCCAACAAACAAATTAAATTATACACTTTCAACTTGGAAACAACTACATTCAATGACATATAGTTCAGATACATAACACATAAAATTCGGATGAACCGATAAAAACCTTTTTAGTCTTTAAAAATAAAATAACTTTCGTTGCTATGCGGCGGATTAAAAAATTCAACTTAAAACACCATGAAATCTTGTCCAACTCAAAACGACTTTAACATAATAATTCTTTAATGAAAACAACTTAAAAATTCAGCCACATAATGAAAACCAACAATAAAGAAAATATGTGTTCATCTCCCTGAGTGCTACATATCATAGCAACAACACCGCCTCGAACTAATAAAGATAACATCTATCCTTCTTGATTACCTGCATGTTACCAACAGAGGGGAACATTCAAACAGAAGGTTGACAAAAACAAGTCATAGCCATAACCTTACTTGTTTTTGAAGTAAGGTTGACAAACATGGTTTCAATGCATAGTACAAGCATGGTCTGAGTAGTTAGAGGCTCTAGACAAGTTTCTTATGACTTTGAGAATATGTGTGATCATAAGGAACAAGTGCAAAGCTCAAGGAGAGTGGACTTTGTGATTAAAGCCACTTTTCGAAAATGGAAGTGTGAACTTTGTTCCATAAATGGAAATGCAACTTGGATAATGGCTAATATGCTTGGACAATGGCTCTACCAGTTGCGTAAACTATTAATTATGGAGTGAAATACAAGTTTAAGGCCTGAAAAGAAAAGATTATGCAGCATGGGCTTGATATTTGAATTCTTATTCATCACACAATGACTTATAATTCAAGTTTGAAACCATAACTTCATATCTTCGATTCTCTCAGCTCAAACATAGTCTCAATGAGTTACTAAACTTTTTATAAAGCTTTAACATCCTCTACAACCTTCATGTTGGACATTTTTGAAGTATCAACTTGGAATCATGTGAAAAGTTATCATGAAGTTGGTACCAAAAATCTGCCTAACTAAGTTAATTTTTCACTAAGTGTTCAAGAAAACGTTCATGACTTTATGGCCTTATAACTCAAAATCTAAGCATTTTTTGGACATGAGCCCTCTAATACAAGTTTGTATTATTCACCAATATCTACAACTTTCATGTTGAAAGTTTTCCTTGAATCATCTTACATCATGATGAAAAATTGGCATGAAGTCAAGAAAAAATAAGACTTAAAACACTTAGAAAATTTTCCAAGTCTTGAAAATTTTGACTTTTCAAAATGAATTTTGACTTTCTTGATTTCTTGATGATCAAGTTTCATATTTTTGCATGTCTTGATGAAATGTGATCTTTGAAACTTAATTTTGATCAAAAAGTCAAAGTTTGACTTTACAGTGTACAATCGACTTTTCATTAGTTAACTGAATTTCATCTATCAATCCAATGATCTTGAGAAATGAATTGAACCATGAAATTAGGTCAAGATGATGCATTTTAATCCTTGATATCATGTTTCAAACCAATAAGTCATGTATTAGTTCAAAAGCCAAAAATCAAGCCTTCTCGGTCAAAACCCTGATTTTGACCATTTGCCCTTTTGATGATTTGATCAATTTTCTTGGGGAATTATGACCCAAACTTGATCAATTGATAAATATGAGTTCAAAATGTTGATGTGGGTAAAAAATCTTGAAATTTTACTGTAAGTTGGCCACAGTTGGCTTTTTGCCCAATACAGTTGATTTTAGGTCATCTGATCAATTGACCGAGCAAACTTGAACTGCAAGACTTGAAATTTGGAATGAGAAATCTTGAAGGTCCATAATGATCCATGAAATTAATATGAGGCATTAAAAGTCCAATTGTACTTGTGAAAACTCAAACCCTAATTTGAGGCATCAGTGTTGAGGAGATGTCTTGACCTAGTCCATATTTGTGCAAGCTTGAGCCATTGGAAATCTTGTGATGAATGTATTGAGAAATGAGAGGGGAAATTTTGGGGTACAACATATACAACATCACCTTATCATCTGAACAACATTTTCAACACCAAATCACATACACAATTTCATTCCCATATATATATATATATATATATATATATATATATATATATATATATATATATATATATATATATATGTATGTCAATCATCAATAAAATATCAACAACTATATTCATATTTTCTTTTATGCCAGTACATTACATGTGGTCTTGTTCTAATTTGAAATCTCAACCATGCCGTCCCACACCATTTTGGTGATAGAACCTCCCCAAATCTTCTTTTACACATGCCACTACCTTGGCATCATAAACACGACTCTAATTCCTTTTAAAAGCATCTTCCTTTAAAAGGAAATATCCATTATAATCATTGTTAATCATCATAAGCTGCATCTCTATGTGCTTCTCCAATACTTTCACATCTTTTTTAATGCCGAGCATCTCATTTCTCAACTTATTCGCTAACAACATATTACGCTTGACCTCGTCTCTAGCAACTGCGATAAGAACATTTATGCCCAAATAGCCTCTAGTTTTGTAACCGACTTCAGAATCCCTCCATATAGGAATGCATCTACCATATTTGAAAACACTTTCATAGGATATAATATATTTTTATCTCCTCATAGGTTCAAATGAAACATCAACCCGATACTCAGTACACAAGATATGAATTTCCAAAGTTATCTGAAAATGCAAACACCAAAGTCATGCAGCGACATACTATTACACACCTTACAATAACATAAGAACAAAATTTCTTTGCACCAATACCAACACTTACCATTCTTGAAATCGTACTCATCTCCTTGCATTTCCGACTCTGACTCTTGATTCAAAATATTCCAACAACTTTTACAATCACTCACAAGGATCCAACGACAAGGTCTATAGCAATTTGTCACTCTATCACCATTCAAACATCGACATCTTACGCAAGGGCTACCCAAACTGACAACTTCACAGTCCACCAGAAGCGCTGAAACATCGTAACTTTCTAAATTCCATCTTCTAAAAATTGTCCTTGTTACTTAACAATCACTTTCAGAAACATTAGGGATTTACACTCTACATGTATATCAACAATCGTTACATTGCTCCCCCATCCTTCGAGAAGTAAACATCAACAATGTCTGATCATCCTCCCTCAAGATGCTCCAACTTGATTAACAAACAAAATCTTGAATCCATGTCACCTTCGGATTCAGGAAACAACAAAACTTCAACAATATTTGCACTGTCGCCATTAACAACATACTGAACTAACATCTTACAACCAGAACATATCCTAGAAATAAAGCTTCTCCCCCACTTATCTTCAAACTAACTCCTGCATAAAATCGATTGGAAAAACAAATAAGTACGGACAGTGTGTCGCACATACGTACTAAGAAACAACACATCGACAATATTCAATTGTCACACTACTCTACTTACTCAACAACTTGGTCGGACAGACCGACCTGCTCTGATACCACTAATGTAACACCCCGTTTCTACCCAACGAATTATACAAAGTCAGAGTTACAAAATTGTCAACAAACAAATGGAATGCTACACTTTCAACTTATAAACAATAACATTCAATCACCTATAATTCAGATACATAACACATAAAATTCGGATGAACCGATAACAACCTGTTTAGTCTTTAAAGATAAAACAACTTTCGTTGCTACGTAGGAGATTCACAAATTCAACTAAAAACACCATGATATCTTGTCCAACTCAAAACGACTTTAAGATAACAAGTCTTTAATAAAAACAACTTAAAAATTCAGCAATATAATGAAAACCAACAATAAAGAAAACATGTGTTCATCCCCCCGAGTGCTACCTATCAGAGTGATAACACCGACTCGAACTAACGTAGATAATAACTATCATTCTTGATTACCTGCACGTTACCAACAGAGAATAACATTAAAATAGAAGGGGTAAGATATCTAACCATATAATTGAGTGTATAATAAAAAAAATTATTAGATCATATTGTATAAAATCACCACTTCATAACTTTCAACCAACATCAATCATCAAAAGTCAACAACACAACATGTTAAATATGCAACACAGAATGCGACTCGTTACAATGCACATGCATCTGGTACCAATGGAGAAAAACTCCCAACTTTCCAATTAATAGAGGCATCAACAAGGCATAAGCCTTCAACCTAATTTTCCAATCCAGGCCAACTTACCGAGCATTAGCTCCAACTTGATATGCTATGTATGCAACCCAATATGAATGTCAGAATAGCAACAACAAAATTCCATAGCAACGCAACAACAAACCAACATTGACCATAATCCCACAACTTAATATTTTTTCCATAAATAGAGGCAATTCAACAAGATACAACATTACCTGCAAATTCGCATTGTTCAACAAGGAACACAATACAACACAACGAGTCAACCAAAATTTACTACAAATAAACAGCGTAATTATTCAGACTATTACGACTATTTCTGGTTAATTAATTGTCTAAATGTTTATTTATAATTACGAAACTACTAAAAACTTTTATACTAATAATACTAAAATTATTATTCATTGTTATTATTATCAATATTATTATAATTATTATTATACTATATATATATATATATATATATATATATATATATATATATATATATATATATATATATATATATATATATTAGAAAACTTAGAAACGTGATTCTTCATGGTTATATACTGATAATGAAATAATCTATATGTCTCCTGCTACAATATATGCATTACTAGAGGTTCGCTACCCGGCTACAATATCGTTATACACTATTTGGTCCTATTTCTATCAATTTGTTACAATATATGGCAAATTATAATTATTATTTGGAAACTCCAACTTAATCTACTGATAACTCTAAACATATATTCTACAATTAATCTCTGGATTTTGATGATAACAAAACATATATTTTATATGTAAATAACTTTGTTTCTAATAGTTTCTTGAGTGTGCAAATTAGAATTTCTAATTGATTCAGAACTGTTGTCTGAAGAATCATCAGAAGCATGCATTTGAAGGCTATTGCATTCGATTTTAAAGTAACATCAGTAGTTCTGAAGAATGCTGAATGTTCGCCAGAAAGAGGGTCTCATGTGTAATTCATAAAAAGTTATTGCTTCAGAAGTCATAAGAATACTAGAAGTAAGAAATTATGTTAGAGCTACTACTCCAAGATCAAAAAATAAGACTGCACATAAAAAAGCCTTCACGTCAAAGATCAGAAGTCGAGATTTGTTCATCAGAGGAGTTGTTGCTCGTAAAAGGTTCTTAACACATCAAAGGAAACATTATACCTCATATTCAGAAGTGAAGATTTTTTCATTAGAAAAGCTGATGCTTCTAATTCTGAAGACACGAGAGTTGTTGCTCATAATTGTGCTTCTTTTGTAAATTGTTTAACACAAGAGTTGTTTCTCATATTTGTGTTAAACAATCTGTACTTAAACTTATGTGTAATCCTCTTGTTGAAGGATAGAAAAACACAAGAAATGGGGGTTTGAATTGGGGTTTTCAAAAATTAAAAGCTATATGACACGTTTGGTTATCCTGGTTCGTTTGAATTCAAACTACTCCAGTCCACCCGCCAAGGTGATTTCGCCTCTCTCAATCGAGGTCTTAATCCACTAATCAAAACTTTGATTACAATTCACGAAGAAAAATATCAACGTCTTCTTGAGATCAAACCACAACTTGGTTTCTCAAGGAATTACAACTCACAAAGACTACTGTCAATGTCTTCTTGAGACTAAACCACAACTTGGTTTCTCAAGGAATTACAACTTTTCTAACAGAATAATGTGTCTTACAAATGCTTCTAAAAAGCTATATCACAACTGTGATGTTTACATAAAGTTAAAGCACATTGATAATTAAAGAGATAAAAATAAGATAATGTTCTTGATCGCTTTTGTTGGTATGTATGAGTGATGTTTGTTTCTTCTTCATAATGAAAAAATAAATACTTCCCTGAGGATGTTTGATCATAACTTTTAATGGAAGTTTTGATAAGTCCATGTGGCAGAAGTTACTTTCAAGAGACACTTTTCCTGTTTGCTTTTAAGAAACATTGAAACTGAAGTTATGTAATAAAAAATGTAAATGTTTGAGACTTTAGTCCATAACCGTTTATATGAAAATATTTCACTTTCTCCCCCTTTTTGTCATAAATCAAAAAGAATTAAAAACATGTAATCAGAGCAAACATTTTATGCAATTCAAAAATATAGGAAAATACAATGAGAAACAAAAACAAAGTGATGAAAAGAGGAAGCCATTTCTCAAAACTTAGGGTTTTAGAAGAAAAGATGGGAAAAGCAATTTTAGAGAAAACCAACAGTGAGTGAAAGATGATGAAAAATGACTGTGAGAGCTAGAGTTGGATTATAGCTTGTAGTTGATTACTAGAAGCTAATAAGTTAGTTGAAGTGTTTGGTGATAGCTAGAGTTGGATTGCAATATTCTTCCTAGCCCACTCACATGTTTTGCTCATTTATACTTCATTTATTAAGATGAGTAGGATGTTCCATATCCAGGTTCAAAGCACAACCTTATAAATTATCTGGAAGGTACACATTCCTCTTAATCCACGTGCTTATAATTATGACATCGACATCGATCTATTTGATTTAATGCTGATAACATTCTTAAGATAAGTTTTCATTAGTCTTATTATTCAAGGCTTGTTGGTTCAAATGATGTGATCAAGTGGTTGTGCTTGATGGTCAAGGTGTCATATGTTGATATGATCAAATTGAATTTAACAAGATATCTAAGATTTATTGTTATGATCAATTTATGATTAAGTTGTATTATTCAAGGATCAAGATATCAAATCCTATTTGTGGAGGACAACACCTTATGTCAAGTGGTGTCCAGTGAAGTTAGTGAATATCTCTGATCAAGCAATGCATTTAATTATGATGTGATTCTTAAAGAAATATCTCAAGCATCATGAAAAGAAGATTCAAGGTTACAGTGCAAGTTTTAAAGTCAAAGATAGTGTGGCAATGATCCAAAAGCTTCAGAGATGTGAAAGAGTAGAAGTATGAAAGGTTGTTGAGTCAGTGTCAAGCGATTAATGTCTTTAATAGTATAAAACAAAATCTCAAATTTACTATAGTAAATCACACACACACACACACACACAAACACACATACACACAAACACATACACACACACATACACACACACACACACACACACACACACACACACACACTTTCAACCCTTTTAAAAACCCATCTCTCTCTCTCTCTCTCTCTCTCTCTCTTGTTATGAAAATCATCAGAAAGTATTTTTGTGCATAGCTAATTAGTTAATAACTCAAAAAGTTTTTTATTAAGGCTTTTTACATTGTACAATTGATTATCCTTTCAGTATAATCAATTACTGATTTTTGTAACTCCTTATAATCAACTATTAGGGTTAATAGTCAATTGGAAATAGATCTTTTGAAAATGATCCATTTTTTGGACTTGATAATCGATCATATGAATGGCTTAATCAATTACTAGTCTTAAAAAGCCCATGGATTGTTTCCATACCTGGGCCATTTTTTACCTATAAATAGAGAGATCTTTTTCTCATTTCCAGTGTTAGCATCACCTTCCTTAAGCCACTTGGCCTTGGACCTCACAAAATTTTTAGAATCTTTGATCCTTAGCAAATACCAAGATCTACGACAACCCCCATCTTAGCATAAATCGTCCCTTGGCGAGAACACCATGCTTAATTTTTAAGTCCAAATAACAAATTATTTTCCTGAGGGAATCAATTTAAAAATATAAATTACATAAAACATCCTTATTCCAAACATTCAACAATCCTTTGACATATTTAAGCTTCTATTTAAGAACAAAAGCTTTCAAACCTTAGTATGGTAAGCTTATCCATCTAGACTAAACTACATCAGCCCAGTGCTATGAGCAAGTCAATGTTAGGAAAATGACATAAAATATCTTGAGGAAGGTATCATTGATACAACATCGCCTACTACTCCTACAACCCACTAAAATTAGGATCCTATCAAGTACATTTGCAACACCTCATTAGGTTGAAACCATGTGAAGTTTCTTCCTAAATAGGAATGATTAATAAGATCCATTTGAGAGATGATATTAGTAAAGTTGGGAAAGTAGACACAACCATCCACACAATGAGCTTCGTCAGCCATAATCCTAACACCACCAAAACAAACCAAATTAAGATCCCTCACAATACACCACACCTCTGTTGGGAGAGAATATGATGTAAGAAAACAAGTTCAACCAATTTTTCAGAAATGAATTATCGGAGATTTTTAGAGTATGTGCACGAAAATATTTAGAGCGAAAATGAGTGAATTATACTTGAATTGAATTTAAATCATGTAATAACTTAATCACTTCACAAATATTACAAATTGAAATGATGATGATACTCAAGGTATTCAATCTACAAATTTTACATTTCACGAGAAGTGATTATACTGATTCAATTTGCAAATTCTAAACTCAACAAGTTTCTCAAATTTTAATCATCAGTAAATCTCGATTAGGTAACAATTACAACAAAACCTAATCTTAAGCAATGAATCTCTACCAATATAATAAATAATAAAATACTCTAAGAATTGAAAACCTAAGCATGTAATATACTACAAAATTTAAATTTAAAAGTAAAGAGGGGGATAAAGAGAGAGAGAGAGAGAGAGAGAGAGAGAGAGAGAGAGAGGGAGGGAGAGAGAGAGAGAGAAGAGACATAGGGATTTATAGTGCTTCGATTATGCCGTCCTCGCTTGAGTCTACGTGCACTTTTCAATGGTTTCCCATCGAACTTGCATATTTTGTTTTATTTTGATAAATATTCCAAGAGTTCATGTAATCACTAATCCCCAATAATGTTGAAGAGAATAAATTTTCTATTTGGATCTTGACTTGTATAAAACTTCACACCAAACTCTTATGTGCAATATTTACTAGATTAACGCTTTTAAATCTTCTAATATCACCAATTTTGCTCCAAACCTTCGTCTACAGCAATAAACTCTTTGATCCTACTGATCCCTTAAGAGGTGAATTGTCCAAAGATCTGAGAAGAACTCCTCCTTATATGTATCCTTCCACACAATCACTACTAAGGCAATCTAGAGAGAAGAACCTCCTTATTTTCACACCGGAATTCGTCAGCACCAATGACAACTCTTCAATCTTGCAAGAACTTGAAAATCTTTACACAATCTTCAAGAACAGTTAGTTTCAAGATATTATCCTCCCCAATCAATCACAGATCACTCATTATCAAGATATGAAAGTAAAACTGAGGTTGAAGATGAAAGAAAATCGAATGCAAGGATTTTGAAAATTTTCAAAATGAGAGAAATGATTTCACAAAAAATCACAAAATGATTATGAAATTAATTTTATGAAAAGTGTTGACAAAATTCTTTATATGTTCTTGAAATTAAGCATAAAAATGAGTGGTAAAAGTTGGTTAGATTCGAATCAAGAACAATACATGGTTTGAGTCAAATGAGAAAGTGAATGAAATAAAAGCAATTCCAATTTTGACCCATTTCTTGTTTGAATCAAATTATGTGAAAAGAATTATTTGAATCTAAGACCCCGTGATTTGAATCAAGTACAAATTGAATTCGGATCAACTACAACGGGCCCTCATGGAAAATGCTGAAAAACTGTGTGATTTGAATCATTGCAAAGTTTTATTCGGATCAAATTGAGCAGAGGTGACCAATAAATTGCTTGATTCAAATTATGTATAAAACTTGATTATAATAAAAAAAATTAAAAACTTTGGTTCGCCCCTGTTGAATTTGATTTGAATTAGAATGTGTGTTTAATTTGATTGATTCGATGAAACACACAAAATCTAAACTTTTCATATTTTTAAAAGTACTTTGACATTTTTCTTTGTACCTAACATGAATAAAAACCACATATAATTTTTATTCTACTAAATCATGCAATTGAATAAAATCATCTTCATCAAGTTCAAACATAACCATTATTCTATGCATGCTAAAATGAATAATAAATCGATTTCATTCTTGATTCAAAAGATGTGAATTCATGAGGGAGATTCAATAAATGATAAACAACGAAATCAATGAGACAAACAACAAAATAACGGTATTAAGAATGCTCCCCCTACATGTGTTATGGACATACAACAATATTCCCCTAGGTATATGCAGCTTCATTCTCCTTCTTTTTGATGCTCGACAAGCTTTCACTTGAAATTGAGTCGAGTTTGATCTAAAAACAATATTGCTTGTGCCCCCCCTAAAACATTGCACAAAACCACAACATAAAACACATAAAGCAATTCTAGACTCATTACAACTTTCTCTCCCTTTAACATCATCAAAAAGAGATACCAATTGTTATGGATCTAAACACCAAACAACCAATCACAACAAGTAATTATAGATGAACATATGAGCTAAACAACTAAGAAGAATATACAACAACAAAGATCAGATACATAAATCAAAGATAAACATGTTACATGCAATAAAATTCAAAATAGACACGCAACACAAATATTCAACAACATATAATTAAGTGATTAAAACTTGTCATGTAACAGAATACATTAGTAACTTAAATAATGCATGAACAAGTATATCAATGCTAAAATTCACATAATTACCAACACACATTAAAAAAACTTAAAATCCAACTAGACTAATCAAAGCATGCTAGAGATGAATAAGTAAATAAGGTAGTAACCAAACCAAGCAATGTTATTTGCACATGGGTTCGAACCTTAACAAAAGCTATTTTATATTTTTAAAACTAGAACCACATACTTCTCGATTTATGATCAAACCCGAGGGAAAAAATAATTATTATATTGTTTACATGGAATATCAATAAATTACTTTTTTTAGAAACTACATTGTTTACTTATAATATTACAATATTTACACAGAATATTAAAGTAAAAATATTTAACAAATTTTGAATCTAATTCATTGTTATTATTGTCATCAAAGAACAAATGATGGATCATCTTTCATTGAAATCCTGGGGAAGAGAAAATATTGGGTGCAATATATTCTCGATGGCTTTTGCATTCATTTGTTTCTGATATAAAACAAAAAAGGGTTAGATAAATAAAATTAATATATAGTTATATGATTAGTGAAGAACACAAACTTTAAATCCAAATTATTTTCTGCTCTTGCAATCCATCATAGATAACTTTACCAAGCTTCTTTACGCTTCAAAGTTTTCATGTTATATGTTTCACTAACAATTTTTTATATCCAGAATACTTTTATAATGGATGTATGTTAGGTTTCATGTGAATCATTAATGTCAGTGTCTAGAGTGTTGGTACTTATTAAATGGACAACAAAGATCAGTTTAAGGACGGTGAATATCCTTAATAAAAACGCTAAAGTGTCCCCTCGGTTATGATAAAAATAAAGGTTAAAAGTATTTCTTTCCACATACCCCTCCATTTCATATGAAAATCGAGGTGAATAAGATCTTTTTTTTAAAATTACATTACTTACAGATAATATTAAAATACATTATTTACAACAAATATAAATTTTGTTTCATATCATTTGTTTAAAGTTCAATAGATTGTATGCATCCAACTTTGGATAAGTTATCTGTTCCAACTATTGGAAAATGTTTTTTCTGCACTTGTAATCTATCTAAAAGATATATAGTGTTGGAAAAATCTTAAGCAAATGCTTTCACAAGAAAGAGAACAATATATATAGTGTTTGCAATATCTTGAGAAAATTTTGTTGTATTCAGAAACAACAAAATTAACATCATTATGCGGGATAGATTGCAAGGGCAGAAAAAATGTTTTGTTTAAGATATAACATTGAAGATTTTTTATGTCTTGCAATCCATCTCAAAGAATGATGCTTACGAGTTTGGGGTGGCTACATATAAGTTAGGATTATGGTAAAATTTGTTTAAAGAGTTCTTTTATACTAAAATCTGATTATTTTATCCCTCGGTTTTTATGGAAATCGAAGGAATATATCATTTAGTTTACAAATAAAAAATAAAATAAAAAGAAAGGTTCCACTTATAAATAAATAAAAACAAGTGTTTTTATACTAAAATGTGATTCTTTTATCCCTAGATTTTTACAGAAAAATGAGGGATAGATCATTTAGTTTACAAATAAAATATAAAATAAAAATAAAGATTCCACTTATAAAGAAATAAAAACATAAACTGCACAAATTGGGATTCAGAGCATGTTCTGAATTGCTATTCCCCTCAGTTATATTAAAAACTGAGGGAATATATGGTTTTTATTTTTAAAACAAATAAAATGTGGTGTAATTTGGAATTATACCTAAGTTTTTTGTTGGATAAGGTGAAAGCGTTGTCATGAAATATGTATATTATTTGTAGTAGTGCTAGTAATTTTCCTACCTAGCTTGCACCCTACAAAATTGGAGTCAAAATAACCTACTAAGCTACAACCACTATGTTTTACGATCTTAAAATGAGATTTCTTAGGTGATGCTTGATATCTAACACACATGCACACGTTAAACATGATATTTGGCTTACACAAAATTAAATTAAATAGAGTAAGGATCTTATTATAACTCTATACCTGGTAATGTCGAAGTCTTGTCTTCTTCCCTCTTTGTCAATAAGCATATTAGATGTCATAGGTGTTGTGATACTTTTCTAGTCTTTCATATCAAACTTCTTGAGAAGCACTAAAAAGTAGTTTGTTTGACTTATGAAAGTTCCTTCTAAAGCTTTCTTGATGTGTAATCCTAGGAAATATTTCACCTCTCCCATAAGAGACATCTCAAATTTTCCCTACATCAAATTTACAAATTCTTGACAAAGAGACTCATCAGTAGAACCAAATATGATATCATATACATATTATTGAACTAAAATAATATGCCTTGCTTTACTTTTAATAAACAAAGTGGTGTCGACTTTACCATGATTGAATCCTTGTTTAATCAAATATCCTATCAATCACTCATACCAAGCTCTAGGAGTTTGTTTGAGACCTTAGAGGACTCTTTTCAATTTAAAAACATAATCATCATTATCGTGATCTTAAAAACTTGGGGGTTATGAGACATACACCTGTTTGTTTATATGACCTTTAAGAAAATCAGATTTAACATCCATTTGATAAAGCTTAAAATCCAGGCAGCAAGAAAATGCCAAAAGGAGTCTAATAGCTTCTAGACAAGCTACAAGAGCATAAGTCTTCTTGTAGTCTATTCCTTCCACTTGACTATATCCTTTTGCCACTAAGCTTTATTTATTTCTAGTATTATGCCATTTTCATCCATCTTGTTCTTAAATACTCATCTAATGCCTATGATTGTTTTATCAAGTGGACGCAAAACAAGGTCCCAAACGTCATTATGTTTACATTGGAAGAGTTCTTCTTACATAGAAAGTAACTATCCCTCTTCAAGTGAGGCATCTAATATTGATTTAGGTTTAATCTAAGATGTGAATCAGAGTACTAACATAAATTACTAACCCATGATCTAGTACTTACACCTCTTTTGATATTTCCCATAATTTGATCTAATTGGTGATCTTTTATGGTAGTCCAATCTTGAGGCATGTGGTTTGAGGTCTCTTGTTTTTCATCCTCATTTAAGATTTCCTATTTATATTCCGTATTTCCCTAATCCTTTATTAAAGGAGTAGGATCCTCTTTAGAACTTTTATCTTTGATAAACTTCTTGGTTATCACACTTGAAACATCATAACTAATACATCTCCCCATCTTTTGGGGTAAGGCCTCATCAAATGCAACATGAATATTTTCTTCTATAGAAGAAGTTATATGATTATAAACTTTAAAATCGTGACTCGTAGATGAGTACCCTAAGAATATTCCTTCATCATACTTAGCATCAAATTGACCAAGATTGTCCTTTTCATTATTTAAAATGAAACATTTGCATCCGAAAACACGAAAATAAGAAATATTTAGTTTTCTACCTTTAAATAACTCATAGGGTGTCTTCTCTATTATAGGTCGAATGATTATCCTCTATTTAATATATGACATATGGTATTAATTGCATACACCCAAGGGTACTTAGGCATGCTCATTTCACTTATCATGGTTCAAGCTAATTCTTCTAAAACACGATTCTTATGCTTAACAACACCATTTTTTTATGGTGTTCACGAGCATGAAAACTTATGAGCAGTCCCATTTTTGGTAAATTTTTTTTGAAAATGATGGTTAACAAATTCACCACCATGATCACTATGAAGGGTGATAATTTTCAATCTAAAAAAATTCTGGACAAGCTTAACAAAATTAACAAAAGCATCAAAAGTTTCATCCTTATGGGCTAAAAATAATGTCCAAGTGAATCTAGAGTAGTCATCAAATAATTACAAATCTGTAATAATTTCCTCCTAAACTTCTTATCCGCAAAGGGTCAAACAAGTCTAGATAGAGAAGCTCGAGAGGTTTTGATGTCGAAATAACATTTTTCCATTTAAATGAAACTCTTTTTTGCTTTACTATTTGGAAAGAATAACACAATTTGTCTTTTAAAAAATTCATTTTAGGAAAACCAATCATTGGATTATTGGATGTTATTTTATTCAACAAGTCAAAATGCATGTGACTTAAGTGTATATGCCATAACCAAGAATATTCACACTTGGTGACTAAACACTCAGTTCCATGCATCGACACATCATCTAGACCAAGCATATAGATGTTATCAATCCTAAAACCCTTAAACACAAGGTCCTTACTTGCCTTATGCTCAATTAAACAACTAAGAATATAAAAAACAACAGTGTACCTTTTTTCGCATAATTGGCTAATGCTAAGTAGGTTGTGTTTAATCCCTTTAACTAAAAGCACATTTTCAATGGTAATTTTATATAGGTTCCCCACAATACCTTCTCCTAGTATTTTACCTCTTGTGATGTCCCCATATGTGACGTGGCCGTTTTCCTTCTCATCGAACTTGATGAACATGGTAGCATCTCCTGTCATATGTCCCGAACATCCTATATCTGGAAACCATAATTTTTTTGTGCATACAAGACTTTCCTATGACAATCAAATAGGCAATTTAGGTACCTAACTAGTGGGTCCTTTTGGGTTAGTAGAGGTACATTTAGAGTATCTTTAATGGTGGGAACTTAGTGATTCCTTAATTCTTAAGTTTTGTTTCTTTTTTTTAACCATTGGACTGAGTTGATGTGGTAACATTGATTGTTTAAATTTAAGAAATCGGGCTTGTTGAAGAAATCTGAAAAGTGAATAAATTAACATTAAATATTACTATATTTGAACCAATTCAACTGAAAAGTGGTCATTAAAATGTAATAAAATTAAATAATATAAATTGGTGGGGTCAAATATATGTTGCTTATTTATAATTACCATTGGAGAAAAAGTAGTTGAAATTGCTTAGAGATTGATTAAATGCAATGTGGCAATTTAGGCCCACAAAATATGACACAAGCAACCAAAATGTTAGTTCTCTTATTTTAGGATTGGCTTAATTTTTTGTAAAATAAATAATAGCAGCAATGAAGAATGGGATAAGAAGAACATGTACAACAAGAAGTGCTATTACAATGTCAGAACATGTTGTGTTAAACTTTCACAACAACTGGAACAACATGTCGAAGAAGATGTCTTGACATTGCGCCTGCTGAGCTGGATTAATGAGATTCAGTTTCTTCTCAACATTGGCAGAATATTATGCATCCTATGTGATGCATATTTAAAGGTCCATAAAATTCAATTAGAAATCAAGGAGAATGAAAACTTTCTAAATAAGGATATTATTTAGGAAACTAAAGATTGAAGACCTTTCTTGGGGTAGAAGTTTCTGCAGTTTGTTACAGCTGATTTATTGTAATTGAAGGCCCAAAACCAGTTGAGTAACAGGTTATAAATAGAAGGGCTTGTAACCTAGAAAATACATGGATCAAGATGTATAAGTCTAGGGTTTTGTCAAGGTAAACCTCCCGGGTTGTGGGAAGGTTACTATGTTCACCTCGAAGCTTGTAGGTAAGTGGTGTATTGTTCTTGGAGGAAGCTTTGAAGCAACTCCAAGATGTGTTCTTATTTAGGAGTAAAACTAACAAACAGTGGAGTTTAGCTTAGAGACTTATCTAGGTTTTCATGGAAGTAAGTCTTCCAAAGTTTTTATCTGTGTGATCAGAATCTTGGTGAAAGGTCGTATATGCAGTGACTGAGGTGTTGACTACTAGACATCATTGTGATGATTGGAAGTGGAATGCAGATATTCCATATCTAGGGAGGACCTAGGTAGAAGGGTCATTGGGTAGTGATTAAGTGCGTAGATCATCAATGGGTGTGTTGGTTGTAGAGTCTACAAATTGATACTACTAATAGTGGACTTCACTCCTGGCTTGGTAGCCCGCAAAGTAGCTGATGTTGTACACTAAATTGGGTAAACAATTTTGGTGTGTTCTTTATATTTTCAGTACTGTTTTATCTTTCCTGTGTGTTTATGCCAGATCAGATATCTCGACATCCTTGTAGGACATCTGAGTCTGTTGTGCCTGAATTTTAATTAGTATCAAAGCAGGCATCCTGTTCTGCTCTGGGTGAGATCCTGGGAAAATACTTTCTGGTCATGGGCAAGAAAAAAAATATTTACTAAAAAGAGGTATGAAGTTGGAAAATTCATACTATTATATGAATGATCTCTTGGCAAGGATCATTGGTTATATATGAGAGGTAGTGTTCCTGAGTGTTGCCATCAAGCCTGCAACTTAGTGGAAAGTTGTTGTCTGTAGGGTTTATTTTTCCTAGGTTGCCATACTTGTACTTGGATAGTGGTGTGTCTAAATATTGTTGAGGAGTTTATTATATTCTGCTGCATATAACCCTGAAAGTATGAGAAGAATACTAGGGTTGTTACCCTTAACATAATATATCTGACATTTTCAACCGTATAAGAAGTGTAAAACATACTTGAGATTTTCCTCAAGTCCACTCATAAAGACATTTATCAATAAGGTTGATGAGAATCAATTGATCAGTTATGCTCATATACATCTGCATATTGACCTTGAAGATTGTCAAGGATGGTGTGCTCCAAGAAGAAGGAATTGATGTTCTATGGGATGTTAGAACATTACTTCAGCAAGTATGCAACTACCAGTTGAAGAACAGATGCTTTGGGTGTTGAACAAAAATATTGAATACTTTTTGTTTGGAACCTACTCCTGATCTGGAAGAGGAGACATCTGGTTTGTGCAGGTTGATTAGGACACGATCAACACTTTATCTACTCCATGTGTCGGGCTTATGAGAGTATAGAGGTTGAGCTCCATGATCTTGAGAAGAACTCATAAAGGAATCTCCACAAGACCCTTTATGTATATGAGATGAGCTCGTATCTGGAAGATCCTTCTGATCAAAGGAACCAGATTCATGGAATCCTATTTGTGACCATAGAAAAGATTATGTATTAGGATCCAACCACAGTGTTTGATGCTCCTGAGTATTGTTTTAATTTCCCTTGAGGAAGAGAATTTGTAATTCTCTTTGTATACCCTCAGAAGTTATTGAAAAATATTCCATTGTCAAGGGTTGATATGATGTCAGACAAAATGTCGTGATATCTTTGAAGATGTTAAAATTTGAAGGGCATTGTTTTTGAAGAATAAAGGGAAACAAATGATATAAATTTTTTTTTATCATGCCTAGTAGAGTCTGTTCCAGAGACCTAATAGACGGAATTTCCTTTGTAGGTACAGAAAATGGCATCCATCATCTCAAAGTCAGACATGAGGTCAAAAGAAAATCTTATTGATATGTGGCTCGTGCAACCCCCTGCATATGTTGGTAGTCTAATCCTGAAGATTGATCAGTTATTGTTGGTTTGTTTCCTTGTGTTAACCCCCACAAGAGTTGATTATAAGTTACTATAGAATTTACCCCCAAAACCATAGTAAGAATGGATGATGTCATATCTGATGACGGGACATCATCTCTAGGTGTGTGCTTCTTCTAAAATGGAAGTTTTTGTGTAGATCATGAGGTGAGTATTGTTGTTCACCTGTGAAGTTCAAAGTTGGAATGTTTGATCATGATGGAGCTGAAGACCGGTCTCTGAAAAAGTCTAGAATGTTGAAAGGATCCTCTTATGTTGAACAATGAAGAAGAAGAATGTCAGCTCAAGTGCTCTAACATCTGTTGAAAAGGAGTATCATTTGCAATTGTGTGTGTGAGGAAGTTTTTCCTCTGATGACAAATATCTCGTCAGGAGCTAAGTATAAGTCTGATCTTGTGAAGATGTACATGTTACTGATGATAAAGACCTTGTCGGGAGCTAAGTACTTATCTGAGGTATGGACGCAAATCTACTATCTGAACTAATAATTCAGATATTGTTGAGAGTTTATTTCTCTCTATAGTGTTCAAGTGGTTGTATCAACCTAAATGAGTCGCAGGAGATGTAATCTTTTGTGATCTTTTCCTAAAAATACTATCAAGATTAATAATCTCTTTGGTTGATAAATCAAGAACTGAATTATTGAGATCTGTGAAGAAAGGTTGGTGTCCTAAATGATGTTGTAACATCATTTTGTAAAGGAAGGTTTGGAATTAAGATTATGGAAGATTCAGGATCAACATGGTTATCAAAAGAAGGAGTTTTGACTTTGTGGATTAGAAGATGAGGATCCTGATCTTGTCTTTAGTAGTATGCTTAGAGACTACAAAACTACTATGTTGAAGACGTCACTAGTACCAACAATTCCTAGTGATTGTTAGAACAAAGGAATATGAAGAAGGTGATTTTCCTCTGTTGCAAGTATGGTTAAAATAGTGTCTGTATGATGTCCAAGTATGTGTTCACGATATCTTGGTTATCTAAAGAGGTATGGGTATTTGTGTGGCCATGTAACATACACGACCTTGTAAATGTCTGAATACCTGGAGTTGGTATATAAGATTTAGGATGAGTTATTTTCATAAGAGTGTTGATATGTTTCAGTGAGTGCATGAAGTCTCTTGTCTGTCTTCTGGTGTCCAAGTGTTCATCCTCAGGAGAAGCCTTATTTGTCCATGATAGGGGGAGCTTAGAACTTATATATGGCTATTGTTGTATTAGTTATGTAGCTTGAGTGTACTTTAAGCTTGTGAAGACTACAGGCAACATGTTGTGACCTGTGGCTACTAGGTGTGGTTGTCTATGCCTTTGTTGAGTCTATGTGGTTCTAGTCAGGAGAAGCTAGTATACTCTGTTTTCTCCAAGGGTTGAGCTTAAGGTCAAGTCACTGACCTAACCTGGAATTCTTTAGCTACCGTGATTGGATTTATTGTCGAAGATTCAACAAGTATCACAGGTCTGAAGAAGAAAGTTGTCAGTTTTACCTAGTGTGAGAAGCTTACTATAGAATATAGTAAGAGAATATTTCTGTTGTGTGGTTAATCTGAAGATGAGACCTTGTGAGATCCTCTTTTGAGAATGGGGATTTTGTTAAAGGGCATGGATGGAAATAAGTCCCTTGGATGATGTTTCTAGAACCAAAGTTGATAAGCTTTGTGGTAATGTTGTTGATGTCTCAAATGATGTTGGAATATCATTTTTTATGATAGTCTATTAAATATGCTTGGAACTATGAATCTCAATATTCAAACTCCACAGTGGCAGTTCTGTCTATGGTGTTGAATAAGGAGATTATGATTGAAGGATAAGTATACTCAAGTAATGTATAACTACTATCTTGGTTTGAAGACTTTACTAGTGTCCTCAAATACTAGTAATATGCAGAAGGAGAATTTAATCAGCATATTGGTTAAGGGGTACTCCTTCCATTGGAGAGTCTGAATCTTAGTAAAGCTTTTAAGCACACTAAGAAATGGTTGGAAGTTGGTTTCAGACTATGGTTGCATGACATCTTAGCCAGCCAAAGAGTCATGATAATATGTGTGAAGCTGCAAGGGAATGAATCAGGGGTGTGCTTGTTATATGACTAGTTCAGGGTACTTGGAGTTATTCCCAGTGAACTAGTAGGTTTTTAGTGTTGTGTTTTCTCTATAATGAAGTTTTGATTGTCCATGACAGGAGGAGTCAGTGGACTAATTGGTTTGTTTGGAGCTTGTGGTATTCAAGCATATAGAGTTATTGCCCTACAATGAAGATGATGTTGGATAACATGCTGAGACATGTTACTACAAGAAGTAGTTGTTTATGTCCTTATGAGTCTCTGAGGACTCTAGCCAAATGTTTATAGATTATACCATCCTTCTCCAAGAGGATGTGTTGGTTCTGTGAGAATTTATTTTTCTCTGTACTAGTGAATGGGATAAAGAAGACTATCCTGCTGATTGTTAGGAGATGTCACATCCTCTGCCAAGAATATCAATAATAAGACTATGTATAATCCCCCAAAGCCCTGGAGTAAATTAGTTCCTCCCTCCAACAAAAGAAAAGTTAGTCCTGATAGCTTCTCATATGATGATGAGGATGATGTCCATGTCATCTCTCCTTTGAAGAAGTCTACAAGCAAGAAGCTTTCTATCAGGGTGCCTGATGCTCCTTTTGACAACATTTCCTTCCATTCTACTGGAAATGCTAAAAAGTGGAAATATGTGTCTCAAAGAAGAATTTCCCTTGAAAGAGAATTGGGAGCAGGTGCACTGGAATGCAAATAGATTATGGAGCTGATTTCTTTTGCTGGCTTGTGCTGATCACAGAAGTAAGGAATATAGGAATGTCTTTGTGTTGAATTTTCCATTGTTGTCATTAATAGTTATCTGGGCAGGTCTGAAGATGATTACTGTGAGTCGGATGTGACTGATAATCAGGTGTGCAAAGCCATTACTATAAACCAGAATGTAAAACATGCAGGAACCTATGCATCGGAGCTTCTTAAAGGATTTCTATGCACAATGAGTCCTTTAAATGATTGAGAACCAGTTTGATTGGGTTCTCTATTATGGAGTTGATGTACCACATGATGTCTTAACATCATGATTGTTGATGGTTGTTTTGTTTAATGATTTGGATTGTTCATGTGAAGTTGGATGCTTAAGCATTATTGTGAGAAGTGGAATTTCTGATTATGTGGATTAGAATATGGGGAGTCTAATCATGTCTACATTAGCATGCTTGATGAATTCATTACTACCTTGTTGAAGACTCCGCTAGTATCAACAACTACTAGTGGATATAAAGGCAGAAGGCTGCTGACAGATACTGAGGTCTGAGCAAAGCATCTTGAAGTGGTATTTTTTTTGCTGCAAGTCACTCCAGAAAAGGTTTGATGATCTGGATATTATTAAAGCTTTTAATTAAACTAAGAGTTTTTGGAGTTTGTGAGTGATTTCACACCTAGTATGCATGACATATTTCCTATTCAAAAGGTCATGATACACAGTGTGGTTATGAAAGGATAATGATCGAATGTGTCCTTGTGTTGTGATGAAGTCAGGGTTCCTGGAAGTATTCTTAAGGAGTGAGAATATTTGACTCTGGTTTGACTCTACTGAGGGAGTCAAGGTTCAGCATATGCAGGAAGGGATGAAGCTTCTCATCTAGTGCACAAGTCTTCATCTTCAGCTAGAGCATTAATTACTTATGACAAAGGGAGTCATGTGGATATCTCTAAATTGTTGCTGCAATGATACATGTATTATCAAGCCAGAACTATTCACTTTTGTAAAGGTTCTATGAGGAAATGATGCCGAAACAACATGTTGTGACATTATGAAGTTATGGATAAACTTAACAAGATATGGTTGTTTCTAACTATGAGAAGGTTGGTGAAGATCAGAAGTTCACATATCTCTTAGAAGTTTAATGGGAAGTCTGGGAGAATCTATTTTTCTCTATATATTTTAAAAAGACTCCTTGAGGGTCTATATTATGAAGAGGTGTCACAAATGTGATATTTTGATATCTTAGTATATGTCACTAAGTGTAAGTGAAATAAGAACACTTAGAATCCAGTATGAACAGGTGGGTAATCTGGTGAAGCGTCCCTGATTAGTGGGAGAAGATGTGTTGATCAATGAAATAAGAAGACTATGTCTGACTAAGTGTCAGGACATTATACATAACATGTTCCTGCATGGTCAACATAGGGTGGAGTGGCCTATGTGTTCAAACACATGGTTGTAAACAGGGGGAGAAAAATTTGTGTGACTATGCATGTGTATATATAGGAAGTAGCTATAATATTCAAAGCCATTATGGACGGTGCACATTGATACTTGAAGTTTTCTCCTCAAATATTGTTTCCTTTTGACCAAGATTGGTGCTACAATCTAGGATCGTTATTTTCCAAGTAAAAATCCCAGTTATTTATAGAGAGTTCTCCGTCTCTCTATAACCCCGAGGGTTTCCTGAGTCCATAATTCTTATGGCTTTTATTCGAGTTTGGGTAAGCTGTGCTTGGGTATGGTTTTGTGAAGGTCTCCTTTGCCAAGTTTTAGCTAAAAAGGGGGAGATAAAAGGTGAATTAGCTCAGATGTTGTTGCTTCCACAAGTGGTTATTATTAATGTTCACAAATGTCAAAATAAGATGTCAAGTGGTTATTATTTCTGTGACATGTGTTTGTGACCTGTGATCTGAGTTATGAACACAGTTGTGACCTATGTTCTGAGTTATCAAGGGTGGCGGTTGATTTGGTCTTAAGGAGTTATTGTGAGTTCTCTTATTCCACCATTTGTCTTCTATGTTTAGAAGATGTTTCTGCATTGAGTGGGAGTACAAGTTGTCTTATGCTATCTTCTTCCTCGTGTGCATCAACCAAACTTCAGGACTTTCTTCCTCGTGTGCATCAACCAAACTTCAGGACTTTCTTCCTCGTGTGTATCAACCAAACTTCAGGACTTTCCTTCCTTTTATCCTGAAACTGATGTTCGTTGGTGCTGATGCAATTGAGTTCTTCAGAGTGCTGCAAAGAAGATGTATAATTAGATGTTAAGACATTACTTTCAACTGAAGATATATTGTTGTGTGCAGTAGCTTCTGAATTGTTGTAATCTCCTAGATTATAATTGTTTTTAGATTATTTGTTTTAGCCAAAATTTGCCGAAGGGGGAGATTGTTAGCTCTCTTATTTTAGGATTGGCTTAATTTTTTGTAAAACAAATAATAGTAGCAATAAAGAATAGGATAAGAAGAACATGTACAAAAAGAAGTTATATTACAATGTAAGAACATGTTGTGTTAAACTTTCTCAACAACTGGAACAACATGTCAAAGAAGATGTCTTGACATCATGCCCGCTGAGCTGGATTAATGAGATTCAGTTTGTTCTCAACATTGGCAGAATATTCAAGAGAGTATTATGCATCCTATGTGGTGCATATTTAAAGGTCCATAAAATTCAATCATAAATCAAGGAGAATGAAGACTTTCTAAATAAGGAGATTATTTAGGAAAGTAAAGATTGAAGACCTTTCTTGGGCAGAAGTTTCTGCAGTTTGTTACAGTTTATTTGCTGCAATTGAAGGCCAAAACCAGTTGGGTAATAGGTTATAAATAGAATGGCTTGTAACCTAGAAAAGGCACGGCTCAAGATGTAGAAGTCTAGGGTTTTGTCAAGGTAAACCTCTCGGGTTATTGGAAGGTTACCTTGTTCACCTCGAAGCTTGTAGGTAAGAGGTGTATTGTTCTTGGAGGAAGCTTTGAAGTAACTCCATGATGTGTTCTTAGTTAGGAGCAAAACTAACAAACAGTGGCTTTTGGCTTAGAGACTTAGCTAGGTTGTCATGGAAGTATGTCTTCCAAATTGTTTATCTGTGTGATAAGAATCTTGGTGAAGGGTCGTCTATGCAGTGACTGAGGTGTTGACTACTAGACATCATTGTGATGATTGGAAGTGGGATGAGGATATTCCATATCTATGGAGGACCAAGGTAGAAGGGTCATTGGGTGGTGATTAAGTGCATAAATCGTCAATGGGTGTGTTGGTTGTAGGGTCTGCAAATTGATACTACTGATAATGGACTTCATTCCTGGCTTGGTAGCCCCCAGAGTAGGTGTTGTTGTACACTGAACCGGGTAAACAATTATGGTGTGTTCTTTATCTTTTTAGTATTTTTTATCTTGCATGTGTATTTATGTCAGATCAGATGTCTCGACGTCCTTGTAGGACATCTGAGTCTGCTGTGCCAGAATTTCACAAAATTTATTCTCCCATTGAAGATACTCTTAGGAACCCATACTATTTTACCATTTGGAACTTGGAAGTTCCTAATGTGGAATTGATGCCTAATGTGTCCCTTATCACCATGGTAATGACAAATGACTTTATATGAAATACTTCTTCCATTTCTCTTAGTGACACGAGGATTTTTCATAAAAAAATGTCCCTCTATCATTTGAAGAGCTAGAACAAGAAAAAGATAATGAAGTAGCATGAGTAAATTGTACTTTGAGATTTTTAATTTCAAGTAATAAATTTGGACATGTAACACATTCTACATTTTCTACCTTTTCAACTAAAATGTTTGAAGCATTGTAATACTCATCAACTAGAGATGTACGTGCATCTTTAAGACAATCTAAAGAATAATTAAGATTATTTATCTCATTTTCAAGTGTTATAATAATTTCTTTTTGGAGAGAAATATTTTTAAAAGCGTTTATAGAATCCACATACATGTCATTGAAATCTTGTAATAGTTCACTATAAGAATATTCATTATCGGAATCATAATTGTATACCTTTGATGTTTCACCTTTCTTACGTCTCATCAAACAAAGGTTGGTACACCCATCATCTAAAATGAGCAAAAATCCAAGGAGGAGATCTCATCCTCTTCTTCCCATGCGTTAGAGGCTCTACGACCTTTGGAATTCTTTCCTTTCATCTTATAGACTTCCTTATCTTTCTTTTTAAGATGTTTGGTGAGACTTGGACGTGTAGTTCTATAGTGTACCGATTTACCACACTCGTAACACGTAATGTCATCATCCTTTTTCTTGTGTTCCTTTTTAAACGGGTGAGTATTTTTTAAATGTATCAAGCCTTTGTCAGAGTGTTTGAACTTGTTTCTATTTAGGTATCTATTATAGAGTTTGATGAATAAACCCATCTCTTTTTTCTAAGGAGCTTTGTCGTTAAAATTATCACTTTCTTCCTTTTATCTACTAGCTTTTGATGACGAAGCCTTTAATGAAATACAATGTTTCCCTTTTTTCCCTTTCTCTTTCTTATTCTACTTTAATTAGTTATCGACAAGGCATTTAATTTATTTTTCATGTTCGGATAACTTTCCAAGCAACTTTGTGATATCAAGAGTATCAAGATTATTAGATTCTTTTATAGTTGTATCCTTCGGTTTCCGCTCCCTGCACATAAATCTCAACATCTTGTTAGCATAATCTTTGTTGGAATAGGTTTTACCCAAGTTTCTTAATTTGTTGATTAAATGGAGGAATCAATTTTTCATGGAATTCACGGATTCTTCGAGTTCCATATGAAAAAATTCAAACTCCTTTATAAAAATGTTGATTTTAGAATTATTGGCGTCATATGTTCCCTTATAGAGAGTTTGGAGACTATCCCACATACCTTTGAAAGATGTGATATAGCATAAAACACTTTTGGTCTTAAAGCAAAGATAAGTATGTTTCTCACTTTCAAATCACATGAAGCCTTTTTCACTATTACAAAAAAAATCTAACGTCGGATAAATGCACTAGACCTCGGTTACGGAAGCGAGGTAACAAAGGATATCATGAAAAGCTCCTACTTAACACCTTAGTTTTTAAAACACTGAAAGGTAAAGTTATATGCACGTGGGTTTTATCCTCAGCATCTGCATTTTTATTATTTTCAGAACTTTATGGCACACCCAATATTAACACTCGGTGTTTTGTAGAACCGAGGAAATATCTCAATGTTCTTACCTTGATTTTATTCAAAAAATAAGGGGATACGTTTTTTTGTATTGTCGTTTACACATGTATTACATAATATTACATAACCATATTTTGCAAATTCTTGAAACATAAACATTATGCATTTTGCCAATTTCTCAATCTGAAACATTGTACCACAAATATTGATTGATTACACCAAATTCAAACCCAAAATTGCACACACTATATAATTTTACATCAAAACTTTAAAAAAATTAAGAAACAAAACCAATAAACTATTTACTTACTAATTTTCCCACATCCCCTCTTCATGATCACGACAAATACCATGCACAACATCTGCATCATTTTCTTTAGATGATTGGCGTACATGTGTTGTTAAACAAGGCGTCTCATAATTAAATATTAATTTTCATCAGTATTATCAGGAAGATGTTTTCCTTGAAGAACAATTGACTATCTATTATTAGAAGGATTAGTGACATAAAAAACTAGTTTTGAATGAGTTTCCATGATGAATGATTTGTTTTTATAAGTTTCCTTTCGAATATCAACCCGTGTGAATCCTAATTAATTTATTTCTACACCATTGTTATTGTCAATCCACTTTCACTTGAATAAAGGCACTTTAAAATAAACATAGTCAATCTCTGAAATCTCCTCAATGACCCCAAAGTACGCTCTATATGCTAGTACAAGATTGTTATCTTTGGAACTAGAAAAGTACAAGGATTCAGCCTTAACCATAACCCCACTATTTTGCATGGTGCTACGGTCATCCTTTGATTTTGTATAGAATGAATATTTACTAATATCATTGCACTCCAGGTAATTACATTAAACTTAGGCATACGTGACAGTCATTTGCAAGTATCTGATGCACTACTCTCTTTACAAATACTTTCATTAAATCAAGTTATGAAAGATCTGTTATGCTCAGTAAACAACCATTTTTCGTTCATATGGGGGAATTTTTCCTTTATAAGACTTTTGTGAGCGGTCAAGTAAGTATGAACTTCAATAAGGTTATTCAATATATACAAATATGCTTGAAGAACTATTCCTTGATTAAATATCTTAAAACTTAAACCTTTATTACCTCTACCATAATAACACCCATCATGCCGAGACTCAGAAATTCATATAAAGTTCGCATCTAACAAATAGGTTGTACAAAACTCAATAGCTTCATATGTGACGTACCTACGATCGAAGCTTCTAGAGGGTGATGATTCTTTGTATACTCATTAAAAATATTCATGTAATGCTCCATCAGATACATCCCCCGTAAATAAACTAGACCATAAATTATAATCTCTCTTACTAGATGAACAACTAAGTGAACCATAATGTCAAATAATGCTGGAGGGAAAAACATCTCTAATTTGCACAAGATAATTGTCGCTTCATGTTCCAGGTCATCTAAATTTCTAGGATCAATAACCTTAATACGTATAGCATTGAAGAATAAGCATAATATAGTTATAGTTATCCTTACATTTCTTGGTAAAATGCCACAGATAGTGTTGTACCCCAATTTTTGCCCCTAAGATTCCTCTATCATCTCATGTCAGCTCAATCATATCAAGATCATTCTAGGGTTTGGTTCTTCTCCCCATCTTTAGGTTTGCTCATGAGGAATATCCAAACACGTTGATTTGTATGTTGTGATCATCTATGTTTTATATTGATTAACATTTAACTAACAAATACTATGAATTTTTGCTCTAAATGGTGATGCTATAGGTGAGGGTACAACATATTTCATCAGTTGATTCATAGGTTCGTGAGTTTATTTCCATGCCTTCTTCAACAAAGCTTCATTGAGATTCAAGCATCATAATTGAAGATGCTTTAAAGTGACATCATTAAAAGGTCTTCTATGATTCATCATGCTTCAATTTGTCAAAGAAAGTCAAAATATGCAAGATTTGATTGAAGAAGTTTGACCTAATTGGACAAGTTCTTGATTTCTTGATCACAAATGCATAACTCTCTCAATTCTTAACATTTGGAAGTGGTTTTTGTTACTATGGGTTCTTATTATCATCCATCACAACTCCTATTCACATGGCAAGAGTAATTATGCAAGAAAGTTTGTCAAGATTGAAAGGGGTTTCCAAGTCATTTTGGTGCTCTAGGAGCTAGGGTTTTGAACTTCTAAGGGCTATATAATGCTCATATTTTGAGATTCTCTTTAAAGGGTTATAAACTAATCACTTCAATAGTTTCAAGGAAATTTTATGTGGAAGATGCATAATGATAAAGAAAGATTACAAGTCCTCTAAATAGGCCATCAAAATCCCTTATTTGACTTCAAAAGATCATAACTAGGTCAATTTTTATCTCCTTGAGTCTATTCTTTTTCCACAATGATCTTAAGGATGTGAAATTAAACTTGTCTATTATTTTCAAATCTTGCAAATGAGTTAAAGATACCTTAAGAACCCAAAAGATTATAGGTCACCTCATGAAGTTTCAACAATTTTACAAGGCCATAACTTTTTCAATACTTGGTATTTTTGAGTGATTCAAGTTAAAAATTATCTTTGGCATGTCCACTTCAAGCTAGAATCAATGATCAAAGCTCAATTTTGGAGGAATTCCTTGTTAGGAATCAAAAAATTATAGGTCACCTTTGAAGAAAAACTTAGAATTTTTCTAAGTACAAAAAGTCAGCATCTTTTTCTCAACTTTGACTCATAACAACTTTTAGCTCAAGCATCCAATTAATCTCATTCTTTGCACATTGTAAAGTTTGTGACCTTATCTTTCAATTGCTTCGAGATTCATGCCCTAAGACCCCTTGAGTTGTGAACACCATGGATTCAAAGATCGTACCTTGAAACTGAAGTTTTCTCCCAATTCAGAATTTGAAATTCATAATATGGCTTCTAATCACCAATTTAGTACACGTTTTTTATTTAAATATGTTTAACAAAGTTCCCAAAGTTGAATTAAGGATCAAAACGCATGAATTGATGGAGTTTTGATGCACATGGGGTCACACTTTTTTCACTTTCGAGCTTGATCCAATTTCCCTCCAAACTTCAAATTTCCTTTGAATTCTTTGCACCATTCGCTTCCCTATAAATAGAGGACCTCACTCCTCTCATTTTTTCAAGTTTCAACATCCAAAATCACCCTGCCAAACTCCCTGCATAATTCACTTTTCTGAGTTTTTGAATTCCTATTTTCTCCATATATCAATTCAATTTCTCTGTAGATTATTTATCCTTAAACTTCACTGAAGCTAACAGAAGAAGAATCAAGCCTTGAGGTGTCCTAAATCATGCTAACAAAGTCCAGTTTCAGGGAAATTTTCAGTTACTTCATTCAGGTAGGATTCTCAATCAAATTGAACCAAATAAAGCCATACTCTACTATATTCATCCTCCTGATTCTCACACTTCTTACGGTTTGCATTTTCATTGAGAATTGAAAGATAGTTGGGATTTCAGTGCTCGCTATTTTTTCTGGTTTTCTTCAAATTCATCCTTGCACAGTTTATATAAATTTGGCACGAGGGTACCATTAGAATCGTCTTGAAGAGACGAATCTAATGGTACCAGTCTAGTTCTCTAAATTTACAGTTTGTGGAACCTCAATTTAGGGCGTCTGGAAGTTGAAGACGACCTACGTGTCGTGCTTCAGCCAATGATAGTCTGACATGTGATTTTTTGAATTCTATCCCATGCATTTGTTTTACCATGCGCACTTCATAGAAACCCTTGGATCTGATTACTTTCATTAGTCACACTTCATCCAACGCGCCAGATTTTAAGTCACTTATATTTATTAAAAAAATGATTTGGTGTGATTTCCAAAAAAGACTATGATATGCACAATGCGCCAGATCCACTGGATCTGTTTACTAACGTGTTTGACTTTCATCCAATGGTCCATATTTTTTTGACTTTATTTTTATTTTGTGATTTTTTATATTTAATTGTTTTAAACTTCAAAAAAATCATAGAAAATTCATTTCTGACCCAAAAATTATGAAAAAATTCACAAAAATATTTTTAAATATTCTCTTTTTGATTTTTATTTTTCAGGATTTTATTTTCAGATTTGATATTTTTTATGATTTTTTCTTTGTTTTGATTTGTTTTTAATTGTTTAAATTACTTCTTGGTATTTTTTAAATTCTAAAAAATTTTATCAAGATCATTTTCTTCATTTTTGACTTTCTGAATTTGTTTCTAGAATTTTATTTTGACTTCTACTATTTTTTATCTTTTTTCACTGATTTGAGTGATTTTAATTAGTTTAAAAATACTTTTCTGTTTTAAAAAATTACCAAAAATATTTGACGTCATTTCTGTTTTGTCTATGGTCTCTTTAAATTTTATTTCACATTTTGAATATAGTTTACTATTTTACGTTTTATTTTCATTTTAAAAATCATTTTTCCTTTTTATTTTATTCATTAAATGCAATTTATTTATTTTTAATATATTCTGGCTGTGTGATTGTTGATCATGAACTTCATTAACATCATTGGATTTTGGGTGTTGAGCTTAACTCTACCAAAATGGATGGATGATTTTAATGATAGTTTGATTGAATTTTTTTATTCAAATATTTCCTTTCCCTCGTCATTTTATCCCATTCTCATTGTGTTACATGTTGTTAGAGGATGATATATATATATATCATCACTCCAAACATATGGAACATAGATTGCTATTGACCGGCCTCAAAATAGGTGTGACTTCTACATAAGTCCACTTACGATTGCTTAACATAGTGCTAAATTTTGTCCCGATTCGAGAAATGATCATTCGTGGCCCAAACCTATGTTTGCAAGCCCAAGTATGCTTAATTTGAAACCTTTGATCTAATGACCTTGAGGTTCATTGTTAGGAGGCTTTGATCTTATCAATCCTCTAATGAATTATCATAAATTTTGGACTAAGTGAATCATTTAAACATCGTTAATCATTTATTGTTTCCTTGTGAAATTGAAATGAATGATATACTTGACAAAAAGCAAATGAATCTTGTTGTTGAGAGGCTTTGATTTTATCAATATTCTAATGATTTTTCAAATGCAAGTTTCAAGATGGTTATTCAACTAACCTCTAATTTCTAATTCATTAAAAATTGACTTTATTTTTATGCTTTTACTTTTTGCTTTTACTTTAAGCATCATTTATCTTAGCATTTACATTTCATGTTATTTTCATCTTTGCTCACTTGAGCATTCATCTTTATGTCATTTTGTTTTGCTCACTTGAGCTTTCATTTTCTTTTTGAAGATACCTAATAACCAACTTGAACAATAAAAAACTTTAAGGTTACTTGGACTATTTGGTTACTGTCCTTGGTATTTTGGCGTTATGGACTTCTCTGACTTAGGATTAGAGACTTTACCTACCTTGGGACCTTGTGACTTCTACTGTTATTTTGTCTAGAGTTCTTGGGGTTTACGCCGAGACATTGGGTAATTTGTTTTCTTTATGTGCAGATTATTCTGATTATATTCCTTGTCTGTGATTGGGAACTCATCTGTATAGAGTTGTTACTCTGCCCAATTTTTGTGAAGACTTAATGCATTTGAAGCTTGGTTTTCTTAAGAGGTTTAGTATCTTTGCTTGCTTTGTTTCAATCCAAAGGATGGGAATTCTACATTGACTCATTGTGTCAAGTCTTGGCTTCTTCCTAGTTATATGATTCTTTTCCCTAGCTCTTACCTTATGCTATAGGATAGTCCCTTCATCTCCTCCCATCTTCTTTAATTTCAAAAATATTCTCCCTCCTTTTGAAAACTCTTCTTGTTTCTAAACTTGAATCGCTTTCACAATAAACTCTGACTTAGGTCCATGCATTTTCAAATCTTTCCTTAATCAAACTTTAATCAACTTAATAATACTCTGACATTTTTGTGAGAAGATTAAAAGTCAACCAATCTCATTCAAATCATTTTTTTAGCCACTTTGGCTTTTTATCTTAAACTTTTCTCAAAAGATTAGACTCTTGTCAATTTTTGAAGTGATGTGAGCTACTATACTTCTACGATGTCTAGTGAAGCGAGATATTTTCCACTTGGGTGTTGAGTGAGACTTTATTGATTTTAAAATCCAACCTATAACCTCCACTTTGAGATGACGCAAATTCTCCTTTCTCATAATTGTGGATAGTAAGTATGTTCTTCCACTCGGATAAGACCATGATGTATCGCCTCTTAAAATTAACCAACACATTATGGTCAAGAATAACACCGTTGGTGCATTTGCACGTTAACTTCTGTCACATGGATGGTCAAGAAGAACACTATTATGGGTCTTGTCGGATTTGCTGCAGAGATTCTCGTGGTTTTTCCATAGTGAGAAAGGGTTTTCAGTTGCTATTGGATAATGGTACTATCAAAATTTTAGGCAATAGAGATGATTACCATGGGATTAACGTGATTGAAGATTTCTCGGCCGAGATTGTGTCAGACAATGAGTATGTTTCTGCAGATGAATTCTTTTCCTCAGATGAAGATATGTTCTCCGGCATTGATTCTGTGATGTCCAAGTACTCTGAAGAAGGGGTGATGTTATTATGCCTTGCTTTGGTGTTCCTGGCCCTATAGAGATTGAGTACCATAGCAAGCCAATTGTTGCTCCAGTGGTGATTTGCTTGCCGGGAGCTATTCCTTATGAATCACACAAAGTCGTGCCATATAAATACAATGCTACAATCTTAGAGGATGGTGTGGAAGTCCTCATCCAACCTTTGTCTGATGTTAAGAATATTGTCGAAGCCAACCGAGTAACCCGCATTGGACGTGTTTTCGCACCTGTCATTCGAGGGAATGTTAATGCTGGTAAAAAGGTTGTTGAAAGTACTGAACCTAAGAAAGCAGTGGGGGAATCTAGTTGTACTACTCTGGAAAAATATGTGGATGATATATTGAAGATTATCAAGATGAGCGACTATAAGATCGTATATCAATTGTTGCAGACTCCATCAAAGATATCTATTCTATCCTTGTTAATGAACTCTTCTGCCCACATGGAATCTTCTATGATAGTATTAGATCAAGCTTTCATGGAAAGTGATATGCCTTTAGACCAATTCAGAAGTGTTGTTGGGAATATTACATCCTGTAATAACCTGAGTTTATGTGATAACGAATTTCCTGATGAAGGGAGGAATCATAACTTGGCTCTCCATATCTCCATTAAATGTAAGAATGATTCATTGTCTAATGTGCTTATTGACAATGGGTCCGCTTTAAATGTCATACTGAGGAGCACGCTCATGAAGTTGAAGTACCAAGGAACTCCCATGCGCCCGAGTGGCATGATTGTGAATGCTTTTGATGGATCAAGGAAGTATGTCATCAGGGAAGTAGATTTTCCTATTCATATAGGCCTGTACTTATTTCATATTACTTTCCAGGTTATGGATATTGTTCCCGCTTACAGTTGTTTACTGAGACGGTCGTGCATCCATGAGGCAGAGGCTGTTACTTCAACTTTGCACTAGAAGTTGAAGTTTGTTTTTGAAGGAAAGATGGCCATCATAAATGAAGAGCATATGTTGTTAATATCTCATTTATCCTCTTTCAGTGTTGTGGAAGCGGATGAAGCTGTTGTTGGAACTCATTTTCAAGCTTTATCCATTGATAATGTCAGGGAAAATGAGAATTTTATAGCTTTGTTTAAGGATGCTCAACAGGTAGTGTGTAATGGCCCTAGAAAAGTGTGGGGGAAGATGGTTATTCCACCTGTGAATAATAATATAGCTAGTTTAGGATTCTCTGTAAGGAATGGTAAAGGTGAGGTTATGAAGCTAAAGTCTGCTTTGGGAAAATATCAAGATATCTATTACAACAGCGGTTACCTTTATCCAACTGTTCTGAGGATCAATGTTGTTCTGGAAGGCAAAGTAGAGCAAGAGATGTCGAACTATGTGACGCATGGAGTCAGAGTCCAAAATTGGATCACTATTGAGGTTCCCTCTTGCATTCATATTTCAAAGTTTTTTTTTGTTAATCTTTTTAAAAAAAATCTTTCACTCTGCCCAAGGTGAAAGTATTGACATTGTATGGGCATACATGTTTGCTTTGATCTTTAAAATCAATAATAAAAGTTGTCTTTGATTCCAAAATTGTGTCTTTATTTTCTACTTTTTCTTGGAAAATGGTAATCAGAAAAATCCTTTCAAAATAAATAATAACTATAATTAAATATGCATAATCACTTGCTATATGTGTCAGTTTCTAAAATCAATCATAAATCATATGTGCAGATTAATTAAAAAACATGTTGAGTACAATGACCCTGCATCCTCTCCCAACTTTGAATATCCTGCATATGTGGCCGAAGAAGAAGAATATGATGAAATCCCAGAAGAGGTTTCACGGTTGCTTGAGCGCGAGGAAAGTGCCATTCAGCCGTATAAAGAGCCGTTAGAGACAGTTAATTTGGGTTCAGAGGAAGATCCAAAAGAAGTCAAGCTTGGAGCATTGCTTCATCCCGACGTAAAGAGCGGGTTGATTGAATTGTTGAAAGAGTATGTGGATATCTTTTCTTGGTCTTACCAATACATTTCAGGGTTGGATACTGATATTGTGGAACATCATTTACCGCTAAAGCCAGAATGCCCGCCAATCAAGCAGAAGTTACAAACAACTCACCCTAATATGGCAGTAAAAATTAAAGAATAAGTTTTAAAGAAAATTAATGTCGGTTTTCTTGTGACATCAGTGTACCCTCAATCGATTGTAAATATTGTCCCAATAGCAAAGAAAGACGGAAAAGCTCGCATGCGAGTGGATTATAGAGATTTAAATAAAGCCGGTGCAAAATATGACTTTCCATTATCCCATATTGATATCTTGGTTGATAGTACAACAAAATTCAAAGTATTATTGTTCATGGACGGATTTTCCATATATAATCAAATCAGAATGGCTCCTGAGGGCATGGAAAAAACAATGTTTATCACACTCTAGGGAACATTCTGTTACAGATTGATGCCCTTCGGGTTGAAGAACGCTGGTGTGACGTACCAGAGGGATATGACAACCCTATTCCATGATCTCATGCACAAGGAAATTGAGGTATATATTGATTATATGATTTCCAAATTCCAGAATGAAGAAGGGCATATAGAAGATTTTTTGAAATTGTTTCAGCGTTTGAGGAAATATCATCTCCGCTTAAATCTAAATAAATGCACCTTTGGTGTCCAATCAGGAAAATTGTTAGGTTTCATTGTCAGCCAAAAAGGAATTTAAGTTGATCCTGATAAAGTCAAAGAAATTCAAGAAATGTTGGTGCCAAGAACTGAAAAGCAAGTTAGAGGCTTTCTTGGGCGTTTGAATTACATTTTTCAGATTTATTTCCCATATGATTGCAACGTATGAACTGATCTTTAAGTTGTTAAAGAAAGATCAAGGTTGTGTGTGTACAGATGATTTCCAAAGGGCATTTGAAATTATTAAAGAGTATCTGCTTGAACATCCTATATTGCTCCCGCCTGTTGAAGGAAGATCATTGATCATGTATGTGACAGTGTTAGATAATTCTATGGGTTGTATTTTGGGACAACAAGATGAAACAGGGAAGAAGGAATATGCCATTTATCATCTCAGCAAGAAGTTTACTGACTGTGAGTCACAGTATTTTATGCAGGAAAAAACATGTTGTGCTTTGGCTTGGGCGGTAAAACGGCTGCGGCAATATATGTTGAATCATACTACTTGGTTGATTTCCAAAATGGATCCAATTGAGTATATTTTTGAAAATCCTGCTCTTACTGGAAGAATTTCCCATTGGAAGATGTTGTTGTCTAAATATGATATTAAATACTGTACTCAGAAGGCTATAAAAAGTGGTGTGTTGGAAGACTATCTTGCTCGCCAACCGGTGGATGATTATCAGTCTATTAAATATGATTTCCCTGATGAGGATGTGATGTTTTTGAAAATAAAATATTGTGATGAACCTTTGCCTGGAGAAGGTCCTGATCCTAAATCCTGGTGGGGTATGGTATTTGATGGAGCTGTGAATGCTTATGAGAAAGGAATTGGTGTTGTGATTATCACTCCTCATGGATCACATATTCCTTTTACTGCAAGATTGGCATTTGATTGTACCAATAACATGGCAGAGTATGAAGCTTGTATCATGGGACTCGAGGAGGCTATAGATCTCAGAATCAAAATTCTATATGTGTATGGCGATTCAGCTTTGGTAATAAATCAGATTAAAGGAGAATGAGATACTCGCCACCCTGGCTTGATTCCCTACAAAGACTATGCTAGAAGATTATTACCTTTCTTTAATAAGGTTGAATTCCATCATATTCCCAGAGATGAAAATCAGATGGTGGATGCTTTAGCCACTTTGGCTTCTATGTATCAAGTAAATACTTGGAACGATGTGCCTCATATCACAGTATGACGTCTAGATAGGCCAGCTCATGTGTTTGCAACAGAAGAGACGTCCGATGAAAAACCTTGGTATTATGATATCAAGCATTTTCTCCAGACTCGGGAATACCCGGCTGGGGCATAAAACAAATATAGAAAGACACTGAGAAGGTTGGTAGGTAGCTTTTTCCTCAATGAAGATGTGTTATACAAAAGAAATTATGACATGGTCTTGCTCAGATGCGTGGATAGACACGAAGCAGACATGTTGATGCATGAAACTCATGAAGGCTCCTTTAGTACTCATGCCAATGGACATTCGATGGCAAAAAAGATGCTTAGGGAAAGTTACTATTGGCTGAAAATGGAATCTGAATGTTACAAATTTGCAAAGAAGTGCCATAAGTGCCAGATTTATGCTGACAAAGTTCATGTTCCTCTGACGCTTCTCAATGTTATTTCTTCCTCGTGGCCTTTCTCTATGTGGGGTATTGACATGATTGGAATGATTGAACCTAAGGCGTTGAATGGCATCATTTTATCTTGGTGGCAATAGACTACTTTACCAAATGGGTGGATGCAGCTTCATATGCTAATGTTACTAAGCAGGTGGTAGTATGCTTCATCAAGAACAATCTTATATGTCGGTATGGTGTACCAAGCAGGATTATCACTGACAACGGCTCAAATCTAAATAACAAGATGATGACATAACTTTGTGAAGAATTCAAGATTGTCCATCACAATTCATCTCCTTATAGGCCAAAGATGAATGGGGAAATTGAAGCTGCTAATAAAAATATTAAGAAGATCATCCAGGAAATGGTCGTTACGTATAATGATTGGCATGAGATTCTCCCTTTTTCTTTGCATGGGTATCGTACATCTGTCCGCACTTCAACAGGGGAAACCTCATTCTCTCTAGTGTATGGTATAGAAGCAGTGCTCCCTGTTGAGGTTGAGATTCCATCTTTACGTGTGATAATGGAAACCAAGTTGTCAGAGGATGAATGGGTCCAGAACAGGTTTGACCAATTGAATTTTGTTGAAGAGAAAAGAATAACAGCCTTGTGTCATGGCCAGTTATACCAGAAGAGAAAGAAGAAAGCTTTTGATAAGAAGGTCAAGCATCATGAATTCAGAGAAGGAGACCTCGTGCTCAGGAAGATCGTGTTTTTCAACGCTGATTCTAGGGGCAAGTGGACTCCCAAATTTGAAGGCCTATATGTTGTCAAGAAAGCCTTCTCTGGTGGCGCATTGATTCTTGAAATTATGGACGGCGAGGAGTTCCCACGTCCTATGAATGTTGATGCAGTCAAGAAATACTTCGCCTAAGGAAATAAAATAACAACTCGCTAAGTCGAAAACCCGAAAGGGTGGCTTAGGTAAAAAAGATCGTCTCGATAGGTTGAAAACCCGAAAGGGAGGTCTAGGCAAAAATAAGAGACATAAATAGAATAGATTCTTCCCGCTAGGTTGAAAACCTGCAAGGGCAACTTAGACAAAAGTAAGGGATTTCTTGGCAAGTAACTGCATCAGACAAGACTTGATCATTGAAGCAACAATCTTCTTGGATCCTTACCATACTTCAGCAGAAGTCGCTGCTCAGGAATTCAAAGTTTCTAGAGAGAATATTGGTCATTGTATTTCAATGTATCTTTTCCAATATATTACCATTTTCCAAACTTTGTAATCGTCTATGGGGTCTCGCCATTCGCAGACTACCATTCTATTAATAATGTTTAAGGTTTTATCCAATTCTTTGCAATTATTATTTTATTATTCTTACAAAGATTCCATTTATTATTGATAGTAATTTTCAAAACAAAGAGATTTAATAAAAAATTTGTTTTTGGAAAGAATTTACAAATTACCTTTTACTTTAGATTTTTTGACTCAAGAAAAACAAAAATAGTGATTCCAATGATGGACGAACTCTGAAGTTTTAGAAGTATGTATTCCCCAGGAAAGTTCTTTCAGGTCGCTTTCCCTGATATGCGTTTGATCTTCTTGTTTTACTCAAATAGTTGGAGATGATACCAATTGATGTATGGTGCGGTGTTGGGTTTGTAATCCCATTTTCCCCAGTCAAGTCTTGGTTCAGTTTTTCCTCCAAGTTGTTTATTTTGATTACGGGATTTGCATGGTCTAAAGCCTTTATCCCGGATTCCCCGGTGAGGTCTTCACTCATATGACGGAAATTCCTCCTCTCTTTGTATGCTGAGGTGGAATCCTTTGCAAAATAGCGCCCTTTGCAGTAATTGCATTATTGTTGTTGTTTGTTTCCCATGCAACTAGACAAGGGCAGTATCTGTTTTAAGAAGTGTTGAAATAGTTGTCAATTTTTTGGTTTTTCTCCGTCCAAGTGATGGGTTTGATTTAAAATCCCCAGAATTTTGATGTCTTGTTGTTTTTTTAACTTCTTAAATCCCCAAGTAAAGCTGAGATAATGTTTCTTCTTGAAAGTTTGTTATCCCCATGTGGTTACATAATTTCTCCCCGGGGAAGTTTGTGTAATCATCACTCTTGGTATTGAAGAATATATTTTGGACTCCCCTCGATGGCATGGTTTTCATCTGCCCTAATGAAGTCAGTATTGTAATCCCCAGTGGAAGTACAGATGTTGAAGCATTGTTTTACCCATTGAAGTCTGTGTGACGTCCCCCAGTGAAGCCTGAAGGAGGATGTTATATCCTTGTATTTCTACTGATTTGTTGTATTGATTACTTTCAGATTATGTTTCTTTCCAGTGAAGTTAAACCGTGAAATATGAATTTGTTTCCTCAGTTGGTGCTACACTTTCTTATGAAATTTTCATCCTGGATGTGATTTAGCCAATTATTAACTTTACCCATGTTGGTTTTGTCTGGTTATTCCCATTGTTGTACATCGGTGTTGTTAACATATACATGATAATATTCATACATTCATACATACACCATGCATATCTAAATTTAAAATCCATTGCTCATTTGCATTCATTAATATTTTGTTGGCCTATTACCCTATTTTGCAGAGTTATGTTACCCATACTCCAATAGAGTGTCAACCTTAAGCAGAAAGTGTATGTTCTTTCAATTTCCCCTCTGAGTTATCCCTCGTGGAAGAATCTTGCTTCAGCCTTCTTATTCAACTTATTATCTGAATGGAATATGATCCCTTTTAAGTTTATTTCTCATCAGGTGCTATCTTAGCTGACTGTTTCACTCCGGTTTATTTATGGTTTGAATCTGTGGTCACTAGCAACATTATTATTATGATTTCTGCAGGCTTTGAGCCCTGGTTTGAGAATGTGCATCTATTTTGTGCGATAAGACTTTATCTCCTCAGCAGGAACATGTCGGCATTTCCTCAGAAGTCATATTTCTTTTTCCAACAGGCTTCTTATAACAACAGATGGCAGGTCTCTTTATTTGAGCAACTTGTACTTCCCTAGTAAGTATGTTAGTGTTGTACCCTAAAATTTGCCCTCTCACTTCTCAAAGGATCATCCTGGACCCCCAGGTTTGCTTCTATCAAGTTTCAAGTCTTGGATTACAATTTTCCAAGAAAGTCATTCACAAGGGCAAAATTGTCAATTGCATACTGAAAAGTCAAACTTTGACTTTTGGATCAAAATCAAGTTTCAAGAATTATATTTCATCAAGGCATGTTATAGTATGGAGTTTGTTTCATCAAGAAAATCAAAAGTCAAGATTATGTTGAAAAAGTCAAAATTCTAAATACTTAGAAATTTTTCTAAGTGTTTAAGAAATATGATAAATTCAGAACTTCTGGCCAGATTTTCATCATGATGCAAGTTGATTCTGGAAGAACTTCTAACACAAGAGTTGTAGATCTCAATGAGATCTAAAACATTGTAGAACAGAACTTCTTCTAGAAATGCTGAGATTTCAAGTTATACATCTTCAAAGACACATCATTAAAACTGCAACATTCAGTAAATTCTAGACCTTTCCAAAACAGGATTTGGCTAGAACTTCTGAACCAGTTTTCATGAAGGTCCAATCAGAATTTGTAAGAATAATTCAAAGAGGGTCTACAAAGCATGTTACAAGCTTTCTGGAAAGTCTGAGAACTCACTCAGAACATGTTGGAGCAGAGAGATTCATAGATCAGAAGTTGGACTTTATTCTAAGTTACGTTGATGATGAACTTCTGATCCAGATTAAGCTATGATGCATAATCTTATATTGCAGGATTTCTTGTTTGATAAATCTCATCATCATTTAATGCTCATGACCACTTTTGAGTTTTTATCCAAAGGATTTCCCAACGTGTGTGATAGAAGTACTATTGTTGTCCTTGAAAAGCCAACTTTTTCACAAGTTTATGTTGGCCCCATGCTTTGCTTTTGCCTCGGAGGGTACTTTTCCTTAATTCATGCTTACAAATCCAGCTTAGGCACGGCTAAAAGCTACTAACCACCATACTTGTTTAACTTGCTTCAAGAACAAGTCAGCGCTCTAGCATGATGGTTGTACTCTTGACTTCTCCAAGCTACAAAATCCTTGCCTATAAATTGAAATTCATTAGCAACTGAAAAGGGGGTCGAAAAAATTGAAAAGAAAAAGCCTTGAAACCTTGCTAAGAATTCCAGGAATCCGAAACTGCAAACACAAATAAAAAACCTGCTAGTTCTTGATTTTTGCATTCAAACTCCATTTTTCCTCAAGTGTTTCTTGACCAAGTCACCCATACAGCTTCTGATATACATTTAGAAGCCGTCCTAACTTCTATTTTCATACTAGAACATGTTCTCCATCAATCTCCAACTCAAAAGGTCAGAATTTTTCTTCTTGGCTGTTCCAGAATTTTCCAGCCATTCATAGCCTAAGTTAAAGATTGTTCCAGTTTGCTAAGCACGTGAGGAGGATGATTGGAACATCACAAGCAGTCAGAACCAGGATCTAGTTTACAGAGCCTTTTCCAGATGCAAGGTAAGCTTATGCTGACTCTCATCACATTACTTAGACATTGTTAGACTTGCACGTTCAAAAATACAATGTAGACATCCTGATTCTGATTTTGTACATATTCATAGATTTCATATATTTTTGCCTAAGTAGAGAGAACATCAGTTCAGAACTTCTTGAGGAAATTAGGATGAAGAATTAGGATTAGAAAAATTCATGCTTGCTTCTGATTTATAGTGCTGATACCTTATATTTCTGAAACATGATGAATTTTTCCATAACTGCTATGTGCGTATTTTCTATTTTGTTGAGAAATGACTAAGTTGCAGATGCTCTGACTAGCATGGAGAAGGGGATGAAGTTCATCATTAGAGTTTACTTGGTGATACATGTTTATGCTTTTACTTCTAATACCGAATGTATAACCACCCCGGTGGTAGAAAGCGTGTGCATAAGACATTAGTACCAAGGGTCTTGGGTTCTAGCCCCAGAAGTAACTTTTTTTTAGGTTCATTTATTGACATTTTTACCCATTTATCTGTCAAACAATATTCCTATATCAGAACTTCTAGATATCCTCACCCAACAACATTATTACTTCACTCTCTCAAACAATCAGAAGTTCTGACTTGCTAGTGATATTAGAGCTTCTAGTTCCCAGCTGCACTAGAGCTTCTAAACTCCTTCAGCAATCAGAACTTCTAGCCTTTCCTTTATTCCCAGCAATCTAAGAACTTCGGTATACCCAGACCCAGAACTTCTGACCTTCCCCGTTTCTGCTAACATGTTATTTCTGATTTTGCAGCGCATCAGAGTCAGAATTTCTGCCTCTTATTTCTGTCCCTTTCAGCCACGCGCTGATTCTGACCCCCTTTCCTCTTATTATTTTATTTTATCTTTAATAATCAAAACACCAAAAATATTTTTATAATCACATACTTTGTTTTATCTCTTTTAACACCAAAAGATCAAAAATATTTTCTTAAGCAAACTTATTTCTTTTCTTAACAAAAACAAAACAAATCCATTTTACATTTCTTGTACATTATTCCAATATGGTTGTAATAGATAATTAGGACTTTAATTTCTTGCAATCCTCATTTGTAAATTTGTACACCCCGTCCCCTTAATGATGTAGTAGCGTAGGACGTTAGTTTTCCGCACTCTTATTACTTTCATATATTGTTAGTAATTAGGGTGTGTATGGCAAGACACGAAATCAATAAATAGATAACCCTAATCAAGACTAAATGCATGTAAATCAAACACACTTTCACACTTGAACCCTTAGGGTAATCCCATTTGGTTGCTGTGATCGGTGGATCTGGAACTGACTGTTTAACGCTGGTTCGCGAAATGTCGCGGAAGCAAGAGTCGCCACCGTCTTTTATTTTCTCCAAATGGAAAGGACAAAAGCACAGAAAAATTCCTTAAAGAGATCGCTCTCGGTTCGGGAGGTAGGTTATAGAAAGGGAAGGTGTTAGCACCCTTTCTATCCATGGTTATCCATGGGCTCTTAGATACTTGCTCAATGTGTTTTCAAAAATGGTTTGTTTGCTTTTCAATGTGGGTTTAAAAGTTTCTTTGAAAAATTTCAGTTCGACTCATACGTCAGAGTGTTTGAAAAGTTTGCTTTGAAAGCTTTTGAAAGATGTGTCAGTGTGAAAAGTCTTTTTGATTTGTTTTGAAATTAGAGCAAGTATCCTTGAGAACCTACCTATCCTAAGGAATTCGTCTGTGTAAATGTCCTTTAAAGTAGTGCCATCCCACCATTGAGAGGTAGGTAGCACCACCGTTGGAGGTGTTCGGGTCAATTCGAGTTTTAGGGACGTGGTGATCATCGGAGCAATGGGAAGACACCTTAGAAGCTACCCTCATGCCAGGTTCCCGGATCATGAGGACTTACTAAGACATCCTCTACTCGACGACCACCTTTCGAAAGGCAACAGTGAGGCGTACCCTAGGGGTGGTGTGTGCGAATTGTGTGTCATGTTTCAGTTATTTGTCTTGTCATGTTTGTCGTGTTTTACGCTTGATTTTATTTTAAGTCCATTCATTCTTGCATGCATATTTAACAGTTATAAGTTGCGAGGAAATAAAGCTAAACTATTACAAATGGCGCGGGTCCACATCGCCAAAATTAAACCGGACCCGATTTAGCGGAAAAATAAATAATGCGAAGAAATAAAGTGCGAAAAGTAAATTACATGGCTTAGGGACAATTACATAATTATAATTAAACGATAAAAAGTAAATGCGCAAAACTAATAATTGAAATGACTAGGGCGTTGGACCCTTTTTGCAAATAATTACAAGTCAATGAGAATTAAAAATTAAATGATTAAATGTTTTTTTGGTATTTTGTATTTTTTAGATTTAATGAAAAAAAGAAATTAACTAAAATTAAATTAAGAAGCAAACCCTAATTCTAATATTTTTTATTTATTAAGAAAGAATTAAAATAAGATCTAAACTAACCTAAAATTTATGTACAATTTAAATAGGAAAATAAATAAATAAATAAATAATAATTATTATTCTAAAAAAGGAGGGGAAAAATATTAAAAGGAATAAAAATAGCAATTAACCTAATTCTACATTTTTGGATTTTTATTAGAAAGAAATTAATATTAAAACCTAATTAAACTAAGTAATCTACATTTTTATTTATTCATGAAAATAATTAATATATAAATATTTATTAATTTTGGCCTTTTCTGATTTTTTAGTGTTTTTATATTTTATTAAAAATAATTAATTAAATAAACATAATTGAATAAAAGTAATAAAAAGAAAAAAAAGATTAAAGAAAGAATAAAAAATAAAATAATAAAACAAACCAGGGTGGGGTGTTGCCCCAAATAAGGAGGTTCCAATTTAAGAGGCCTGGCCCAATAAGAGTTGCAACGTGCTGACTTTCCTGGATCACATGTCAGCGCTTTGACCTGGTGCATGGTGCATCTTAAATCTTGACCCTTGATCTAAATCTCCAGGATGCGTGGGCGATGGATTATTGAGCGTGTATGGTGAACGTTCACGTTAGGCCTGCATGGGATCAGTTATAGAAAAATAATATGGACTTTATGCAAGACCTGGGACTTGAACCCAGGTCTTTGGGGTTACAAACATAGCGTGTTACCACTGAACCACATGCATTTCATTTAATATATAATAACACGCAAATATAATAAATAAAACATAACGCTAATGGATCAAAAGCGCGCGAACTTTAAACGGGCCAATCACCAATGGACACGGAGTCATCTTCTTCGTTTTCCTGAAACAAGAAACTCATGGGCAACGGTTTTTGATCGTGGCTTTAGGGGGTTTACAAAAAAATAGCGAATAGCCATATATGAAACATAAATTGGGCGCGATGACATGTTCTTCTTCGTCTCTAAGCCCTGAATTCAACCATGGTATCCAGAAGTTCTAATTTTTCTTGTATTGGGAAACCCTCTTTTTGAATTCCTGAAACCCTAAAACGCATACATGGTATAATCACATAGATCACGAAAAAATGCAATTAAAAGTAACAGTTAGCTTCAAAACTTGATGATGAACACGAATCAGCCATTAACTTTTACAAATAATGCCTAGAATGGGATGCACGATTATGGAATTTCTTGGATGCAGTTTTAGTTACAGGTACCAATTCTTTGCGCTTTTATTGTTGTTTTTGATTGGAGTACGATCAGGAATTCACAAGGAAGCTTTTGCAAAAGGAATGGAGCTTTGAATCAGTCTCTAAGGTGGATTTCAGAATTGGATTTTTTGAGAAATTTTGCAAGTTTGTGTATTGGTTTGCTGCGCAGTTTTTCAGTCTTTGATCATTAGGGTTGTGTTGTAGTATATGTAAGGAATGATTTAGGTTGGAAAAGCTGTACAAAATCTCATGAATTAATGGTTTTTGATAATTGATTTTGTTAAGAATCTTTTCACATCTTTTTTTCATGTTCTTTGTGTCAATTAGGTTCAAATCAATCCAAAACTTTCCTAAATGGGATATGCACGAAATATTGAATCCAAACATGTTTAAAAAGATTTGTTTAGGTTAAGGTTGATATTTTTCATATATTAAAATCATTTAAATGAATATAAATTAATATTAATTCAAATAAATAATTAAAAAATATGAGAATATTTCCCTTTGGGCCTAGTGGTCGTGCATAGCTTTGGCATGAAGAAATTTGGAAGATAATTGGGCCCATTTGCATTTTTAGGCCTTTTGCATCATTGTTGACTTTCAAAAATTTCCAAAAATTTCCCAACTTCCACAAGGCATAACTTGGTCAATTTTTAAGCTTTTCACATGTTCTTGGACATTTTGGAAAGGTCTTTGAGTCCTTTAACCAATGCCTTTGGTCCCATGTCATTTTGATTTACCAATCTCAAGTTATGGCTTTTGACTTAAAGTCACTTTTTGTTGACTTTTGAAAATGACCTATAATGTTGAAATTGATAACTTTTTGTGAGAGCATTTCTTGGACTTGGAATATGAAGATGAGTTGTAGGAAATGTCTTTCTCTTCAAAATGAGCTTTGGATGGAATTTTTCTGATAATCCATGTGAAAGTTATGCCCTGGTCAATTTCAGTTGACTTTTTCAACTGTCCAAATATAGCAACTTTTGCATCTTTGATGATTTCTGAGCCAAATTTTGAGAATCATGATCAAGCATTGATCAAATGATGTTTGTGGCTTCAAAATGATATATTGATCAAAAATTTGAACTTTTGACTGTCAAATGACCATTTTGCCCCTACAGTTGACTGTAGTGCAATCTAGGGTTTTGACTGTGCAATTTTGAGCTGAATGCCTTGAAACTTGACATGAAGACACTTGAACATCTTTTTAAGCATGTGAGACTTGATTGGGCCTTTGAGAAGTTCATTTGCTTGACCAGAACTCAAACCCTAGTTTTGACTGTCTAGGAGACAGTTGAGCTGCACAACCCTTGGGGCATTTTGTGACCTTGACTTTGACAATTCTTGATGAATATGGGAGGGCAAATTTTGGGGTACAACAGTTGCCCCTGTTCAATCTTCTTATATTTGAGGATGCAGATTGGCTGACGTGCCTTTCGTAATCCGAGGGTAGAAGATGATTGAACACTAAAGTGCCCAGAAATTTGCGCTCACATAATAGCAATGATGAAGAGGGAATGGGCTTATAGATGCCATTTGGATGTTGCTTGGATAGGATGATGGGCTTATAGATGCCATCTGGATATTGATTGCGTAGGAGATTCCTTAGCGAGAACCTGCATACCTGCAAAACAGAAAAATGAGTACCTGACACGCTGCAGGAGCTGATTTTAGATGCTTGATATAGATATGTCCTGACTGGTTACAGGAGCTGGGTCTGGAGCTTCAAACGTTGATGAATGAACCAGAGATGGTTACTGCCTTAGCATGGATGGTAAGAGAATCCTGAATGATTTTAACCTCAACAACGCTCGTTGAGAAAATCTTGGCGAGAATTACCATCTTCGTAGTGTCAGGAATAGAACCAAAGGACATTATAATCTCAAAGGGAGTCACTTCACTCGTCGTTGGAGAAGGAACTATAGGAAATTATAATCTGGAAGGAAATATCACCTCACGCTCATGCCGGAGAGGGGAACATCTGAAGAAGGAATTACCACCTCACGCTCACCGTCGGAGAGGGGACCATAAAAGACTATCACCTCACGCTCATCGTCGGAGAGGAAAACATCTTGAAAACGGAATTACCACCTCACGCTCACCGTCGGAGAGGGGACCACAAAAGACTATCACCTCACGCTCATCGTCGGAGAGGAAAACATCTTGAAAACGGAATTACCACCTCACGCTCACCGTCGGAGAGGGGACCACAAAAGACTATCACCTCACGCTCATCGTCGGAGAGGAAAACATCTTGAAAACGGAATTACCACCTCACGCTCACCGTCGGAGAGGGGACCACAAAAGACTATCACCTCACGCTCATCGTCGGAGAGGAAAACATCTAAAAGACTTCTGGAAGCAGTATCAGAACGTCACCATATCTGGATCATATCCGAAACTATATCGAGAAGGAATTCTTGAAGCAGTATCAGAACGTCACCATCGCTGGGTTTACATCTGAAACTATATCGAGAAGGAAATCTGGAAGCGGCATCAGAACGTCACCATCGCCGGATCATATCTGAAACTATATCTAGAAAGAATTGCGTTAGTTGATAGTAATCATTTTTGTATTGATCTTTTTCTTGAAAAGGTAGAACATAATTGTATGCAAAATCATGATGCATGAACTGTATGTCTTCAATATCAATGAGATGCGTGTAATATGATGCATATGCATGCTATAATGATGTATGTGACGTTTTATGAATGTATTCTTTCGTCTTAGGAAAATAAATCCTTGACGGGTGCCGGGAAGTCATATCCTGGGCTGATGTTGAGGAAGAGATTTTGCTTCCGCTGTGGATGATTCGTTGCAAGAATACCGGTAGGAGAAGATAACTCCGTTGAGGAATACACTTGGCAAATGAAATAATTCTGCGGGAGAAAAGATACTCTAGCGATCATGCTGGGGAGTGTTACTCTGTGGGGATAGCGATGCTTTGCTGCGTTGATGAAGATAACTCCGCTGGGGATACCGTTGATAAGTTATGCTGGGGATATCTTTGATAAGTTATGCTGGGGATATCTTTGTTGTGCTGGAAGTGTTGATAGACTTCGCTGGGGGTAGGAAGATACTTTGCCGAGGACGCTCTTTCCATGGCTTTTGGCTGAGGATAACCCAGTTATATCCTGTTACGGAAATAACTCTTTAAATCAAGCCGGGACGACGCGTTCGTGCTCTGCGAGGGGATAAGCTTCCAGAATTTACTGGGGATAAGCTTACTGCTCGGGGATATGGATTTCAACTTTTCCTGGGGAACTGAATTGGATTCTCCTGGGGAGATTTTGAACTGTAATGCTGTAGGTTGAAAGAGGGAACCTATGTAGGGTTGCCTGCTGATGAGCTCGTGTAAAACCGCATCTGAAATGGAGAAGGAACCTGGGTAGGGTTACTTTGATGATGAGTTCGTGTAAAACTTCGTCTTTGGAAAGGGAGAACCTGTGTAGGGTTGCTTGGTGAGGTAAGTTCATGTAAAACTTTTTGATGAATCGGGGTGAGATTATCTTGAACTAAAATCCATGTAAGACTTCTGGAGGAACCGGGGTTAGGTTACCTTGGGGTAAATCCATGTGAGATTTCTTGACGAACCGGGGTAAGGTTACTGGAGACGAGTCCCTGTGAGACTTCTGGGGGAACCGGGGTTAGGTTACCTTGAGATAGATCCGTGTGAGATTTCTTGATGAACCGGGGTAAGGTTACTGGAATAAGTTTGTGTAGAACTTTGATGAACCGGGGTTAGGTCATCTTGAGATAGGTCCATGTAAGACTTCGTGAGGAACCGGGGTTAGGTTACTTGGATAAGTTTGTGTAAAAACTTTGATGAACCGGGGTTAGGTCACTTGTGATAAATCCATGTAAGATTTCTGGAGGAACCGGGGTAAGGTTATTGGATAAGTTTGTGTAGAACTTTGATGAACCGGGGTTAGGTCACTTGTGATAAATCCATGTAAGATTTCTGGAGGAACCGGGGTAAGGTTATTGGATAAGTTTGTGTAGAACTTTGATGAACCGGGGTTAGGTCATCTTGAGATAGGTCCATGTAAGACTTCATGAGGAACCGGGGTTAGGTTACTTGGATAAGTTTGTGTAAAAACTTCTGGAGGAACCGGGGTAAGGTTGCTTCGGGATAAGTTTGTGTAAAACTTCTTGATGAACCGGGGTTAGGTCATCTTATGGAGGAGGAGTCTGTGTATGACTTTGTCTGAAGGTTGAGCAGAAACCGGTGTTGGGTTGCATGATTTTGATTAAGTGGATAATTGTCCTGCTTGGTCTCGGACGTTAACCCACGATCTGGAATTTATGAAGGTAGATGGTGATCATCCTTATGTTGATCTTTCCTTTGTACTTTGGTTGACAGAGCAATTGGATCGCCTGGATAACTCATTATTGCCCCTGTTTCGGAGATGAGGGAAGAGGATACCTGTATGGGTGATTGACAAATCTTCGAGATGCCGGGACATAGTCGTACGCTTTGATCCCTATCTTTTGCCTGGACCGCCCTTTCGGGTTTTCAGTCCACCGGGATACCCATTTTTGCCCAAGCCGCCTTTCCAGGTTTTCGACTTGCCGGGTGTACAGTTTTTTTTCATTTCATCCCTCATTTTGCCCGAACCCTTTTGGTTTGACGGGAAGCCCTTATTTTTGCCTAGGCGTGTCAACCTAGCGGGTCTTTGATTATGCGCAGTATTTTTCGACTATGTCTACGCTCTCCGAATGTAGGGAGTTGCCCCTGTTGGAAGTATTTTGCCATGCCCCAGGTAATGGGCAATGCTCCTACTGTGCCCCTTGATTGGAGGTACTTCTGTTCACAAGGTGTTCATCGTGCGAATTTCCCTGCTGTTCAAACAAATAGTCATATGCAAACAAAGTTATTTTAAGAATGCAAAAGTCTATGTCTGTCTTGAATTTTGAAAATGCATTTTTGTAATATAGTGCGATGTCAACTCAATATTTTACAGCAAACCTTCAGGAGTCAGGATACCTTTGTAACAGTATGCTTTCGAACTAACCCATGCTTCAGCTAGGACTTTTAAGGGTTATATCGTGGCTGGGTTCACGGTTTAAGAAACAAAGGATAAAGGCTCAAATTATTTGTACCCACCCGCTCTTCGTGATGTTCTCCAAACCTAAACTCAGTTGATCATACGTTAGACCTTGTTTGAGTCTTTGCTCTGATTTTCTGGTGATGATTCGGATGCGGATAATTTATTTTGAATAGGAAGTCATTCCTTTTTTGTTGAGGGTTTATAAGACCTCTTGCTTTTTTGATTTTGTTATCCCTGTTTTTTGCCTGAACTGTTTCCTTTTTGGAATTGCAGTCAGCGGGATGCCCCAGTTTGGTAAGTTCCTTTTACAGGTTTTGACTTCTTGGGCTTTTCGTTTATGATTTTTTTTTGATAATGACTGCCTGTCCTTTTGATTGTTCTGAACCATCACTGTCTTTTGTTTATTTAAGGACCTCTTTGGTGCCATTCGTTATGCACTTGGATCAACTGAGAGAACTACCCTGCCCCAGGTTATGATGAAGGGTTTTGAATTTCGAAAATAGAAACTCCTACTTCTTTGGCTCTGATGGGTTGACGAGGGATTATCATCCTTATAACTCCAGTGTTTAGGAATTGAAACAATGCCTGTACCTCATCAGCGGGGTCTGTTCAAAAGCATACTGTAAATTGTGGTATCGTTTTCGTCATCCTCCCTCAAGAGGTTCAGGATTTTCAATTAAGAGTTGACTATTGCAAAAATATGAAAGCAGTTTTAAGCATAGTAACCATAATTAATCAAGACAGACATGTGTAATGCATTCATGAAATAAAAGAGTTTAACATAATAATTGTTTATCTGAACAAAAAAGGAAAAATACAACTTGAATTCAAATGAACAGAAAAAAATTCTCAATCCTAGCCATGTTTTGGCAATGGAGCATTGATCACATTGGGAGTCTCAGCAGGCTCGAACTCGATCTCTTTGGCATCGATCATGTTCTGAATTTTGTACTTTAGTGCCCAACAGTCTTCAGTATCGTGCCCCGGGCTATCGGAGTGATAAGCACATCTGGCTTCTGGATTGTAGCTAGGAGAGGAGGTCTTAGGATTGGCAGGAGGGTTGATCACTGCAATCAGGTTCATCTTCAACATATGTTGCAGTGCTTGCGACCACGGCATGTTAATGTTGGTGAACTGCCTTTTAGGCCCGTCCGGCCTTTGCTGGTTTCCCCTCTGTGGCTGGCGGCGTGGTGCAGAACCAGAGATCATGACTGCCCCTGCATGTTGATCACGGCGACCCTTTTGACCGTATGCAGCATTAGATTCCTTCTTTCCCGTGTAAGGCTTTTTATGAATATCAGAAGGTGTGGCCTCTTGAATTTTCCCGCTCTTGATACCAGCTTCAATTCTTTCGCCGGTCAGGATGAGGTCGGTGAATCCAGCAGATGAGTTACCAATGAGGTGGTTGAAGAATGGACCAGACAGGGTCCCCAAGAACATGTCCACAAGTTCACGGTCAGTCAGAGGTGGTTGTACCCTTCCAGCGAGATCCCTCCATTTCTGCGCATATTCTTTGAAACCTTCACTTGATCCTAACGACATACCCTGGAGTTGGGTACGCGTAGGAGCAAGGTCGGCATTATACTGATACTGCTTGTAGAAAGCAGTAGCCAACTCCTCCCAGTTACGAACCTTGGTCCCATCCAGCTGATAGAACCATTCGAGATGAGTCCCTGAAAGACTCTCCTGGAAGAAGTGGATCCACAGATTCTTATCCGCAGAGTACGGCTGAATCTTCCGAACATAGGACCTTAAGTGCAGCTTGGGACAAGACGCCCCGTCATACTTCGAGAAAGTTGGTGCTTTGAATTTATGTGGGATAATCACACCAGTCGACAAACCCAGATCTCCGAAATCCAGCCCAGGTACCTGTTGAACCTCCATAGCTTTCATTCTGTCCTCCAGTTGCTTATATCTGTCAACAGCAGGAGGGTACTGCTCTTCATCAAAATCTGTCTCGTTGTCGGAGACCACTGGACTGGGAACTTCTCTCTCATGATGACTGCTTTTTCCCACAGATGGGGTTGTCCTCTCAGTTTCAACTTGCGGTGTATTCCCAGATTTGCGTCTAGGGCTGAACAGAACAGTCCTCTTTTTCTTCTTGTCCTTCTTCAAGAGCAGAGCTTTCAGATCTTGCTGCCCCTGGGTCAGATTCATAATCAGCTCTTGGAACTGGGCGTTCTGAGCCTGGAGGTCCTTGATAGTCTGCTCGGCTGATGGTTCAGGATTCATGACGAGCGGCTGAAATAAACAGCGGAGAAGGGTAAGCAACCTGTCAAGGGATACCTGCAATGCAATGAGATGTATGATATGCATGTAATGTTTTCAAGGACCTCGCGGGGTAAACAGAGAAACTTTGTTAGCATTTGGAACCGGTAGCTTGACTGAAAGAACTTCCTGTTGTAGAGATCCCTTCTTCAAGGGTCAAAGGCTCACCATATCCAGTGGGTCATAGCCCCTGACAACCTTGGCTAGAGGAAAATAACCTCTTTGCCCCTTGCTGGGATAGTTGTTCATCATGACCTGCATCACAAGCCCTTGAGATCCTTGAAATGGGTTAGGATGTATGCAATGGTATGGTGTCATGCTATGCATGGGGTGATATAGGTAAGCCCTGCTATGAGTCCCCATTAAGGACTATAAACAGCCCCTGCAAGAAATTCAGTATCCTGTTATGAGTCCCAATTAAGGACTATAAACAACACCTGCCAGAAATTCAGTACTCTGTTATGAGTCCCAGTTAAGGACTATAAACAACACCTGCAAGAAATTTGATAAACCCTGTCATGAGTCCTAGTCAAGGACTATAAACAAGACCTGCAAGAGGTTAGTACACCCTGTTATAAGTCCTAATTAAGGACTATGAACAAAACCTGCAAGAAATTTAGTGCACCCTGTCATGAGTCCTAGTTAAGGACTATAAACTAGACCTGCAAGAAACAAGTGTCAGGTAACAAGTACGCCAGTAGGCAAGTATAAAGGCACACAAGTCACACAAGAGAAACCCTTAGAGTTTAGGCCAGCATGGGGTCTGGGTATTACCCTCTTTCAGTTGGTGGGCTCAACCTGTCCTAATCAAAGTAACCGGGTTCTAAGGTTCCCAATATCACGGGATTACTTTCATTGTTCATCATTTCGATTTAGCCACTGAACTGGCGACCGAAATATTCCAGGAAAGCAACCCTCAATTGAGCGTAGTATCGAGTATCAACCAACCTCAGACTGCACCAAAGTCAGTTATCTCACTACCCTAAAGAGGCCAAGATAGTTCAATTAAGGTTCCTAAGGTCTGTTGATGCTTCACGACACCACGCGGAGGCCCCGTACTCTCCTTGACTGAACTCAAGGGTTACCGGTACACACCAAAGTGCCACATCAACGTAGCAGACTGTTTCAACCATGTCGGTATACCCCGCACAGTTCCCTCACAGTCTTGTTGCTACTTTCTAAGAAAGGTATCCCCAGATCCGGGTTTAGGATCTATAGAACTCCCAAGCAACCCACAATAGTAAAGCAAGCAATGCAGACAATTGAAAACATAGTTATGACCTAGCCCTAAGGTACACCCCACTTTAAGTTTAAGTCCCCAGCAGAGTCGCCAGTTCTGTGATCGGTGAATCTGGAACTGACTGCTTAACGCTGGTTCGCGAAAATGTCGCGGAAGCAAGAGTCGCCACCGTCTTTTATTTTCTCCAAATGGAAAGGACAAAAGCACAGAAAAATTCCTTAAAGAGATCGCTCTCGGTTCGGGAGGTAGGTTATAGAAAGGGAAGGTGTTAGCACCCTTTCTATCCATGGTTATCCATGGGCTCTTAGATACTTGCTCAATGTGTTTTCAAAAATGGTTTGTTTGCTTTTCAATGTGGGTTTAAAAGTTTCTTTGAAAAATTTCAGTTCGACTCATACGTCAGAGTGTTTGAAAAGTTTGCTTTGAAAGCTTTTGAAAGATGTGTCAGTGTGAAAAGTCTTTTTGATTTGTTTTGAAATTAGAGCAAGTATCCTTGAGAACCTACCTATCCTAAGGAATTCGTCTGTGTAAATGTCCTTTAAAGTAGTGCCATCCCACCATTGAGAGGTAGGTAGCACCACCGTTGGAGGTGTTCGGGTCAATTCGAGTTTTAGGGACGTGGTGATCACCGGAGCAATGGGAAGACACCTTAGAAGCTACCCTCATGCCAGGTTCCCGGATCATGAGGACTTACTAAGACATCCTCTACTCGACGACCACCTTTCGAAAGGCAACAGTGAGGCGTACCCTAGGGGTGGTGTGTGCGAATTGTGTGTCATGTTTCAGTTATTTGTCTTGTCATGTTTGTCGTGTTTTACGCTTGATTTTATTTTAAGTCCATTCATTCTTGCATGCATATTTAACAGTTATAAGTTGCGAGGAAATAAAGCTAAACTATTACAAATGGCGCGGGTCCACATCGTCAAAATTAAACCGGACCCGATTTAGCGGAAAAATAAATAATGCGAAGAAATAAAGTGCGAAAAGTAAATTACATGGCTTAGGGACAATTACATAATTATAATTAAACGATAAAAAGTAAATGCGCAAAACTAATAATTGAAATGACTAGGGCGTTGGACCCTTTTTGCAAATAATTACAAGTCAATGAGAATTAAAAATTAAATGATTAAATGTTTTTTTGGTATTTTGTATTTTTTAGATTTAATGAAAAAAAGAAATTAACTAAAATTAAATTAAGAAGCAAACCCTAATTCTAATATTTTTTATTTATTAAGAAAGAATTAAAATAAGATCTAAACTAACCTAAAATTTATGTACAATTTAAATAGGAAAATAAATAAATAAATAAATAATAATTATTATTCTAAAAAAGGAGGGGAAAAATATTAAAAGGAATAAAAATAGCAATTAACCTAATTCTACATTTTTGGATTTTTATTAGAAAGAAATTAATATTAAAACCTAATTAAACTAAGTAATCTACATTTTTATTTATTCATGAAAATAATTAATATATAAATATTTATTAATTTTGGCCTTTTCTGATTTTTTAGTGTTTTTATATTTTATTAAAAATAATTAATTAAATAAACATAATTGAATAAAAGTAATAAAAAGAAAAAAAAGATTAAAGAAAGAATAAAAAATAAAATAATAAAACAAACCAGGGTGGGGTGTTGCCCCAAATAAGGAGGTTCCAATTTAAGAGGCCTGGCCCAATAAGAGTTGCAACGTGCTGACTTTCCTGGATCACATGTCAGCGCTTTGACCTGGTGCATGGTGCATCTTAAATCTTGACCCTTGATCTAAATCTCCAGGATGCGTGGGCGATGGATTATTGAGCGTGTATGGTGAACGTTCACGTTAGGCCTGCATGGGATCAGTTATAGAAAAATAATATGGACTTTATGCAAGACCTGGGACTTGAACCCAGGTCTTTGGGGTTACAAACATAGCGTGTTACCACTGAACCACATGCATTTCATTTAATATATAATAACACGCAAATATAATAAATAAAACATAACGCTAATGGATCAAAAGCGCGCGAACTTTAAACGGGCCAATCACCAATGGACACGGAGTCATCTTCTTCGTTTTCCTGAAACAAGAAACTCATGGGCAACGGTTTTTGATCGTGGCTTTAGGGGGTTTACAAAAAAATAGCGAATAGCCATATATGAAACATAAATTGGGCGCGATGACATGTTCTTCTTCGTCTCTAAGCCCTGAATTCAACCATGGTATCCAGAAGTTCTAATTTTTCTTGTATTGGGAAACCCTCTTTTTGAATTCCTGAAACCCTAAAACGCATACATGGTATAATCACATAGATCACGAAAAAATGCAATTAAAAGTAACAGTTAGCTTCAAAACTTGATGATGAACACGAATCAGCCATTAACTTTTACAAATAATGCCTAGAATGGGATGCACGATTATGGAATTTCTTGGATGCAGTTTTAGTTACAGGTACCAATTCTTTGCGCTTTTATTGTTGTTTTTGATTGGAGTACGATCAGGAATTCACAAGGAAGCTTTTGCAAAAGGAATGGAGCTTTGAATCAGTCTCTAAGGTGGATTTCAGAATTGGATTTTTTGAGAAATTTTGCAAGTTTGTGTATTGGTTTGCTGCGCAGTTTTTCAGTCTTTGATCATTAGGGTTGTGTTGTAGTATATGTAAGGAATGATTTAGGTTGGAAAAGCTGTACAAAATCTCATGAATTAATGGTTTTTGATAATTGATTTTGTTAAGAATCTTTTCACATCTTTTTTTCATGTTCTTTGTGTCAATTAGGTTCAAATCAATCCAAAACTTTCCTAAATGGGATATGCACGAAATATTGAATCCAAACATGTTTAAAAAGATTTGTTTAGGTTAAGGTTGATATTTTTCATATATTAAAATCATTTAAATGAATATAAATTAATATTAATTCAAATAAATAATTAAAAAATATGAGAATATTTCCCTTTGGGCCTAGTGGTCGTGCATAGGCTTGGCATGAAGAAATTTGGAAGATAATTGGGCCCATTTGCATTTTTAGGCCTTTTGCATCATTGTTGACTTTCAAAAATTTCCAAAAATTTCCCAACTTCCACAAGGCATAACTTGGTCAATTTTTAAGCTTTTCACATGTTCTTGGACATTTTGGAAAGGTCTTTGAGTCCTTTAACCAATGCCTTTGGTCCCATGTCATTTTGATTTACCAATCTCAAGTTATGGCTTTTGACTTAAAGTCACTTTTTGTTGACTTTTGAAAATGACCTATAATGTTGAAATTGATAACTTTTTGTGAGAGCATTTCTTGGACTTGGAATATGAAGATGAGTTGTAGGAAATGTCTTTCTCTTCAAAATGAGCTTTGGATGGAATTTTTCTGATAATCCATGTGAAAGTTATGCCCTGGTCAATTTCAGTTGACTTTTTCAGCTGTCCAAATATAGCAACTTTTGCATCTTTGATGATTTCTGAGCCAAATTTTGAGAATCATGATCAAGCATTGATCAAATGATGTTTGTGGCTTCAAAATGATATATTGATCAAAAATTTGAACTTTTGACTGTCAAATGACCATTTTGCCCCTACAGTTGACTGTAGTGCAATCTAGGGTTTTGACTGTGCAATTTTGAGCTGAATGCCTTGAAACTTGACATGAAGACACTTGACCATCTTTTTAAGCATGTGAGACTTGATTGGGCCTTTGAGAAGTTCATTTGCTTGACCAGAACTCAAACCCTAGTTTTGACTGTCTAGGAGACAGTTGAGCTGCACAACCCTTGGGGCATTTTGTGACCTTGACTTTGACAATTCTTGATGAATATGGGAGGGCAAATTTTGGGGTACAACAGTTGCCTTTCAGAAGATAGTCGTGTCCCTCGAATATGGGCGTTTTAGCAAAGACCCTCGATAAAAGATCATAGTCCCTCGATGTTTCCTTTGATAAACGATCTAGTCCCTAAATAACATTGCTAAAACGTCTCATAGGTTGATTTCTATGACTATACAAAAACATCCCACGCCCGTCCCTTCACATCCAACGATGGGGCTTCTTACCAAATCAATGGTAAGATAGCAACATCTAAAGGAGGTGGAAAAGAATATTTAAGACCTTTTGAGTAGGTAGGTTACTACTAGTTTCTCACAACAACAAAAAAACCTTTTATATACCAATACTTCACTTTGAACATTTTTCAAAAGACAAAACACTTTGTACGCGTTTTTATAGAGACGAGAACCATTACAAAAACATTCTTTTTCGAAATACTTTCAAAAAACCACATCACAAACACACTTTCAAACAAAAGCAAGTGATCTAGCAAGCAACTAAGATCCCATAGATAACTATGGATGAAAAGGGTGCTAATACCTTCCTTTTTCATAATCTACCCCCCGAACTCAAGAAATAATCTCAAAAGTCTTTCCTATTCTTTTCCACCTTTCTGTTTGGATAAAAGAAGAGTCGGTGGTGACTCTTACTAACCGCGACAATTGCGATAAAATGCAAAACATCCCAAGTCAGTTCTCCCACCGTATTACAGAACTGCCAACTCTGTTGGGGACATTCTTAAAAGTGGGGTTACCTTAGGGCTAGATCACCTTTACTTGCTTTCATTGCTTGACTTGTTTGCTTTGCATTATGATACCTTGTTTGGGCTTTCTTTGATCCTTTACCCGGATCTGGGACACCTTTTTAGGTAAGTAGCAATAGATTGCGGAAACTGTACAGTGTAGACCAATATGGTTAAAACAATGGCTACGTTAGTGTGACGCATTTGTGGGTACCGGTATCCCTTGTGTTGAATCAAGGAGAATACGGGGCCGCTGAGTGGCATCATGAAGAACTAACTGACCTTAGAACCTTAATTGAACAACTTAGCCATTAGGACATAGTGAGATAATCGGTTTTGGTGGAAAGCTGAAAATTGGTTCATACTCGATACTACATTCATTGAGATTGGACTTTTGGGATATTGCGGCCACAAGAAAAGATTGATTATGCTGAGACAATGCCTAAAAGGAAGGTTGGTGATTTTGAGATCCTTTAGAACCAGATTACTATTACTAGGACAGGTTGAGCCAATTAAACTTTAAGAGGGTACTTACCTATAAGACTCCATGCAAGCCTAAACTTAAGGACTTGTTTTCCTTGTGTGTATATGCTTACTTATGCATAACGTCATACACATTCTCACTAACCATTTCAAGGATTTAGGAATTTATCTTTGTTTTTGTTTTGTAGGCCATGAACTCTGTCCGAAGGAACACCATCCGAATCAGCTTCGTGAAATCACACCCTCAACTCCAAGAGTTAGCGTCAAGGGTACCTGAAGACTCTCCTTTCACCAAGAAGTATGGTAGACTCCTTAATTTGGCTACCTCTAATCTCCAAGAAGAGATGATGTGCGTTCTCTTCCAATTCTTCGATCCCATGCATCATTGCTTCACTTTCCCTGACTATCAGTTAATGCCTACACTAGAAGAGTTCTCTTTACTATTAGGAGTGCTCGTGCTTGATCAGATATCGTTCACCGGTCTAGAAGGGATTCTGAAACCTACGGTCATCGCCGAAGCTTAGCATCTGAAGAGAGCCAACATCATAGCAAATTGGGAGACAAGAAGCGGAGTCAAAGGGTTCCTAGCCAAGTTTCTATTGGAGAAGGCTCGTTCATTCTAGGAAGATATAGATTTTCAAGCTTTTGAAGATGTCCTGGCTCTTCTCATCTATGGTTTGGTTCTTTTCCCCAACTCGGACCAATTCATAGATGTTAATGCCATCAAAGTCTTTCTCTCTCGTAATCCTATACCTACCTTGCTGGGAGACATCTTACATTGCTTCCATACCCGCACCATGAAGAAGAGAGGTACTCTCTTGTGTTGTATTCCCCTACTCGCCAAGTGGTTCACTTCACACCTACCTCGGTCAAAATTGAAGAACGAGCAAAGATTGACATGGTCTCAAAGGATGATGTCCCTCACCCACTCTAATATTCATTGGTGTTCGAGATCCTTGGAAGATACTTCTATCATTTACCATTATGGGGAATTCCCTAACGTCCCTCTGCTTGGAATCAAGGGAGGTATCACTTACAACCCTTGATTAGCTTTATGACAGTTTGGGTATGCCCGAAAATATGGTCCTCATGAGATGCTCATTCAAGGTTTTTTGTTCGACTATGAAAGCGACGATCAAGGCTACTGTCAGAGTTTTCTACAAGTTTGGAGGATGGTAAACAAGGTGGATAGTAGGACATTGGGTAACAAAAATTCCATTCCCTTTGAACCTTAACTTAGGTGGGTGCGAGCTCGTACTCGGAGTCTCATAATGCCTTACCCTTCTATCCTCCATGTTATCATAGAGCCTAATGTTGAAGGAGATGTCCCGTACACTGTCCTTCATCCCAACATGCCTACCTCTCTTGAAGACTTGCAAAGAGATTGGGTTCAGCTAAATGAAGAACGAGACACCTTCGAGGCCCGATTCTACCCCAGTGAGAAGAAGGTTTTGGAACTCACCAAGCAGCTTCATGAAAGCTTAAATGCACCAAAGAAAGCTTCCAAGAGAAATGACTAAGTTGTAGATTCTCTGACTAGCATGGAGAAGGGGATGAAGTTCATCATTAGAGTTTACTTGATGATACATGTTTATGCTTTTTCTTCTAATACTGAATGTACAGCCACCCCAGTGGTAGAAAGTGTACGCATAAGACATTAGTACCAAGGGTCCTGGGTTATAGCCCCAGAAGCATCTTTTTTTTAGGTTCATTTATTGACATTTTTACCCATTTATATGTCAGACAATATTCCTAGATCAGAACTTTTAGATATCCTTACCCAACAACATTATTACGTCACTCTCTCAAACAACCAGAACTTCTGACTTGCCAGTTGTGATCGGTGGATCTGGAACTGACTATTTAACGCTGGTTCGCGAAATGTCGCGGAAGCAAGAGTCGCCACCGTCTTTTATTTTCACCAACATGGACAGGACAAAAGCACAGCAAAATTTCTTATGAGATAGTTTCTCGGTTCGGGAGGTAGATTTATAGAAAGGGAAGGTGTTAGCACCCTTTCTATCCATGGTTATCCATGGGCTCTTAGATACTTGCTCGTTGTGTTTTCAAAAGTGTTTGCTTTTCAATTGTGAGTGGGTTTGAAAAAAAGTTTCGTTTAAAGATTTCAGAATGACTCTTGTATCAGTCCTCAAGAGTGTTTGAAAAATTGTTTTGAAGGCTTTTTGAAAAGTGTCAGTGTGAAAAGAGTTTTTTGATTTGTTTTTTGAAATAGAGCAAGTATCTATGAGTCATCTACCTACCCTAAGGAATTAGGCTGTGTAAATGTCCTTAAGGTAGTGCCATCCCACCATTGAGAGGTAGGTAGCACCACTGTTGGAGGTGTTCGGGTCAATTCGTTTGTAGGGACAGTGTGGTCACCAGAGCAACAGTAGGACACCTTAGAAGCTACCCTTATGCCATTGATCCTTTTTAATTCCGAGGCAACCGTTTCGAGGCAACTGGATCATGTCATGGACATAAGGACTTACTAAAACGTCTTATACTCGACGACCACGTTTCGAGGGCAAGGCAACAGTGAGGCGTACCCTAAAAGTGGTGTGTGAATTTGTGTGTTATTTTCATGTTATGTTTTATCTTGTACATGTATCATGGTGATCTACGCTTGTTTTTAATTTAGGCCATACATTCTTTCATGCAAAGTTTAATAGTTTAAGAGTGCGGAAATTAAAGTGCGGAAAGATAAATCCTACGCTATTACAAGGCGCGGGTCTATACATCGCCAAATTAACAAAGACCCGTTTTAATAAAAGTGCGGAAAGTAAATAAATTCCTAATTACTATTACAAGGCTTGAACAGTTACATAATATTTACAAGAAAAATAAGAATAAATGCGCGAAAAGAATAGAAAATAGAACGTTCGAGGGCGTTGGACCCTTTTGGAATTAAATTGAATGAAAAGTTAATTAATTATTAAATTAAAGAAAAGAAATGTTTTTTTTGATGGTTTTTGTATTTATGAAATAAAGAAAATTAAAATTCAAGAGAAACCCTAATTCTAAGTTGTTTTTAATTATTAAAGAAAAATATTAAAGTTTAACCTAATTTACTAAATATTTAATGTACATGTTTATTTACAAAATAAATTAGTAATTAATAATAATGATAATAAGAAAAAATTATTTATTAAGAAAAGTGATAAAAAGTTAAAAAACCTAATTTCTACATATTTTTTAATTTATTGAGAAAAAGATTAAAGTTTTAAAACCTAAATTAAACTAAATTAATTGTTAGAGTTTATTTACAAAAAATAGGTTAGTGATGAAATTAATAATAATTAAATATATTTGTATTTTTGATTTTTTTCTGTTTTTATTATAGAAAATTATTTTATGGTGAGAAAAACAATCAAAACAATTAAAAAAATAATTAGAAAAGAAAATAAAATAAAATTAAAAGGATGCAAACCAAGGGGGGTTTCAGGCCCAAGGGGAGGTTTTTTTTGAAGTATTCTGGCCCATTAGACAAAAAGCCTTGTTTGACTTTCTGGCATCACGTGCGTGTTTATTGACTCTTGAGTACCGTGGTCTGCATTCTTTGGCCATTGGATTGGGTTTTATGGCTATTTGTATTCTGGCTGTTGGCCATTTGTGTTTTGGCCTCAACGTTCCTTAATCTTCTCAGGATGTCTGTCTCGCCATGTATTGGTGTCATGCATAAGTTGTTCTTTTGGCCATTTGGCTTTTGGCTTTTGGCTTTTGGCTTTTGGCCATTTGGCTTTTGGCCTCAACGTTCCTTAATGAACCTGCATGGGATCCTGTCTAAATCTGCAGTGTTGAATCTCACGAACACATTAAATAAAATCATAAAATGCAAATAAAGCCAATATATGAAGAAATTTAATGTTTAAGTACAATATGGCATGTATGAATGATTATACCCTTTTGATCATGGAGATCAAGCCAGCCTTATCCTTACTGAAGAAGTAATGAGGTGTTGGTTTGTAACTGAATAGCTTGTTTGTAGTGATAGAGATATTTGTAATAAGGATTTCAAGGTTTTAGGGTTCTTGAAAGAATTTGATATTTTGACAGTGTTGTGGCAAGGTTTTTTCTCTTCTTTTTTTCCTCCTCTCTGGTTTGTGTGAAAAGAAGGTGATTATATAATGGAAATTAGGGTAAATAAAATGGGCTTTGAATGTGCAATTGGGCCTCCAATGTTTACTTGAATTCGTCACTTTCCAGGCTAAATCGCAAGGACTTAAGTGCAATTTTTGAAGTTGAAATGTGAAATCAAAATGTAGCCGACATCAAGAACTAACTCCTGTCCGAAAATCGGCTCAATCGGATAAACGGTGAATTAGTTATGAATTTTTGAAGTTTCAGCTCAGACAAACTTATTTTGGGCTCCAGTGTCGACTCTGACATGTTCTTAAATAAAAAACTGGTATTGATCGGTGTATAATTTGGTCTCGACTTTTGAAGCAAAGTTGTAGATCTATGAGTCAGTGACCTTGTGTAAAAATATGAGTCCAATCCGATAAAAATTGACCGAGTTATGAATTTTCGAAGTTTCGGCCCAGATGAAATAATATTCAGCATTCAGGATTTTCGGCGTGTCACACACTCTGAGCAAAACATTAAGGCCTTTTGAACACCGTTCGAACTCGATACCTCCTGTGAAAATGTAGCCAACTCAATTTGTGAAATTTTGGCGCCGGAACCAGCTCGATACGATGAAAATCGACAAAGTTATGATTTTCTGAACATGACGCAAATAAACTTCTGTCACAAATTTTCTGTATGAAAATACTTGATAAATCCACATTTTTGAAGACCTTCTGATCGAAATTGGCTTTCAGCCGTGAGAGATGAAAACGTAGATAATGTCAAGACGGAATTTTGGCCACCGGAACGGGTTCAAAACGAGCCACGATCTTCAAGTTATGAATTTTTTAGCGCGTAAAAACTGCACTTTCAGCACACTTTTTCACCATATTTCTTTGAGAAAACTCACACAGTCGGATACCTTCTTTAAAGAATTGACTCTTGAGCCGAACCTGAATTTGAGCATAAGTTAGGACATTAAGGAGCACTTGAGGTCATTTGGATGTAAGGACCTTGATGCAACACAAAACCCTAATTTTGACTTGACTGCCTTAGGAGGTGATTTGACTCTGCAACCCTTGAGGGATTTTGAAGCTTGATTTTGCCACATCTTGAAGAATATGGGAGGGCAAATTTTGGGGTACAACAGTTGCCCCTGTTCAATCTTCTTAGACCCGAGGATGTAGATTGGCTGGCGTGCCTTTCGTAATCCGAAGGTGGAAGATGATTGAACACTAGAGTGCCCAGAAATTTGCACTCACATAGTAGAGTGTCAGCAGTGTGATGTAGGGAATGGGCTTACAGATGCCATTTGGAGACTGTTGTTGCGTGGATGGGCTTATAGATGCCATCTGAAGATGTGACAGAACCTTGTCGGGAATGGGCTTATAGATGCCATTTGGAACTGAAATCGATAGTTGTGGAGATGGGCTTATAGATGCCATCGGGAGGTTGTCGATCGCGTAAGAGATTCCTTAGCGAGAACTTGCGTACCTGAGAAAGAAAAATAATTACCTGGCCTGTTACAGGAGCTGATCTTCAATTTCTTTATGTAGATGTACCCTGGCTGGTAATAAGAACCGAATCTTTAAACTCTTCAGACGTGCCCTGGCAAGATACAGGAATCGAGTCCGGAGAATATAGTCGTCAACAGATACACCCTGGCGAGATACAGGAATCGGATCTTCGAACTCTTCAGACGTGCCCTGGCAAGATACAGAAATCGAGTCTGGTAATGTTAGTCGTCAACAGATACACCCTAGCAAGATACTGGAATCGGATCTTCAAACTCTTCAGACGTGCCCTGGCAGGATATATGAATCAAGTCTAGAATTCAGAAAGGTTGGTGAGTTGTCTCTACTGACAGGTTATTTCCATGGACGGGTGGTCTTTAACGACGAGTGTCTATAACGACGAGTGTCTATAACGACGAGTGTCTATAACGACGAGTGTCTATAACGACGAGTGTCTATAACGACGAGTGTCTATAACGACGAGTGTCTATAACGACGAGTGTCTATAACGACGAGTGTCTATAACGACGAGCGTCTATAACGACGAGCGTCTATAACGGCGAGCGTCTATAACGGCGAGTGTCTATAACGACGAGTGTCTATAACGACGAGTGTCTATAACGACGAGTGTCTATAACGACGAGTGTCTATAACGACGAGTGTCTATAACGACGAGTGTCTATAACGACGAGTGTCTATAACGACGGGTTGTATCAGAGAAATCTTTAGGCATTGATTTAACTGGATTTGTATTCTTTGACTGGGTTGGTCTCTTTTGACTGTATTCGTCTACATAGCTGATCATTTAACTGTATCCTTCCTGAAAGGTAAAGGTCAGTCATATGCAATGCATGATATGAATCAAGCAACGATGTTCTCAACACATGAGATTGTATGATATGATGCATATATACATGTATCATGATGTATAACAATGTGATGTTATGAATGTATCTTCGTCTGGGAAAATAGATCCTTGACGGATGTCGGGAAGTCAAATCCTGGGCTGATGTTGAAGAGTGAGATTCTTCGTTTCGGTTGGGGATGATGATTGCAAGAATACCGGTAGGAGAAGATGACTCCGTTGGGGAATAAACTTGGCGAATAGATTACTCTGCGGGGAAAGAGAGGTACTTTGCTGAGGTTGATGAGGATAACTCCGCTGGGGATACCGTTGTTGTGCTCTGTTGGAAGTTTTGATGAACTCCGCTGGGGAATAAGAAGAACTTTGCCGAGGATGATCTTTATGTGGCTTTTAGCTGAGGATAATCCAGTTATAAGCTCTGGTGGAGAAATAACCTTTGAATAAAACCGGGGAGACGCGTTCGCTCTGCAGGGAGTGAAGGTATCTTGGTCGCATTCTTCAGCTGAACTTACCTTGGCACCTCGGTGGACAGGGCAACCGGATCATTTAGACAACTCATTATTGCCCCAGTTTATGTTGGAGAAGAAGGTACCTGTGAAGGTGTTTGATGACTGCCGTTTGACAAATCTTCTTCTGGTAGGCAAGTGACGAGATACCGGGACATAGTCGCACGCTTTGATCCCTAATTTTTGCCTGGACCGCCCTTTCGGGTTATTAGTCCACCGGGATACCCATTTTTGCCCAAGCCGCCTTTTCAGGTTTTCGACTTGCCGGGTGTACAGATTTTTCATTTCATCCCTTATTTTTGCCCGAACCCTTTTGGTTCGCCGGGAAGCCCTTATTTTTGCCTAGGTGTGTCAACCTAGCGGGTCTTTGATTTTGCGTAGTATTTTTTCGACTATGTCCACGTTCTCAGAATGTAGGGAGGTGCCCCTGTTGTTGTGTTGCCATGCCACCAGAAGATCTTCGTTTGATCGTCCAATGCCCCAAGTGACTTAGACGGAGATTTGCCCCAGGCTATTTGGCATTTGAGAGATTCTCTGAATCTTGACTTAACTGCCCCAGATGACGGACAATGATCATGTCATGCCCCTTGTTTGGAAGTGCTTTTGTTAATTCGATATTCGTCGTGCGAGCTTCTATGCTGTTCAAACAAATAGTCGTATGCAAACAAAGTTATGTTAAAAATGCAAAGCTTATGTCTGTTTCGAAGTTTTTGGAAATGCAGTTTTTTAATAAAACAAGTGAGTTCTTTTGTAAACTGTGATGTCAAACTCGTTATTTTACTGCGAGCCTTAAGGAGTCAGGATACCTTTGTAACAGTATGCTTTCGAACTAACCCATGCTTCAGCTAGGACTTTTTAGGGTTGTAACGTGGCCTGGTTCACGGTTTAAGAAACAAAGGATAAAGGCTCAAATTTTATTTGTACCCACCCGCTCTTCGTGATGTTCTTCAATCCTAAACTCAGCTGATCGTGCGTTAGACCTTATTTGAGTTTTTGTCCTGATATTCCCGTGATGGTTCAGATTCTGACAATTTATTTTGAATAGGCAGTCATTTTTTTGCTGAGGGTTTGTAGGACCTCTTTCTTCTTTTTTTGATTTTATTACCCCTGTTTTTTGCCTGAACTGTTTCTTTTGGAATTACAGTCAGCGAGATGCCCCAGTTTTGTAAGTCTCCTTCATAGGTTTTGACTTAATGGGTGTTTATTTTGAGAAGTAATGACTTCCTGTCTGTATGATTGTTCGGAACCATCACTGTCTTTTGTTTTGTAAGGACCTCTTTGGTGCCGTTTGTTATGCACTTGGATCAACTGAGAGAACTACCCTGCCCCAGGTTATGATAAAGGGTTTTAATTTTCGAAAAGAAAAACTCCTACTTCTTTGGCTCAAAGGGGTTGACGAGGGATTATCTTCCTTATAACTCCAGTGTTTAGGAATTGAAACAATGCCCGTACCTCATCAGCGGGGTTTGTTCAAAAGCATACTGTAGATTGTGGTATCGTCTTCATCATCCTCCCTCAAGAGGCTTAGAATTTTAGATCAAGAGTTGACATCACAAAAATATGAAAACAATTTGCATATAGTGAATACGAAATAATTACTTCAAAACAGACATGTGTAATGCATTAATGAAATAACCAAGTTTGACATGAAATAAAATATTTGAACAATCGAAGAAAAATACAATCTTGAACATTCAAATGAACAAAAGTTTCCAATCCTAACCATGTTTGGGCAGGGGAGCAGTGGTCACATTGGGAGCCTCTGGAGAGTCGAGCTGGACTTCTTTTGCGTCAATCAGATCCTGAACCTTGTTTCTCAAAGTCCAACAATCATCTGTAGCATGCCCCGGGCTGTCAGAATGATAAGCGTAGCGAACGTTGGGGTTATACCTTGAAGGCGTCCTGTTGGGATTCTTTGGAGGGTCCATGAGAGTTACCAACTTGGTTTCTAGCAACTGTGGCAATATCTGTGACAAGGTCATGCCGAGGGGAGTGAATTGCCTTTTGGGTCTCTCTTCCCTTTGCTGATTGTGACGCTGAGGAGCGCCGGCCGGTTTTGCAATAACCACCGCATTGACATCTTGGCGGTGTTCGGACCTATTCTGCCCTCTTGAGCCATAGACAACACTAGATTCTCTCTTGGATGGTTTCTTCTCAGTGTTTGAGGAGTCACCATTATGTATTTTCCCCGACTTGATGCCAGCTTCTATTCTTTCCCTAGTTAAGATCAGATCTGTAAACCCAACAGCAGAATTCCCAATCAGGTGGTTGAAGAATGGACCAGACAGGGTCCCTAAGAACATGTCGACGAGCTCGCGGTCAGTCAGAGGTGGTTGTACCCTTCCAGCTAGGTCCCTCCATTTTTGAGCATATTCTTTGAAACCTTCACCTGCACCCATAGACATTCCCTGAAGTTGAGTGCGCGTGGGAGCAAGGTCGGCATTGTACTGGTACTGCTTGTAGAATGCAGTGGCCAAATCCTCCCAGCTGCGGATGTTGGCTCCATTCAGTTGATAGAACCAGTCGAGTTGGGTTCCAGACAGACTATCCTGAAAGAAGTGAATCCATAAATTCTTTTCAGTCGTGTAGGGCTGGATCCTCCTTGTGTAAGACCTGAGATGCAGCTTAGGACAGGATACCCCGTCGTACTCGGCAAAGGCAGGTGCCTTGAATTTGTGCGGGATTACTACCCCCGAAGACAGACCTAGATCTTCGAAGTCCAGGCCGGGCACTTTTTGTATTTCCATATCACTTAGCCTGTCTTCTAGCTGTTTGTACCTGTCCTCAGCTGGAGGGTACTGCTCATCATTGTAATCGGTCTCGTTGTCGGAGACCACAGGACTAGGAACCTCTCTCTCATGGGGGATGTCCTTTCCAACAAATGGGGTAGTCTGCTCAACTTCATTTAGTGATCCATTCCCAGATTTTCGTCTCGGGTTGAACAACACTGTCCTCTTCTTCTTCCTCTTCGAGAGCAGAGTCTTCAAATTCTGTTGGTCCTGGGCTAGACTCTTAATCAACTCCTGGAACTGGGTATTCTGGGCCTGGAGGGCCTGGATGGATTGCTCAGTAGATGTTTCAGGATTCATGATGAGACTGCTGAAATAAACAGCAAAGAAGGTAAGCAACCTGTATAGAAAGGGTACCTGTTATGCAATGATATGCGATGTTTTCAAGGATCTCGCGGGGTAAACAGAGAAATTGGTTAGAATTTTGTAGCTTGATTGAAGGAACTTCATGTTGTTGAGAGTCCTTCTTCAAGAGTCAAAGGCTCACCATATCCAATGGGTCATAGCCCCTGACTCTGATCATCAACCTGGCTAGAGGAAAATAAATCCCCTTTGCCCCTTGCTAGACATTCTGGTTCATCGTGACCTGCATCACAAGCCTTTGAGATCCTTGAAATGGGTTAGTCTTTATGTAGGATTCATGCAATGGTATGATGTTATGCTATGAATGGGGTAATGTAGGTAAACCCTGTTATGAGTCCCGATTAAGGACTATAAACAAAACCCGCAAGAAACTCAAGTGTCAGATAACAAGTATGCAAATAGTCAAGTTTTAAGGCATACAAGTCACACAAAAGAGCCCTTAGAGTTTAGGCCAGCATGGGGTCTAGGTATTACCCTCTTTCAGTTTGTTGGTTAAGACCTGTCCTATCAGAAATAACCGGGTTCTAGAGGATCCCAATATCACTGACTACCCTCAATCGGTCATAACTCCAGCATCGTAATCTTTTCTTGCGGCCAGAACCATCACGAGAGTTTAGCCTCAATGGGCGTAGCATACTGCTACTGTTCTATTGGCCAAGTTGGGTCATTTAAGGTTCTAAGGTCGGTTGGTGCTTAATGACTCCTCAGAAGACCCATATTCTCCTCGTTGCAACACAAGGGATATCAGTACATACCAAGGTGCCACACCAACGTAGCCACTGCTTCACCCATGTCGGTCTACGCCGGACAGGTCCCTCACAGCTTATGCTACCTAACAGGGTATCCCCAGATCCGGGTTAGGATCTATGTAACTCCGATGCAGCCCACAATAATAAAGCAAACAAACACAGCAATTGAAAACACAAGTGATCTTAGTCCTAAGGTACACCTCACTTTAAAAGTTCCCCAGCAGAGTCGCCAGTTCTGTGATCGGTGGATCTGGAACTGACTGTTTAACGCTGGTTCGCGAAATGTCGCGGAAGCAAGAGTCGCCACCGTCTTTTATTTTCTCCAACATGGATAGGACAAAAGCACAGCAAAATTCCTTATGAGATAGTTTCTCGGTTCGGGAGGTAGATTTATAGAAAGGGAATGTGTTAGCACCCTTTCTATCCATGGTTATCCATGGGCTCTTAGATACTTGCTCGTTGTGTTTTCAAAAGTGTTTGCTTTTTAATTGTGAGTGGGTTTGAAAAAAAGTTTCGTTTAAAGATTTCAGAATGACTCTTGTATCAGTCCTCAAGAGTGTTTCAAAAATTGTTTTGAAGGCTTTTTGAAAAGTGTCAGTGTGAAAAGAGTTTTTTGATTTGTTTTTTGAAATAGAGCAAGTATCTATGAGTCATCTACCTACCCTAAGGAATTAGGCTGTGTAAATGTCCTTAAGGTAGTGCCATCCCACCATTGAGAGGTAGGTAGCACCACCGTTGGAGGTGTTCGGGTCAATTCGTTTGTAGGGACAATGTGGTCACCAGAGCAACAGTAGGACACCTTAGAAGCTACTCTCATGCCATTGATCCTTTTTAATTCCGAGGCAACCATTTCGAGGCAACTGATCATGTCATGGACATAAGGACTTACTAAAACGTCCTATACTCGACGACCACGTTTCGAGGGCAAGGCAACAGTGAGGCGTACCCTAAGAGTGGTGTGTGAATTTGTATGTTATTTTCATGTTATGTTTTATCTTGTACATGTATCATGGTGATCTACGCTTGTTTTTAATTTAGGCCATACATTATTTCATGCAAAGTTTAATAGTTTAAGAGTGCGGAAATTAAAGCGCGGAAAGATAAATCCTACGCTATTACAAGGCGCGGGTCTATACATCGCCAAATTAACAAAGACCCGTTTTAATAAAAGTGCGGAAAGTAAATAAATTCCTAATTACTATTACAAGGCTTGAACAGTTACATAATATTTACAAGAAAAATAAGAATAAATGCGCGAAAAGAATAGAAAATAGAACGTTCGAGGGTGTTGGACCCTTTTGGAATTAAATTGAATGAAAAGTTAATTAATTATTAAATTAAAGAAAAGAAATGTTTTTTTTTTATGGTTTTTGTATTTATGAAATAAAGAAAATTAAAATTCAAGAGAAACCCTAATTCTAAGTTGTTTTTAATTATTAAAGAAAAATATTAAAGTTTAACCTAATTTACTAAATATTTAATGTACATGTTTATTTACAAAATAAATTAGTCATTAATAATAATGATAATAAGAAAAAATTATTTATTAAGAAAAATGATAAAAAGTTAAAAAACCTAATTTCTACATATTTTAATTTATTGAGAAAAAGATTAAAGTTTTAAAACCTAAATTAAACTAAATTAATTGTTAGAGTTTATTTACAAAAAATAGGTTAGTGATGAAATTAATAATAATTAAATATATTTGTATTTTTTATTTTTTTCTGTTTTTATTATAGAAAATTATTTTATGGTGAGAAAAACAATCAAAACAATTAAAAAAATAATTAGAAAAGAAAAGAAAATAAAATTAAAAGGATGCAAATCAAGGGGGGTTTCAGGCCCAAGGGGAGGTTTTTTTTGAAGTATTCTGGCCCATTAGACAAAAAGCCTTGTTTGACTTTCTGGCATCACGTGCGTGTTCATTGACTCTTGAGTACCGTGGTCTGCATTCTTTGGCCATTGGATTGGGTTTTATGGCCATTTGTGTTCTGGCTGTTGGCCATTTGTGTTTTGGCCTCAACGTTCCTTAATCTTCTCATGATGTCTGTGTCGCCATGTATTGGTGTCATGCATAAGTTGTTCTTTTGGCCATTTGGCTTTTGGCTTTTGGCTTTTGGCCATTTGGATTTTGGCCTCAACGTTCCTTAATGAACCTGCATGGGATCCTGTCTAAATCTGCAGTGTTGAATCTCACGAACACATTAAATAAAATCATAAAATGCAAATAAAGCCAATATATGAAGAAATTTAATGTTTAGGCACAATATGGCATGTATGAATGATTATACCCTTTTGATCATGGAGATCAAATCAATCTTACCCTTACTGGAAAATTAGTGACCTGAATGCTTTTATGCCCTTTGGATCATGGAGATCAAGCCAGCCTTATCCTTACTGAAGAAGTAATGAGGTGTTGGTTTGTAACTGAATGGCTTGTTTGTAGTGAGAGAGAGATTTGTAATAAGGATTTAAAGGTTTTAGGGTTCTTGAAAGAATTTGATATTCTGACAGTGTTGTGGCAAGGTTTTTTCTCTTCTTTTTTTCCTCCTCTCTGGTTTGTGTGAAAAGAAGGTGATTATATAATGGAAATTAGGGTAAAGAAAATGGGCTTTGAATGTGCAATTGGGCCTCCAATGTTTACTTGAATTCGTCACTTTCCAGGCTAAATCGCAGGGACTTAAGTGCAATTTTTGAAGTTGAAATGTGAAAACAAAATGTAGCCGACATCAAGAACTAACTCCTGTCCGAAAATCGGCTCAATCGGATAAACGGTGAATTAGTTATGAATTTTTGAAGTTTCAGCTCAGACAAACTTATTTTGGGCTCCAGTGTCGACTCTGACATGTTCTTAAATAAAAAACTGGTATTGATCGGTGCATAATTTGATCTCGACTTTTGAAGCAAAGTTGTAGATCTATGAGTCAGTGACCTTGTGTAAAAATATGAGTCCAATCCGATAAAAATTGACCGAGTTATGAATTTTCGAAGTTTCGGCCCAGATGAAATAATATTCAGCATTCAGGATTTTCGGCGTGTCACACACTCTGAGCAAAAAATGAAGGCCTTTTGAACACCGTTCGAAGTCGATACCTCCTGTGAAAATGTAGCCAACTCAATTAGTGAAATTTTGGCGCCGGAACCAGCTCGATACGATGAAAATCGACAAAGTTATGATTTTCTGAACATGACGCAAATAAACTTCTGTCACAAATTTTCTGTATGAAAATACTTGATAAATCCACATTTTTGAAGACCTTCTGATCGAAATTGGCTTTCAGCCGTGAGAGATGAAAACGTAGATAATGTCAAGACGGAATTTTGGCCACCGGAACGGGTTCAAAACGAGCCACGGTCTTCAAGTTATGAATTTTTTAGCGCGTAAAAACTGCACTTTCAGCACACTTTTTCACCATATTTCTTTGAGAAAACTCACACAGTCGGATACCTTCTTTAAAGAATTGACTCTTGAGCCGAACCTAAATTTGAGCATAAGTTATGACATTAAGGAGCACTTGAGGTCATTTGGATGTAAGGACCTTGATGCAACACAAAACCCTAATTTTGACTTGACTGCCTTAGGAGGTGATTTGACTGTGCAACCCTTGAGGGATTTTGAAGCTTGATTTTGCCACATCTTGAAGAATATGGGAGGGAAAATTTTGGGGTACAACAGTTGCCCCTGTTCAATCTTCTTAGACCTGAGGATGTAGATTGGCTGGCGTGCCTTTCGTAATCCGAAGGTGGAAGATGATTGAACACTAGAGTGCCCAGAAATTTGCACTCACATAGTAGAGTGTCAGCAGTGTGATGTAAGGAATGGGCTTACAGATTCCATTTGGAGACTGTTGTTGCGTGGATGGGCTTATAGATGCCATCTGAAGATGTGACAGAACCTTGTCGGTAATGGGCTTATAGATGCCATTTGGAACTGCAATGGATAGTTGTGGAGATGGGCTTATAGATGCCATCGGGAGGTTGTCGATCGCGTAAGAGATTCCTTAGCGAGAAATTGCGTACCTGAGAAAGAAAAATAATTACCTGGCCTGTTACAGGAGCTGATCTTCAATTTCTTTATGTAGATGTGCTCTGGCTGGTTACAGGAACCGAATCTTTAAACTCTTCAGACGTGCCCTGGCAAGATACAGGAATCGAGTCCGGAGAATATAGTCGTCAACAGATACACCCTGGCGAGATACAGAAATCGGATCTTCGAACTCTTCAGACGTGCCCTGGCAAGATACAGGAATCGAGTCTGGTAATGTTAGTCGTCAATAGATACACCCTGGCAAGATACAGGAATCGGATCTTCAAACTCTTCAGACGTGCCCTGGCAGGATACAGGAATCGAGTCTAGAATTCAGAAAGGTTGGTGAGTTGTCTCTACTGACAGGTTATTTCCATGGACGGGTGGTCTTTAACAACGAGTGTCTATAACGACGAGTGTCTATAACGACGAGTGTCTATAACGACGAGTGTCTATAACAACGAGTGTCTATAACGACGAGTGTCTATAACGACGAGTGTCTATAATGACAAGTGTCTATAACGACGAGTGTCTATAACGACGAGTGTCTATAACGACGAGTGTCTATAACGACGAGTGTCTATAACGACGAGCGTCTATAACGACGAGTGTCTATAACAGCGAGTGTCTATAACGACGAGTGTCTATAACGACGAGTGTCTATAACGACGAGTGTCTATAACGACGAGTGTCTATAACAACGAGTGTTTATAACGACGAGTGTCTATAACGACGAGTGTCTATAACGACGAGTGTCTATAACGACGAGTGTCTATAACAACGAGTGTCTATAACGACGGGTTGTATCAGAGAAATCTTTAGGCATTGATTTAACTGGATTTGTATTCTTTGACTGGGTTGGTCTCTTTTGACTGTATTCGTCTACATAGCTGATCATTTAACTGTATCCTTCCTGAAAGGTAAAGGTCAGTCATATGCAATGCATGATATGAATCAAGCAACGATGTTCTCAACACATGAGATTGTATGATATGATGCGTATATGCATGTATCATGATGTATAACAATGTGATGTTATGAATGTATCTTCGTCTGGGAAAATAGATCCTTGACGAATGTCGGGAAGTCAAATCCTGGGCTGATGTTGAAGAGTGAGATTCTTCGTTTCTGTTGGGGATGATGATTGCAAGAATACCGGTAGGAGAAGATGACTCCGTTGGGGAATAAACTTGGCGAATAGATTACTCTGCGGGGAAAGAGAGGTACTTTGCTGAGGTTGATGAGGATAACTCCGCTGGGGATACCGTTGTTGTGCTCTGTTGGAAGTTTTGATGAACTCCGCTGGGGAATAAGAAGAACTTTGCCGAGGACGATCTTTATGTGGCTTTTAGCTGAGGATAATCCAGTTATAAGCTCTGGTGGAGAAATAACCTTTGAATAAAACCGGGGAGACGCGTTCGCTCTGCAGGGAGTGAAGGTATCTTGGTCGCATTCTTCAGCTGAACTTACCTTGGCACCTCGGTGGACAGGGAAACCGGATCATTTAGACAACTCATTATTGCCCCAGTTTCTCTTGGAGGAGAAGGTAACTGTGAAGGTGTTTGATGACTGCCGTTTGACAAATCTTCTTCTGGTAGGCAAGTGACGAGATACCGGGACATAGTCGTACGCTTTGACCCCTAATTTTTGCCTGGACCGCCCTTTCGGGTTTTCAGTCCACCGGGATACCCATTTTTGCCCAAGCCGCCTTTTTAGGTTTTCGACTTGCCGGGTGTACAGATTTTTCATTTCATCCCTTATTTTTTCCCGAACCCTTTTGGTTCGCCGGGAAGCCCTTATTTTTGCCTAGGTGTGTCAACCTAGCGGGTCTTTGATTTTGCGTAGTATTTTTTCGACTATGTCCACGTTCTCAGAATGTAGGGAGGTGCCCCTGTTGTTGTGTTGCCATGCCACCAGAAGATCTTCGTTTGATCGTCCAATGCCCCAAGTGACTTAGACGGAGATTTGCCCCAGGCTATTTGGCATTTGAGAGATTCTCTGAATCTTGACTTAACTGCCCCAGATGACGGACAATGATCATGTCATGCCCCTTGTTTGGGAGTGCTTTTGTTCATCCGATATTCGTCGTGCGAGCTTCTATGCTGTTCAAACAAATAGTCGTATGCAAACAAAGTTATGTTAAAAATGCAAAGCTTATGTCTGTTTCGAAGTTTTTGGAAATGCAGTTTTTTAATAAAACAAGTGAGTTCTTTTGTAAACTGTGATGTCAAACTCGTTATTTTACTGCGAGCCTTAAGGAGTCAGGATACCTTTGTAACAGTATGCTTTCGAACTAACCCATGCTTCAGCTAGGACTTTTTAGGGTTGTAACGTGGCCTGGTTCACGGTTTAAGAAACAAAGGATAAAGGCTCAAATTTTATTTGTACCCACCCGCTCTTTGTGATGTTCTTCAATCCTAAACTCAACTGATCGTGCGTTAGACCTTATTTGAGTTTTTGTCCTGATATTCCCGTGATGGTTCAGATTCTGACAATTTATTTTGAATAGGCAGTCATTTTTTTGCTGAGGGTTTGTAGGACCTCTTTCTTCTTTTTTTGATTTTATTATCCCCGTTTTTTGCCTGAACTGTTTCTTTTGGAATTACAGTCAGCGAGATGCCCCAGTTTTGTAAGTCTCCTTCATAGGTTTTGACTTAATGGGTGTTTATTTTGAGAAGTAATGACTGCCTGTCTGTATGATTGTTCGGAACCATCACTGTCTTTTGTTTTGTAAGGACCTCTTTGGTGTCGTTCGTTATGCACTTGGATCAACTGAGAGAACTACCCTGCCCCAGGTTATGATAAAGGGTTTTAATTTTCGAAAAGAAAAACCCCTACTTCTTTGGCTCAAAGGGGTTGACGAGGGATTATCTTCCTTATAAATCCAGTGTTTAGGAATTGAAACAATGCCCGTACCTCATCAGCGGGGTCTGTTCAAAAGCATATTGTAGATTGTGGTATCGTCTTCATCATCCTCCCTCAAGAGGCTTAGAAATTTAGATCAAGAGTTGACATCACAAAAATATGAAAACAGTTTGCATATAGTGAATACGAAATAATTACTTCAAAACAGACATGTGTAATGCATTAATGAAATAACCAAGTTTGACATGAAATAAAATATTTGAACAATCGAAGAAAAATACAATCTTGAACATTCAAATGAACAAAAGTTTCCAATCCTAACCATGTTTGGGCAGGGGAGCAGTGGTCACATTGGGAGCCTCTGGAGAGTCGAGCTGGACTTCTTTTGCATCAATCAGATCCTGAACCTTGTTTCTCAAAGTCCAACAATCATCTGTAGCATGCCCCGGGCTGTCAGAATGATAAGCGCAGCGAACGTTGGGGTTATACCTTGAAGGCGTCCTGTTGGGATTCTTTGGAGGGTCCATGAGAGTTACCAACTTGGTTTCCAGCAACTGTGGCAATATCTGTGACAAGGTCATGCCGAGGGGAGTGAATTGCCTTTTGGGTCTCTCTTCCCTTTGCTGATTGTGATGCTGAGGAGCGTCGGCCGGTTTTGCAATAACCACCGCGTTGACATCTTGGCGGTGTTCGGACCTATTCTGCCCTCTTGAGCCATAGACAACACTAGATTCTCTCTTGGATGGTTTCTTCTCAGTGTTCGAGGAGTCACCATTCTGTATTTTCCCCGACTTGATGCCAGCTTCTATTCTTTCCCCGGTCAAGATCAGATCTGTAAACCCAGCAGCAGAATTCCCAATCAGGTGGTTGAAGAATGGACCAGACAGGGTCCCTAAGAACATGTCGACGAGCTCGCGGTCAGTCATAGGTGGTTGTACCCTTCCAGCTAGGTCCCTCCATTTTTGAGCATATTCTTTGAAACCTTCACCTGCACCCATAGACATTCCCTGAAGCTGAGTGCGCGTGGGAGCAAGGTCGGCATTGTACTGGTACTGCTTGTAGAATGCAGTGGCCAAATCCTCCCAGCTGCAGATGTTAGCTCCATTCAGTTGATAGAACCAGTCGAGTTGGGTTCTAGACAGACTATCCTGAAAGAAGTGAATCCATAAATTCTTGTCAGCCGTGTAGGGCTGGATCCTCCTTGTGTAAGACCTGAGATGCAGCTTAGGACAGGATACCCCGTCGTACTTGGCAAAGGCAGGTGCCTTGAATTTGTGCGGGATTACTACCCCCGAAGACAGACCTAGATCTTCGAAGTCCAGGCCGGGCACTTTTTGTATTTCCATATCACTTAGCCTGTCTTCTAGCTGTTTGTACCTGTCCTCAGCTGGAGGGTACTGCTCATCATTGTAATCGGTCTCGTTGTCGGAGACCACAGGACTAGGAACCTCTCTCTCATGGGGGATGTCCTTTCCAACAGATGGGGTAGTCTGCTCAACTTCATTTAGTGATCCATTCCCAGATTTGCGTCTCGGGTTGAACAGCATTGTCCTCTTCTTCTTCCTCTTCGAGAGCAGAGTCTTCAAATCCTGTTGGTCCTGGGCTAGACTCTTAATCAACTCCTGGAACTGGGCATTCTGGGCCTGGAGGGCCTGGATGGATTGCTCAGTAGATGTTTCAGGATTCATGATGAGACTGCTGAAATAAACAACAAAGAAGGTAAGCAACCTGTATAGAAAGGGTACCTGTTATGCAATGATATGCGATGTTTTCAAGGATCTCGCGGGGTAAACAGAGAAATTGGTTAGAATTTTGTAGCTTGATTGAAGGAACTTCATGTTGTTGAGAGTCCTTCTTCAAGAGTCAAAGGCTCACCATATCCAGTGGGTCATAGCCCCTGACTCTGATCATCAACCTGGCTAGAGGAAAATAAATCCCCTTTGCCCCTTGCTAGACATTCTGGTTCATCGTGACCTGCATCATAAGCCTTTGAGATCCTTGAAATGGGTTAGTCTTTATGTAGGATGCATGCAATGGTATGATGTTATGCTATGAATGGGGTAATGTAGGTAAACCCTGTTATGAGTCCCGATTAAGGACTATAAACAAAACCCGCAAGAAACTCAAGTGTCAGATAACAAGTATGCAAATAGTCAAGTTTTAAGGAATACAAGTCACACAAAAGAGCCCTTAGAGTTTAGGCCAGCATGGGGTCTAGGTATTACCCTCTTTCAGTTTGTTGGTTAAGACCTGTCCTATCAGAAATAACCGGGTTCTAGAGGATCCCAATATCACTGACTACCCTCAATCGGTCATAACTCCAGCATCGCAATCTTTTCTTGCGGCCAGAACCATCACGAGAGTTTAGCCTCAATGGGCGTAGCATACTGCTACTGTTCTATTGGCCAAGTTGGGTCATTTAAGGTTCTAAGGTCGGTTGGTGCTTAATGACTCCTCAGAAGACCCATATTCTCCTCGTTGCAACACAAGGGATATCGGTACAGACCAAGGTGCCACACCAACGTAGCCACTGCTTCACCCATGTCGGTCTACGCCGGACAGGTCCCTCACAGCTTATGCTACCTAACAGGGTATCCCCAGATCCGGGTTAGGATCTATGTAACTCTGATGCAGCCCACAATAATAAAGCAAACAAACACAACAATTGAAAACACAAGTGATCTTAGTCCTAAGGTACACCTCACTTTAAAAGTTCCCCAGCAGAGTCGCCAGTTCTGTGATCGGTGGATCTGGAACTGACTGTTTAACGCTGGTTCGCGAAATGTCGCGGAAGCAAGAATCGCCACCGTCTTTTATTTTCTCCAACATGGATAGGACAAAAGCACAGCAAAATTCCTTATGAGATAGTTTCTCGGTTCGGGAGGTAGATTTATAGAAAGGGAAGGTGTTAGCACCCTTTCTATCCATGGTTATCCATGGGCTCTTAGATACGTGCTCGTTGTGTTTTCAAAAGTGTTTGCTTTTCAATTGTGAGTGGGTTTGAAAAAAAGTTTCGTTTAAAGATTTCAGAATGACTCTTGTATCAGTCCTCAAGAGTGTTTGAAAAATTGTTTTGAAGGCTTTTTGAAAAGTGTCAGTGTGAAAAGAGTTTTTTGATTTGTTTTTTGAAATAGAGCAAGTATCTATGAGTCATCTACCTACCCTAAGGAATTAGGCTGTGTAAATGTCCTTAAGGTAGTGCCATCCCACCATTGAGAGGTAGGTAGCACCACCGTTGGAGGTGTTCGGGTCAATTCGTTTGTAGGGACAATGTGGTCACCAGAGCAACAGTAGGACACCTTAGAAGCTACCCTTATGCCATTGATCCTTTTTAATTCCGAGGCAACCGTTTCGAGGCAACTGGATCATGTCATGGACATAAGGACTTACTAAAACGTCCTATACTCGACGACCACGTTTCGAGGGCAAGGCAACAGTGAGGCGTACCCTAAGAGTGGTGTGTGAATTTGTATGTTATTTTCATGTTATGTTTTATCTTGTACATGTATCATGGTGATCTACGCTTGTTTTTAATTTAGGCCATACATTCTTTCATGCAAAGTTTAATAGTTTAAGAGTGCGGAAATTAAAGCGCGGAAAGATAAATCCTACGCTATTACAAGGCGCGGGTCTATACATCGCCAAATTAACAAAGACCCGTTTTAATAAAAGTGCGGAAAGTAAATAAATTCCTAATTACTATTACAAGGCTTGAACAGTTACATAATATTTACAAGAAAAATAAGAATAAATGCGCGAAAAGAATAGAAAATAGAACGTTCGAGGGCGTTGGACCCTTTTGGAATTAAATTGAATGAAAAGTTAATTAATTATTAAATTAAAGAAAAGAAATGTTTTTTTTATGGTTTTTGTATTTATGAAATAAAGAAAATTAAAATTCAAGAGAAACCCTAATTCTAAGTTGTTTTTAATTATTAAAGAAAAATATTAAAGTTTAACCTAATTTACTAAATATTTAATGTACATGTTTATTTACAAAATAAATTAGTAATTAATAATAATGATAATAAGAAAAAATTATTTATTAAGAAAAGTGATAAAAAGTTAAAAAACCTAATTTCTACATATTTTAATTTATTGAGAAAAAGATTAAAGTTTTAAAACCTAAATTAAACTAAATTAATTGTTAGAGTTTATTTACAAAAAATAGGTTAGTGATGAAATTAATAATAATTAAATATATTTGTATTTTTGATTTTTTCTGTTTTTATTATAGAAAATTATTTTATAGTGAGAAAAACAATCAAAACAATTAAAAAAAGAATTAGAAAAGAAAAGAAAATAAAATTAAAAGGATGCAAACCAAGGGGGGTTTCAGGCACAAGGGGAGGTTTTTTTTGAAGTATTCTGGCCCATTAGACAAAAAGCCTTGTTTGACTTTCTGGCATCACGTGCGTGTTCAATGACTCTTGAGTACCGTGGTCTGCATTCTTTGGCCATTGGATTGGGTTTCATGGCCATTTGTGTTCTGGCTGTTGGCCATTTGTGTTTTGGCCTCAACGTTCCTTAATCTTCTCAGGATGTCTGTCTCGCCATGTATTGGTGTCATGCATAAGTTGTTCTTTTGGCCATTTGACTTTTGGCTTTTGGCCATTTGGCTTTTGGCTTTTGGCCATTTGACTTTTGGCCTCAACGTTCCTTAATGAACCTGCATGGGATCTTGTCTAAATCTGCAGTGTTGAATCTCACGAACACATTAAATAAAATCATAAAATGCAAATAAAGCCAATATATGAAGAAATTTAATGTTTAGGCACAATATGGCATGTATGAATGATTATACCCTTTTGATCATGGAGATCAAATCAATCTTACCCTTACTGGAAAATTAGTGACCTGAATGCTTTTATGCCCTTTGGATCATGGAGATCAAGTCAGCCTTATCCTTACTGAAGAAGTAATGAGGTGTTGGTTTGTAACTGAATGGCTTGTTTGTAGTGAGAGAGAGATTTGTAATAAGGATTTCAAGGTTTTAGGGTTCTTGAAATAATTTGATATTCTGACAGTGTTGTGGCAAGGTTTTTTCTCTTCTTTTTTTCCTCCTCTCTGGTTTGTGTGAAAAGAAGGTGATTATATAATGGAAATTAGGGTAAATAAAATGGGCTTTGAATGTGCAATTGGGCCTCCAATGTTTACTTGAATTCGTCACTTTCCAGGATAAATCGCAGGGACTTAAGTGCAATTTTTGAAGTTGAAATGTGAAAATAAAATGTAGCCGACATCAAGAACTAACTCCTGTCCGAAAATCGGCTCAATCGGATAAATGGTGAATTAGTTATGAATTTTTGAAGTTTCAGCTCAGACAAACTTATTTTGGGCTCCAGTGTCGACTCTGGCATGTTCTTCAATAAAAAACTGGTATTGATCGGTGCATAATTTGGTCTCGACTTTTGAAGCAAAGTTGTAGATCTATGAGTCAGTGACCTTGTGTAAAAATATGAGTCCAATCCGATAAAAATTGACCGAGTTATGAATTTTCGAAGTTTCGACCCAAATGAAATAATATTCAGCATTCAGGATTTTCGGCGTGTCACACACTCTGAGCAAAAAATGAAGGCCTTTTGAACACCGTTCGAACTTGATACCTCCTGTGAAAATGTATCCAACTCAATTTTTGAAATTTTGGCACCGGAACCAGCTCGATACGATGAAAATCGACCAAGTTATGATTTTCTGAACATGGCGCAAATAAACTTCTGTCACAAATTTTCTGTATGAAAATACTTGATAAATCCACATTTTTGAAGACCTTCTGATCGAAATTGGCTTCCAGCCGTGAGAGATGAAAACGTAGATAATGTCAAGACGGAATTTTGGCCACCGGAACGGGTTCAAAACGAGCCACGATCTTCAAGTTATGAATTTTTTAGCGCGTAAAAACTGCACTTTCAGCACACTTTTTCACCATATTTCTTTGAGAAAACTCACACAGTCGGATACCTTCTTTAAAGAATTGACTCTTGAGTCGAACTTGAATTTGAGCATAAGTTAGGAAATTAAGGAGCACTTGAGGTCATTTGGATGTAAGGACCTTGATGCAACACAAAACCCTAATTTTGACTTGACTGCCTTAGGAGGTGATTTGACTGTGCAACCCTTGAGGGATTTTGAAGCTTGATTTTGCCACATCTTGAAGAATATGGGAGGGCAAATTTTGGGGTACAACACCAGTGATATTAAAGCTTCTAGGTTCCCAGCTGCACTAGAGCTTCTAAACTCCTTCAACAATCAGAACTTCTAGGCTTTCCTTTATTCCCAGCAATCTCAGAACTTCAGTGTACCCAAACCCAGAACTTCTGACCTTCTCCATTTCTGCTAACATGTTATTTTTGATTTTGCAGCGCATCAGAGTCAGAATTTCTTCCTCTTATTTCTGTCCCTTTCATCCACGTGCTGATTCTGACCCCCTTTTCTCTTATTATTTTATTTTATCTTTAATAATCAAAACACCAAAAATATTTTTATAATCACATACTTTGTTTTATCTCTTTTAAAACCAAAAGATCAAAAAAAATTCTAAAGCAAACTTATTTCTTTTCTTAACAAAAACAAAACAAATCCATTTTACATTTCTTGTACATTATTTCAATATGGTTGTAATAGATAATTAGGACTTTAATTTCTTGCAATCCCCATTTGTAAATTTGTATACCCCATCCCCTTAATGATGTAATAGCGTATGACTTTAGTTTTCCACACTTTTATTACTTTCATATATTATTAGTAATTAGGGTGTGTATGGTAAGACATGAAATCAACAAATAGATAACCCTAATCATGACTAAATGCATGCAAATCAAACACACTTTCACACTTGCACCCTTAGGGTAATCCCATTTGGTTTCCTTTCGGAAGATAGTCGTGTCCCTCGAATATGGACGTTTTAGCAAAGACCCTCGATAAAAGATCGTAGTCCCTCGATGTCCCTCGATGTTGTCGTTGATAAACGATCTAGTCCCTACATGACATTGCTAAAACTTCCCATAGGTTGCTTTCTATGACTATACAAAAACATCCCACGCCCGTCCCTTCACATCTAATGATGGGGCTTCTTACCAAATCAATGGTAAGATAGCAACATATAAAGGATGAGGAAAAGAACATTTAAGACCTTTTGAGTAGGTAGGTTACTACTAGTTGCTCGCTTGCTCACAACAAAAAAAAACTTTTTGTGATACGGTGGCAGAACCGACTGTTTTTACTGGTTTGCGTTTTTGTTTGCAAAATGTCGCGGTAAGCAAGAGTCGCCACCGACTTTTATTTTATCCAATCAGGAAAAGGAAAAAGAACAGAAAAAACCTTTTTCGAGATGTTTCTGAGTACGGGGGGTAGATTATAGAAAGGGAAGGTGTTAGCACCCTTTCTATCCATGGTTTTCCATGGGCTCTTAGGTACTTGCTCATTTTGAAAACTGCTTGTGTGTGCTTGTTTTGAAAAGTTTGGTTTTACTTCTTTTTAACCCTTGTTTATGTCTTCAAGAGTGTTATGAAGTTTTTTTTGAAAACTTTGTTTGAAAAGTGTTTGTGTGAAAAAGTTTTTGTTTGTTTGAGCAATGTACCTAGGAACTAATCTACCTACTCGAAAAAAATTGTTCATTTTCTCATTTCCTTTAGACCGTGTTATCCTACTATTAGTGAGTAGGTAACCCTAGTCGTTGGATGTTTAAGGGACTATCGAAAGGGACGTAATGGTCATTGAAGGCACATGTAAGGATACCTTAGCATTTCGAAGGGACTGTCATCATATATTCGTAGGCAACATCGAGGGACAAGATCATTTCTCGTAGGCAACTCGAGGGACGTTAAGGGACTGTGATCTTTATGATGACTTTTAGATTGAGGGTTGTTGCACCCCAAAATTTCCCCCCCCATATTCTTCAAGATTTTTCAAGATCAACCTCCAAATGTTTCAAAATCTCTCAAGGGTTGCACAGTCCAATTGCCTCCTAACACAGTCAAAATTAGGGTTTTGGTTCTTGCAAGGAAGTTGAGGTTTTCAAGGGTCCAATTAAGTCCCATATGCCTATATACATTGTCAAGCATCTACATGTCAAATTTCAAGGCTCACAGCATCTAATTGCATAGTCAAAAGCCCTAATTGCTTCACAGTCAATTGCAGGGGCAAAATGGTCATTTGGAAGTCAAAAGTCAAAAATTTTGGTCAAACATCTTATTTTGAAGCCACAATCATCATTTGATCAAATCTTGATCATGATTCCACAACCATGGCTCAAAAATCATCAAGATGCAAAAAGTTGCTATTTTTGGACAGCTGAAAAGTCAACTGTAACTTGACCAAGGCATAACTTTTTCATGGTTCATCATAAAAATCCCATCCAATGCTCATTTTGAAGGGGATGACATTTCCTACAACTCATCTTCACACTCCAAGTCCAAGAAATGCTCTCATAAAAAGTTATTAATTTCTACATTATAGGTCATTTTCAAAAGTCAACAAAAAGGCACTTTAAGTCAAAGACCATAACTTGAGATTGGTGAATAAAGATGACATTGGACCAAAGGAATTGGTTAGAGGACTTCAAGACCTTTCCAAAATGTCCAAGAACATGTTCATAGCTTCAAAATTGAGCAAGATATGCATTGGAGAAGTTGGGAAATATTTGGGAACTTTCAAAAGTCAACTTTGCCTAAAACACTTCATTTTTGCTAATGGGCCTCAAATTCCTTCTTGAATCCTTACCCAAGGCTTATGCACGACCCATTAAGACTAATTTGAATTATTTTCTTATTTTTATTAATTATTTGGATTTTTAATTGATTAATAATTCATTTAATTAATTTAATTGTAGAAAAATATCAAAACATGGTTTTCAAATCTTTTTATGAGGCAAATGAGATCAGGGCAAGCTGGCAATTCGTGTACACATCAAAGATATCAAAATCTCCATGATTGGCAAGGTTTTATCAAAGAAAAAGGTTGAAAAAGATTTGATTGGCAATCACATAATGAAACATGAATGCAATGGATTTTTGGGCCTAAAGTTGACCTAATTCTCTTCACATACAAATGCTGAACCTAACCCTATTCATAAGAACGTGCAAAAAGCTGCTACAGAAGCCATATGCAAATTTGAAAAATCAAGAATAAACTTAAAACTGAATTCCATAATCTAACGTGATTCAAAGCTTGTTTTTGTTTCTAATAGATTGCTTGCACTTCCAGGAACGCGTAGGGATCAAAATCATACGCTAACACTCAAGAAATTGCCCAGAACAAATTCACGGTTCAGCTTTATTTTTCATAATCGAAATTCATATCTCATGAGCATTTAACATGTTTTATTGGTTGTTTTACATTGCTTGAACATACAGGAATCTTTTGGTATGGATTAATTGTATTGAAACGCATAGAATCACAATTAACCATGAATGAATTTTAGGGTTTTCGAGCTTTTAAATTAGGGCTTTCTTATTGAGGAAAAATCAGGCCTTGAGACACATACGGTTGAACTCAGAAGCTCAAGACGAATTGAACAGAATCATCGCGCCCAATTTATATGCACCCTAACTCTAATCGTTATTTTTCGTTGTTGTAGTTAGTGGGGGTTAAAAACCCCCGCTATCTTGTTTTGTTTTACAGGAAAACGAGGAAGAAGATAATAGGTGTCAGTGCGTGGTTGGGGGATTCAAAAATAGCGCGCGTTTTGGTTTCTTCAGAATATCATTTGTTTTTTTTATATATTATAATTAATGACCATTATATTAACAAAAGCACGCGTTTGGCTTGGTGGTGGATGACTTGTCCAATGACCATTGGGACCTGGGTTCGATTCCCAGGTCCCCCATATAATTGTTAACCTTTTTTCTAATGCGTTCCAATGCAGCGCCTGTCCAATATTCCACCATGAACCTCACTCATCCAGCGTGCCATGTGTCCCAATCAGCCATCCAAAGGCCATGGGAAGAGGAGTACCATGTTCCAGGTCAAGCGTGCTCTGGACAATTAAAGAAAGTCAACGTGGCTTTTTGTGTTAATGGGCCAGATTCAACAAAAAAACCTCCCACATGGGCCATCACACCCCCCTGTTTTGCTATTTTTTATTTTCTTTTCTTTTAATTTTCTTTTAATCATTATTAATTATTATAATTAACCTAACAACTTAATTTTTATAATAAATTCAGAAACTCAAATATTTTATAATATTTATTATCATGTATTAATTTCATTAATTTCATCATTAATTTATTTTTGTAAATAAATACTAACAATTAACTTAGTTTAATTTAGGTTTAATCTTAATCTTTTTCTCAATAAATAAAATCATGTAGAATTAGGGTTTTGACAATTTTCATTCATATTTTCTTGTTATTATCATTTATTAATTATTATTATTTTTGTATATAAAAATATAAATTAATTAATTTAGTTAATTAGGTTAACTTTGACATTTTTTATAATAAGTAAAATAGGTTTAGAATTAGGGTTTCTTCTGACTTTTAATTTTATTTTTATTAAATACAAAAAAAACATTAAAAAAAACATTTTTCTTTTTTAATTAAATAATTAATTAATACTAGGGTTAATTTTAATCATATGCAAAGGACAAAAAAAAACTCATATTTTCTCAAAAAGGGTCAAAACCCTAGGACGTCTTGATTTAATTTCTTTTCGCGCGTTATTATTTATTTGATTACTTATGTAACTGCTGCAAAGAATGTAATAGTAATTAGGATTTACCGCTTTCTTTTATTTCCGCACTTTATCAAAACGGGTCTTTATTTTTTGGCGATGTATAGACCCGCGCCTTGTAATAGCGTAGCTTTACATTCCCGCACTTTAATTTTCCGCACTCCTAACTGTTAATAAGCATGAAAGACTGAATGACAAATTAAAAACAACTCGTAGCTCACAATTGCATGATCAAAGATAAACATAAACTGAATTGAACACACAAGCACATGCCACTTCTAGGGTACGCCTCACTCGTTGCCTCGAATGTGGTCGTCAAGTATAGGGTGTCTTAGAGGTCGCCCTCCTGTCTAAAGATCCAGTTGCCTCGAAACGGTTGCCTTGGATAAAAAAGGATCTTGGACATTAGGGTTACTTCTAAGGTGTCCTACTATTGCTTCGGTGACCACAATGTCCCTAATAATCGAATTGACCCGAATAACTCCAACGATGGTGCTGCCTACCTCTCAATGGTGGGATAGCACTATCTTAAGGACTCTTACACAGCCTAATTCCTTAGAGTAGGTAGATCTCATGGGTACTTGCTCTTTTCAAACAAACAAAAACATCTTTTCACACCGACACTTTCAAAAAAATTTCAAACAAATTTTTCATACACTCTTGAGGACAGATACAAGAGTTACTTAGAAATATTTCAAACGAAACTTTTTTCAAAACCCACACACACATGAAAAGCAAACAAATTTTTGAAAACATAAGAGCAAGTACCTAAGAGCCCATGGATAACCATGGATAGAAAGGGTGCTAATACCTTCCCTTTCTATAAATCTACCTCCCGAACCGAGAAACATTCTCAAAGAAGGAATTTTGCTGTGCTTTTGTCCTTTCCATGTTGGAGAACATAAAAGACGGTGGCGACTCTTGCTTACCGCGACATTTCGCGAACCAGCTTTAAACAGTCAGTTCTATTTCCACCGATCACAGAACTGGCGACTCTGCTGGGGATAATCTAAAGTGAGGTGTACCTTAGGATTAGATCATACTTATGTTTTCAGTTGCCTGTTTTGATTGCTTTAATATTGTGGGCCTGTCTTCGGAGTTTCATAGATCCTAACCCGGATCTGGGGGATACCTTTTAGAAGTAGCAACAAACTGTGAGGGAACTGTGCGGGGTATACCGACATGGTTGAAGCAATTGCTACGTTGATGTGGCACTTTGGTGAGTACCGGTAACCCTTCAGTCAAGTCAAGGAGAGTACGGGGCCGCCGCGTGGTGTCGTGAAGCATCAACTGACCTTAGGAACCTTACTTGACCATCCTAGCCTCTTTAGGGTAGTGAGATGACCGACTTTGGTGCAGTCCGAAGTTGGTTGATACTCGATACTATACTCATTGAGGGTTGTTTTCTTGGAATATTTTGATCTCCAGTTCAGTGGCTAAATCAAAACGATGAACACAGAAAACAACCCAATGATATTGAGCTCCTTAGAACCCGGTTACTTTTGATAGGACAGGTTTTGAGCCCGCCAACTTCAAGAGGGTAGTACCCCAAACTTCATGCTGGCCTAAACTCTAAGGGCTGTCTTGTGTGACTTGTGTGCCCTATCATGTTTGCCTTTTGTGAATAACTTGTGGTGTGATTTTACCATAACATCATACAGCATCATATGCATCCACTAACCACTTCAAGGGTTCGAATCTTCATCTTTGTTATTGTTTTGTAGGACATGGAAACTATCCGCAGAAAGACAATTCAGATCAACCTTGTAAGGATCCCTCCTCAGCTTAAGGAGCTTACATCCAGGATTCCCGATAGCTCTTCTTTCAGTGAGAAACATGGCAGACTCGTCAGCTTGGTCAACACCAACATTGAGGAAGATATGATAAAGGTCCTCTTCCAGTTCTTTGATCCTTTGCACCACTGCTTCACTTTCCCGGATTATCAACTGGTGCCTACCTTGGAAGAGTTTTCCCAGCTTCTGAAGATCCCTATCCTTAGTCAACTACCCTACAACGGTACGGAAAGGGAGCCAAAACTTTAAGAGGTTGCTAAAGCATTACTCCTACAACCATCTGACATCAAGGGACATTGGGAAGTTAGAAGTGGTATCAAAGGATTCTTGGCAAAGTTCCTGTTTGAGAAGGCCCAGGAATGTTGGAATTCCCTTGACCTACAAGCCTTTGAAGAAGTTGTGGCTCTCCTTGTCTATGGGTTGGTGTTGTTCCCGAATCCCGATCAACTTATAGATATCAATGTTGTCAAGATCTTCATGTCCAGGAATCCTATACCTACGTTGCTTGGGGACATCCTTCACTCATGTTACACTCGAACCATGAGAAAAAGAGGTGTTCTTATGTGATGCACTCCTCTCCTAGCAAGGTGGTTTATTTCGCACCTTCCACAATCAGTTTTGAAGAACGAGCGGGGTTTGAGATGGTCACAACGATTAATGACTCTTACGCATGCTGATATACATTGGTGTCCTCGGTCCAGCGAGAATGTCACTATCATTGATCGTTGCGGGGAGTTTCCTAATGTTCCTTTACTTGGAATCAGAGGAGGTATTACTTACAACCTGTGTCTGGCTTTGAGACAGTTTGGATATGCTCGAAGGGATGGCCCTTATGACATGTTGCTTCCTGACATAGTTTTTGACTTCGACAACGATGCGCAAGGACTTCGCCAGAGATTTATTAGAGCTTGGAGGATGCCTAACAAGGTGGATAGCAAGACACTGGGGCACAAGAACTCCATCCCTTTGGAGCCTTATCTCAAGTGGATACGAGCCCGCTCCCAGAAGCTGGTGATGCCATATCCTCATGTTCTCCCTGTGATCAAAGAGCCAGTGTTGGAAGGAGAGGTCCCGTACACCATTCAACATACTGACATGCCTACATCCTGGGAAGAAATGCAGAAGAGCTGGATCCAGCTTAAGGAAGAACGAAATTCTCTTGAATCCAGTCTACATGCCAGTGAGAAAAAGGTCTTGGAGCTCACCCGCCTACTGCACGAGGAAAAGACTCTCAATACTTACATAGCTCCAAAGAGGATGCGCAGTGTCTTTTGGGATTAAATTATTTTGTAATGTTTTGCCCATGAGGCCTTGATGTACTGAACAGATTATTTCTTAATAATAACGTGTGTTCCTTTTTGTCTACAACAAATTTGAACTTTCGAACCCTTGAATGCATTGCATAAATAGCATATCATGCATCATGTGCATAACAGGTACTATTTTCCTACAGGTTGCTTAATCTTCTTCGCTGTTTATTTCAGCAGTCATCATGAATCCTGAATCATCTACTGAGCAATCCATCAAGGCCCTCCAGGCCCAGAACGCCCAGTTCCAAGAGTTGATCATGAGCTTAGCCCAAGGTCAAGAGGAATTGAAGTCTCTGCTGGTGAAGAAGAAGAAGAAGAGAACGGTATTGTTCAACACTGGACGGAGGTTTGGCAATACACTGCAAAATGAGGCTGACCAAGCTGCTTCCTCTGTAGGAAAAGGCAGTCCCCAAGGGGGAAGGGTTCCTAGTCCTGTGGTCTCTGACCACGAGACAAATTTCAATGATAAGCAGTACCCACCCGCTGAAGAGAGGTACAAGCAGTTAGAGGATCGGCTGAGCGCCATGGAAATTCAACAGGTGCCTGGGTTGGATTTTGGAGATCTGGGTTTATCTTCTGGGGCGGTGATCCCACACAAGTTCAAGGCACCCTCTTTTGCGAAGTATGACGAGGCTTCCTGCCCTAAGCTACATCTCAGGTCTTATGTGAGGAAGATCCAGCCTTACACGGCAGACAAGAACTTATGGATCCATTTCTTCCAGGATAGCCTTTCAGGGGCTCAACTCGAGTGGTTCTATCAGCTGGATGGAGCCAGTATTCGAAACTGGGAGGACTTGGCTACTGCTTTTTATAAGCAGTATCAGTATAATGCCGACCTCGCTCCTACACGTACCCAGCTCCAGGGTATGTCGCTAGGATCGGGAGAAGGTTTTAAGGAGTACGCGCAAAAGTGGAGAGACCTGGCTGGCAGGGTGCAGCCACCGTTGACTGACCGTGAACTCGTGGACATGTTCTTGGGGACCCTGTCTGGGCCGTTCTTCAACCACCTGATTGGTAATTCTTCTGCAGGGTTTACAGACCTCATTCTGACTGGTGAGAGGATAGAAGTTGGTATGAAGTCGGGGAAGATACAGAAAGGTGCATCCTCAAGTTCTGAAAAGAAGCCTTTCAAGAAGGAAGCTAGTGCTGTGTATGGTCCCAGAAGACAAAATAAATCGGAACACCGCCAAGCTGTCAACGCGGTGGTAATTTCAAAGCCTGTTGCCGCTCCTCGGCGACCTAACCAACCAAGGGGTGAGAGACCCAGAAGAGAATACACTCGGCTTAGTATGGCCTTGTCTCAGATCTTGCCGCAACTGCTATCAACCAACCTGGTAACTGTCAGAGAAGCTCCGAAGGTGGTAAACACAACCTCTCCGAAGTACAACCCCAACGCCCGCTGTGCTTATCACTCTGATAGCCCGGGGAATTCTACTGATGATTGTTGGGCCCTGAGGAATAAGGTTCAGGACCTTATCGATGCTAAGGAAATACAGTTTGAGGCGCCCGAAAGGCCCAATGTTGTGACTGCTCCCATGCCCCAGCATGGAGTAAATGCTGTTGAGGAAGACCTGTATGTAGTCTATGTGGATGAGATTGTTACTCCATTGTTGACCGTCAAAAGGAACTTGTTGCTAGCCGGTTTATTTCCGGGTTGTAGCAAAGGTTACCTTCTATGTGCTGTTTCACCTGCTGGTTGTCCGTTGCTGAAGTCAGGCGTCCAAAACCTGATGGATAGCAAAGAGATCTTGTTCAAGAAGATTGATGTTCCTGTTATCCCTACTGAAGAAGTGTCCGTTGTCACCATTTTCAACAATCCTACCAAGGCTCCCCCGAGGAAGCCTGACCACATTATGCATGTTGAGAAGATTGCTCCTATTATCATCACTGTTCCGGGGCCCCTCCCCTATAAATTTGACAAGGCTGTCCCGTGGCACTATGGGGCAGATGTGTATGTGCTCGAAGTAAAGCAAGAGTTCAATACTAGTACCTGCATCAGTAACATCATCGGTCCTGATAAATTTACTCGCAGTGGCAGGCTCTTCTCGCCTGATATTGCACCTCCAGCTATTCAGAGACCTCTTGTTATCACACCTCCCAGTGTGCCTGTTTCCCCTCCTGATCAAGTTTATATCCCTGCTGCCGAGTCATCTGACACTCGGGGCAAGGGGATGGCTACCGATGTGCCTGCCCAGATGGAGGCACCGAAGACTGTTAATGTTGAAGCCTCCCAGCAAGAGATGGAAGAGATTCTCAAGATTATCAAGAAGAGTGATTTCAACGTCGTTGAATAGCTGGGGCACACCCCCTCTAAGATTTGTATGCTATCATTGTTGTTGTGTTAAGAGGCCCATGCCAAGGCCCTGATTTCCTTCCTGAAGACGGCCCATGTGCCACAAGAAACGTCTGCTAATCAATTTACTGATTGTGTGGCCAACTTAACCGCTGATAATGGTCTGGGTTTCTCTGACGCTGATCTGACCGCCAAGGGAAGGAACCACAACAATTCCCTGCATGTCTCCATTGAATGCAGGGGCACTACTCTTGCCCATGTGTTGGTAGACACCGGTTCTTCACTGAACGTATTGCCCAAGAAGGCCTTAGACAGGTTGGGTTGTGAGGGTTTGGAGTTGAAGCCTAGTAACATTATTTTCCGGGGCTTTGACGGGTCGAAGAGGATGGTACATGGTGAAGTGGACATTCCAATCCGGGTTGGTTCTCAAGTCTTTGATTTAACATTCTATGTGATGGACATCCGACCATCCTATTCTTGTTTACTGGGTCGTCCTTGGATCCACAAGGCTGGGGCTGTGACCTCCACTCTACATCAAAAGCTTAAGTACCCGGTCAGAGGGAAGATTGTTACAGTTCAGGGGGAGGAAGCACACATGGTTAGCCATCTTAACACATTCAGGTATATAGAGATGGACGGGGAGTTCATTGAGACCCCCTTTCAACACTTTGAAGAGGTGCCTCCAACATTGGCAGCAGCAGAGACTGTGACCGAAGATAATTCTCCTTTGAAGATGGCTTCCTTGAAGGATGCCTGGGCTGTGGTTGAGAAGGGTGAGTGTGCAAAATGGGGCCTGTTAGAACAAAGTTTGAATCTACTACCCTATGTTTAAGTTTTGATGATAACAAAGTGAAAAGATATATTACTTATATGATTCATGTATGAACTATATGCTGCCTAAATTATTACGTTCTGATTTGCAGATACTCTGATTGGTATAAGCAAGATCACACCTAATCAGCATCAGAATTTTGGTTTCTGACATCAGCATCAGAAGTTGCCATATCAAAATATCAGAATCAGAAGATTAATTCACGTATATGCTGAAGTCTGATGAACAGAACTGCGCTCAACACTGATAAAGAAACACAACAGTTCATCAGCAGCTAAGCAGAATCAGAATGAGCCAAGCCAGAACTTGCATTAAGTAAGCAACGGTACTGTGCATTGAAAGCAAATTAATACCAACGGCCTCATTCCAGACAAGATCTGCTCGATAAGGAAAGTTTGTTATTAGCATTGAATCAAGAATATTGCTCCAACGTTCAACATCTCAGTGCTATATAAACAAGACTTTGAAGATTAAATTGGCTAATGCTCTCCAATCTTTACACGCCTAAAAGCTGATCATGATCTTCCTTCTCTCGTTTTGCTAAACACTACACATTCTCTTATTCAATCATTGTTTAGCAATCTAGTTTCTAAGCTTTAAGTTGTGTATACATCACAGTTGTGATTCAGTTTTGTAGAAAACATTCACACACTTAGATTTATCTTATTTGTAAGAAAGTGTTTCCTTGACAAACCGGGTTGTGGTTTGCATCAAGAAGGCTTTAGCAGTTGTTAAAGCAGTCTGTAATATTCAGTTGAATATAGTGGATTAAGACCTCGTTGGAGAGAGGCGAAATCACCTTGACGGGTGGACTGGAGTAGTTTGAGATCAAACGAACCAGGATAAAAATATCTTGTTCATTGCATTGATTTTCAGTTTTACAATTCAACCCCCCCTTCTTGTGTTTTTCACTACTTCAATTGGCATCAGAGCGCCTGGTTCTGAGCTAAAACACTTAACCGTGTCAGTACAAGATCCAGTGTCAGAAAAACACAATGGCAGGAAACTATTCTCACACCAGCAATGACAACAATGAGGACAGAGACAGATTCAGCGGCAAACCTCCAGTCTTTGATGGAGAAAACTTTGATTACTGGAAAGACAGAATTGAAAGCTTCTTTCTGGCACATGATGCTGATCTGTGGGATATGGTGACAGATGGATACACGCACCCTGTGAATGCAAGCGGTCAGAAGATTGATAGAAAAACAATGTCTGACCAACAAAAGCGTGACTTTAAGAATCACCACAAGGCCAAAACCATCCTCCTCAGCGCCATCTCCTATACTGAATATGAAAAGATCTCCAACAGAGACACAGCAAAGAACATTTTTGACTCACTCAGAATGACGCATGAGGGCAACGTTCAGGTCAAAGAAACTAAAGCTCTGGCGCTCATTCAGAAGTATGAGGCGTTCAAAATGGAAGAATCTGAATCCATTGAAACAATGTTCTCAAGATTCCAGATTCTGGTAGCTGGTCTCAAGGTTCTGGACAAAGGATACTCTACTGCTGACCATGTCAAGAAAATCATCAGAAGTTTACCCAAGCAGTGGAGACCAATGGTTACAGCTCTGAAGCTAGCTAAAGATCTCAACAAAATCACTCTGGAGGAACTTATCAGCTCCCTCAGAAGTCATGAGATAGAGCTAGAAGTTGACGAGCCTCAGAAGCAAGGTAAGCCTTTAGCATTAAACTCTAACAAAAAATTTGAGTCTAAAGTTTTGCAGGCAGTTGAAGAAACATCTGATGGATCCTCATCAGAAGAAGACGAACTCTCCCTCCTTTCCAGAAGAGTAAATCAACTGTGGAAGCAAAGACAAAGGAAGTTCAGGAATCCCAGAAGATCTGATCAGAACGAGTCTTCTTCCAGATACAAAAGGACAGATTCTTCCTCTGGATACAGAAGATCTGAAGGCTCCTCTAGCAGCAAAAAGCCAAACACCAAGGACATCATCTGCTATGAGTGCAATGAGCAAGGACACTATAAGAGTGACTGCCCAAAGCTTCAGAGGGAAAAGCCCAAAAAGAAGTTTGGAAGAGAGAAGAAGAAAAGTCTCATGGCTATATGGGATGACTCTGACTCGTCTGAAGCTGACTCAGAATCAGATGATGAGAGGGCAAACATAGCTCTCATGGCTAACATCTCAGAAGATAGTGAAGCTTCTGAATCAGACTCAGAATCAGATACTGAAGAGGTATTTCCTAACTTTGCTGTTAACTTTACCAAGGCTGAACTTGCTGAAAGCCTTAATGAGATTCTGGAACGGTATCAGCAAATTAGAGTTAAATTCAGAGACCTGAAAAGGAATCTTGAATCTGACTCTAATAAGACTGAGAGTCTCAAATTGGAGAATTCTGAGCTGAGAAATAAGATTTCAAAATTAGAAAACACTTTACAAAACTCTCAGAAGGAACCAATTTCTGAAACTCCCAGCAACGCTGATGAGATCATCAAGGAGTATGATCACAGTTTCCAGAAGTTCCTCGCTAAAAGCATAGATAGAAGCAAAATGGCTTCAATGATCTATGGAGTTAGCAGAAACGGCAGGAAAGGAATAGGATACCAAGGTAAGGTTCCTACACCAAAGAATGTCATGGACTTAACCATTAAACACACTCCTCTGAATACACATTTTGTGTATGGTCACACACATGATATTAAATACACTAGCAGTAAGTACTCTGTGAAACCAAAATTTAACCAGAGTTTTGGTAAAACTAACAAAAGGACCCAAGAAAATCTGGGTACCTAAGGATAAAATAATACATGTTGCAGATATCTTTAGCAGCAAGTCAGAAACACCAGTTATGGTACCTGGACTCTGGCTGCTCGCGACACATGACGGGAAGAAAGCATATGTTCCAAAGCCTGGAGGCAACGTTGGCTTTGGAGGCAATCAGAGGGGAAAGATAATTGGCTCTGGAACTGTAGGTAATGTAAATCTTCCCTCTATTAATAATGTTCTGCTAGTAGATGGATTGATGCATAATCTGTTATCCATAAGTCAATTAAGTGATAACGGTTATGATATAATCTTTAATCAAAAATCATGTAAAGCTGTTAGTCAGAAAGATGGGACTATCCTGTTTAATGGTAAGAGGAAAAACAACATTTACAAAATCAAACTTTCTGAACTAAAGAGTCAGAATGTAAAATGCCTTCTGTCTGTTAATAACGAGCAGTGGATCTGGCACAGAAGATTGGGGCATGTTAGTATGAGAAGAATATCTCAGATTAACAAACTCAATCTGGTCAGAGGACTTCCTAATTTGAAGTTCAATTCAGATGCTCTGTGTGAAGCATGTCAGAAAGGCAAGTTTGCAAAACCTTCTTTTAAATCCAAAAATGTTGTTTCTACCTCTAAGCCATTAGAACTTCTGCACATTGACTTATTTGGACCAGTTAAAACTGCTTCAGTCAGTGGCAAGAAGTATGGGTTAGTAATCGTAGATGACTATAGCAGATGGACATGGGTAAAGTTCTTAAGACACAAGGACGAGTCACACTCTGTGTTTGTTACCTTCTGTAACCAAGTTCAGAATGAAAAGGATCTTAGAATCGTTAAAGTCAGAAGTGATCATGGTGGAGAATTTGAAAACAAAGATTTTGAGTCATTCTTTAATGACAGAGGCATTCTGCATGATTTCTCTTGTCCTAGAACTCCCCAACAAAATGGAGTTGTAGAACGAAAGAACAGAACATTGCAAGAAATGGCCAGAACCATGATCAATGAGACAAACGTTGCTAAGACCTTCTGGGCAGAGGCAATAAACACAACATGCTACATTCAGAATAGAATCTCAATAAGACCTATTCTGGAAAAGACTCCATATGAATTGTGGAAGAACAGAAAGCCCAACATTTCATATTTTCATCCATTTGGATGTACTTGCTTTATATTAAATACAAAGAATTATTTGAACAAGTTTGACTCTAAAGCACAGAAGTGTATTATGTTAGGATACTCTGAACGCTCAAGAGGGTACAGAGTATACAATACAGAAACACAGATTGTGGAAGAATCAATCAGTGTTCGTTTTGATGATAAGCTTGACTCTGAAAAGTCAAAGCAGAATGAAGTTTTTGCAGGTATGGAAATTGAATTTACAGGTTCTGAAGACAAGTCATCAGAAGCTCTCAACACAGACACTCCTTGAACGTCTGAAAGGAGCACTGCTAGCAATCCTACAACAGCTGCTGATCAACCTCAGAAGAGATTACCCAGAAGCAGCTTGGATCACCCAGAAGAGACTATCTTAGGAAGAAAGGAAGATCCAATCAGAACAAGAGCAAGCTTCAGAAACTCTGAAGAAACTCTTATGGTACTTGTGTCTCTGATTGAACCTTCTTCTATTGATGAAGCACTTCTGGATAATGACTGGATTCTGGCAATGCAAGAAGAGCTGAACCAATTCACCAGAAACGACGTATGGGATCTCGTTCCCAGACCAAAAGGATTCAACGTTATTGGAACAAGATGGGTGTTCAGAAACAAGCTAAATGAACAAGGTGAAGTCATCAGAAACAAGGCACGACTGGTTGCACAAGGTTATAGTCAGCAAGAGGGGATAGACTATACAGAAACCTTTGCCCCAGTCGCCAGGTTAGAATCTATCAGACTTTTAATTTCATTTGCTGTTAATAGAGGCATCACTCTGTATCAGATGGATGTCAAAAGTGCATTCTTAAATGGTTATATAGAAGAAGAAGTCTATGTACACCAACCCCCTGGTTTTGAAAATACAAAACATCCAGAACATGTTTTCAAACTAAAGAAGTCACTATATGGTCTGAAACAAGCTCCCAGAGCTTGGTATGAAAGGCTAAGTAACTTTCTATTAGAAAATGAATTCACCAGAGGGAAAGTGGACACTACTCTATTCTGTAAATCAGTTAAGAATGACATCTTAGTCTGTCAAATTTATGTTGATGATATTATTTTTGGTTCTACTAATCCTTCTCTTGGAAGAAAATTTGCTAAGTGTATGCAGGCAGAATTTGAGATGAGCCTCATGGGGGAACTGAAATTCTTTCTAGGAATTCAGATCAATCAAACTCCAGAGGGAACTTACATTCATCAGAGCAAATACATCAGAGATCTTCTGAAGAAATTTGACCTCTCAGAATGTAAGCCATCAAAGATTCCAATGCATCCCGCGTGCATTCTGGAAAGAGAAGAGGTAAGTAAAAATGTAGAACAGAAAGTCTACAGAGGTATGATTGGTTCTCTCCTCTATCTGACTGCTTCAAGACCTGACATATTATTCAGTGTTTGTATCGGTGCTAGATTCCAATCAGATCCTAGAGAATCTCACTTAACAGCTGTTAAGCGAATTTTCAAGTATCTGAAAGGTACTACTAATCTGGGTTTGTTTTATAGAAAATCTAGTGATTACAGCTTAGTAGGCTACTGCGATGCTGATTTTGCTGGAGACAGAGTGGAACGTAAAAGTACTTCTGGAAGCTGCCAGTTTCTGGGAGAAAATCTGATCTCTTGGTCCAGCAAAAGGCAATCAACAATTGCGCTATCAACAGCAGAAGCTGAGTAGATAGCAGCAGCAGGATGTAGCACACAAATGCTCTGGATGAAAAGTCAGCTTGAAGACTTCCATATTTTTGAGAGTAACATTCCTATACTCTGTGATAATACTTCTGCTATTTGCTTAAGTAAGAATCCCATTTTACATTCTAGAGCTAAGCATATAGAAATAAAACATCACTTTATTAGGGACTATATTCAGAAAGGAATTTTGAACTTAAAATTTATAGATACAGACCATCAATGGGCTGATATCTTTACTAAACCCCTTTCAGGAGATAGGTTTAATTTCATTCTGAAACATCTCAGCATGAAAGTCTGCCCAGAGTGAAAATGTTTTAATTCCATATATTTACCTTCAGAATGTAATTGTTTTACTGTGAACTTCTGATCAATCTTCTTTCAGAAAGATAGAACATGCAGATTGTATCAGATGCAAGTCTAAAGATCTGAGAGTCTAAGCTCAAAGACAGACGTGTTGATCACTACATCAAACAAGTGTCATCCAATCATCAGCAAATCTCTGAAGCAGAACGCATGCACGCTTCTGAGAAGGCAAAACGCTGATTGGGTGCATTGAGACACATGTCTGGTAACCGTTTTTAAGTATCTTTCTCAAATCCCCCAAAATCAGCAAGCATTTAATAAAAGTAATCATGCTTTTAAAACACAATCATGATTTTTCTCTTTCTTAAAAACGTTTATTTTTTTCAAAATATTCTGAAACTCTATTTAAACATATTAACCTCTCATTCTAATTCTTTACAGTTTCTCATTAATACTCAAGTATTCTCTGCATTTTTCTGTGCTCATCTCTTGCAAAACCTCTTTTTCTCAGTTTCTTCTCAAAATCTTCTAGTGTGAACATGGCAACCTCCAGCAGTGCTTCTGCAGGTCCTCAGAAGAAATCATCATCTGAGCAGTATCAAGTGCCATTCAGAACACTCCTCACTCCGGTGAAGAATCTTGAAGTGTTATCTGAATTGATCATTGATTTTGGAAGCTTGAAGGAGAACGGTTTTGACCTAACAGAAGAAGTTAGGGCACAAAAATGGGAAAGGTATTTTGACAGATTGGTTGGACCAACATTCCCTATGTTAGTCAAGGAGTTCTGGATTCATGCGAAGGCTTCAACGCATCTAGTCACCTCATTTGTTATGGGGAAGAAGATTGTGATCACTGAGGATCACATAGCAAGGTTAATCGGTTACAGTGGCGGTGGCATCCGCTGTGTTGATATGGCTGAGAGATGTGCTGACGTGGGCGTGATAGCTCAAAGGATTTTCACCCATGGGGTGCCCAGCAGCAAGATCAAAGATCTGAAGGATCATCACAGAGTTTGGGCTAAGATAATTCTGGGGTGCTTCAACCATAGGAAGCCAACTAGTTCACCTGATTACATAAATGTGGATCAGCAGTTTCTGATCTACTTTATTGATCAGAAGGTAAAAATCAACTTGGCTCATCTTCTGTTCAACCACCTCAGAACAAGTATGAAGGAAACCAGGGAAGAAGAAAGAACAAAGAGGGATTGGATACCCTTTGGAAGGTTGATATCAGATATTCTGACAGAGAATAGGCTGATAGAGCATCTGATAGAAGCTCAAGAGTTAAGCACCATTGAACCAACAGTTGGGAAGCCTCTGAACGCGAAGAACTTGAAGAAAATGAAGTTGATAGAGAATATCAAAAAGGAACCCAGAGCTACTCCTATTGCTGATATCACCAGCAGAAGAGTTCCACTGAGTGACTTTCCTTTATTTTCTGAGATAGAATCTAAACCAGAGGTAGTTCTCAAATACTTAGACGCGTGCAAAGCAGATGGTACAGATCCAAACCTGATTATCAAAGATCTGCATCAACCTCAACAAGAAGTGACTCTGAAGAAGACTAAGAAGAGGAAGGCACCTTCAGAAGAATCATCCCAGCAGACACCCAAGAAAAGAGGTAATTTATCTGCTGCTTCTGTTTTAAATTCTTCTACTATTCCAGCATCTATTCCTCCTCCAACTTCTTATAGAATCTCAATCCCCATCCCAACAATAGATGAAACTGAACCAGAAGATGACCCCTCTGAGGCATTAAAACTCAGAAGACCCAGAACCAAACATCCCAAACCAATCTCAACAACATCAGCAATTGACAAAGTGTTGTCTGACATTGATCAACACACTTCTGATCACTCCGCCAATCCAAACTCTGAACCACAAATTGTCCCTCCTCCACAACTAGAACAACAGCAATCTGCTGAAGAACCAGAACAACAACAACCTCTCTCATCAATTCCAGAAGAACCCCTTATCCCTGAACAACCAGAAATTCCAACAGCTTCTCCTCAACCAGAAATTCATCCACCATCACCTCAACCTGAGTTTCATCACTCTGAAACTCAAACTCCTCCACCTTCTGAACCTCATTCACCTCAATCATCTGAACCACAACCTCTGGCAATCCAGCTGCCATGTGGAACAACAGTCACCATGGCACAGTTGCCATCCTCACCATAATCTACACCACCAAATACTCCCAAAACACCAAACAGTCCAATCATAATTTCTGATTCTCCCACTCCATCTCCAAAACAAACAGCTGCCAAGCAAACCACCGAAACCCCCAGCAGGACATTCATAGACTTAACCAGCCTTGACCGTCTTGCTGATCTGAAACACAAAATAGCCATCCCAAAACAAAAACAACCAGATGTTGGCTCTGGTATTATGAATTTTGAAACAGGTTTGTAGCAATGGATTGCTTCTATGAAGCAAGTCTGTCCTGGAATGATTGACCCAGCTGCTTCTGACCAGCTCTGGTCACAATTCAGACTTTGGGTACGTGTTGAAGCCCTCAAGTTGCAGGATATCAACTATGAGCAGGCACAACAGAACTTCAGCAAGCTGCTGAAGGAAGTTGAAAGTCAGCTGCCTCAGGAAGCTGTGCTCCCTCTGGATAGTGAACCTTGGTCTGAGAAACAGCTAGCTTCAAAGGTGCAACCAGAAGAAGACAAGACCATTCAAGCTGAAGCAAGTCAAGCAGAAGATGTTGCAGAAAGCTCTCAGAAGCTTCCTGCTTCTGATGTTTCTCAAGCTGCCTTGGACAGGCAGACTCTGGAAGAACTGAAGCTGAATGACATGCGTCTGCAGCAGAGGATGGATGAAAACGACCAGAAGATGAAAGAAAGAATGGATGTGCAGGATAGCAAGATTGACACTGTTGTCAGCATGGTGCACAAGCAGAATGAGACTGCTGATCAGATCAAAGCCATGCTGGAGAACCTATTCACACGCTTTCCTCCCCAACCTTAGTTTTTTATTCATGTCATTTTCATGCTTTCTTTAATTTTCTGATGTACTGTTTGAATATGTTTTGTTTGATTCTGAACCCTTTTAATATGACAAGTTTTTCTGATCTTAATTTGTTTTAGCACATCACCTACACTTTTTGATTGCTGACAAAAAGGGGGAGAACAAGAATGATATTTTAAACAATAATGGTTTACTAAGACAGAAATTCTCGAACATTCTAACTCTATTATACTTGAAAAAGTTTTTTGTTTTGCTTAAAGTCTACAGGCACAAGGAAGCTCCTGGACACTCTGAAGACTAAAAGCTCTGACCCGCTCTGATACTCTGATCCAAAGCAAAGCTCTGACAAGAAAAGCTCTGATACGCTGATCTGAAGCTCTGCTCTAATATGCTGATCCAAAGCTTCTGATAGTCAAAGACTCTGATACTCTAATGTTCAAAGAAAGGCAAAAAGATCTGATCCTGAAGAACACTTGTATTCAAAAAGGGAAGTAATAAACTCAGGGGGAGTATCTCTCAACTCTGATATCCTTTTATCCCTTATCTTTGATAACCTCTTACTCTGATGCATCTCTCTGACACCTTTTCATGTTATTTTCATTTAAAAAATATCTAGTTTTTGTCATCATCAAAAAGGGGGAGATTGTTAGAACAAAGTTTGAATCTACTACCCTATGTTTAAGTTTTGATGATAACAAAGTGAAAAGATATATTACTTATATGATTCATGTATGAACTATATGCTGCCTAAATTATTACGTTCTGATTTGCAGATACTCTGATTGGTATAAGCAAGATCACACCTAATCAGCATCAGAATTTTGGTTTCTGACATCAGCATCAGAAGTTGCCATATCAAAATATCAGAATCAGAAGATTAATTCACGTATATGATGGGCTGTTTAATCTGTAACGTATAGCCTAAATGTAGTACTGCAAGTGTACAGCCTATCGAAGTAATATATAAGATTATCGAACCACAGAGACCAATTGTCAATCTATCAACTCTATTGCTAAGGTGCTTATCTAAGGCGAATAAGGATATTGATGTGAGTGCAGTGCACAAAGTAAATATGCGAGGGAAATAACAGTTTAAAAGACAGGTTGGAATGTAAATCATGTAATCAGATATTGGTCCGGTCATGCGTAGATGAACCTACTTATGGGGCAGTATTTTCTGTTGATAGCAAAGAATCAGTTTAACGGGAACCTGTAGCTTTTGACTACTAAGAACCGAGTTTACTCTTTAAATTAAATTCCTTTATTGTCACATATAAAGGGTGCCTTCCGCGTTAAAGAGGTAAACCTATTTTTAAGAAATTGATAGTTTTGACTTAACAGAAAAGTGATCTTACTCGGAAAGATTAACTTAAAGAGACTTTTGGCTTTTGACCAAGAGTCAGATTTTAAACCTACAAACGCGTCCGAAAATAGTTTCAAAATCGTTTTCTAAAAAGGTCAATGATTCCTATTTAACCAATCAACGGCTGTCGCTCTTTTTGTTTGGTTAAATAATAATCAAGTCGTATCGTTAGTTTGGACGGCTTTCGATCTTACCCAATAAACATTTAAACACAATTGACTTAAGTTAGAAGCAAAACATCCCCAGAGTATTTTCACTAGCATGATAATTGGAACACAACCACGATGACAATCATTACATCCTAACCTTTATAGTTTAGCCAGACATAATAAGTGCGAGTCTATAAAACGTGTAGACTATGGTAAGAGCATTTAAAGTCTATAAAACGTGTAGACTATGGTAAGAGCATTTAAAGTCTATAAAACGTGTAGACTATGGTAAGAGCATTTAAAGTCTATAAAACGTGTAGACTATGATAAGAGCAATTAAATAAAGAAATGCAATAAATTAGAACCTTGCTCCGGTCAGAGACTTGAATCTGATACAAATCTACGGAAAAGTAAGGCCGGTATGATGAACTTCAACCAAAGTGCTCCAAGACTCGATTACAACTCAATCTACACCGCAATAACTCCCCGATGTGAAGAGATTATTACTTTACAGAAACTGATAGTATATGGCTTAAGATTGTACTAAGCTTGGATGAAACTAAAGAATGAGAATCGAAAGCTATTTATAGAGGAACTTTGAGGTGCGTAAGGACCAGCATGCCCCTTAACTTCTTTTGAGCGGGAGCCTTTTTGTGAAGGCCGCGGGCGCGGTGAGGGTGGCCGCGGGCGCGGCGCCTGGAACCGCCACATCATGGGAACGTGGCAGTTGATCTCTGGGTGAAAGTGGGCCACGTCATCGCGTTTCCTGTAGCCAGCGCGGTGCTGAACGCCATAAGTGCAAAATATCTTGAAAAACCCTAATTTCTTGGCGTTTTGGCTCGTTTCTTCACAGAAGGCTCTGAAATGACAAGAATCCTGAAAACAAAGGAAAAAGGAACATAATACGAGAAAATGACAATAAAAACTAAGGAAAACATGTGATATTTGAGTCAGAAACATAGTGTGATTTAGTGCGATCAAATCCTCCCACGCTTAGACCTTTGCTTGTCCTCAAGCAACAACTCTTAAAAGTAGATGAAAGAAAATTTATGGTGTATACAGGTTTTGGGCAAAGAGGGCTTCTAAGTCCGAGTAAGGGTGTGTTGTCAGGCACTAACTATCTGAATCAAGGGTATCTTAATTACACTACTCGCAGAAATGCGGACATAAACCTCATAAGTATACAGATTGATCCAAATATCCTTACTATGCTAAGACTTCTTTTTGTACGAGGTCCTTTTTCATTCAGGCGCAATCACATTAAGCCCGTTATCCGTACATACTCATGGTGTAGTGACCGGTTAGTGACTCTGATCTCAAGTGATGGGATTCTGGTACAAGAGTTGGTTTAATCCCTTTTTATTTTACCCATTTGCAGTTGCGGGGGATCGGACCGTAGTCCGCCCTACCAAGTTCAGCACCAGATACCTCTGAACCAACTACAACAGATATGCCTTATATATTTTTTTCTTTGTTTGTGTTAGTGTTTACAACTTTCTTGAGTTAAGTAATCTTTGTGAGGATCACCCAACTCATAGTCGTATTCATACTTTATTTTGTAACTTTTAAGGCAAAAATAGAGATCATCCACTTATATTCATCGATCCCACACTTAGAGCATGCTTAGGCCGGAGCTGACTGCTAAGATAAACTACTTGAAGACCTATTTGTACAGTTTTATTCAAAATCATAGCATATTTGGGAGAAAGGATCTAATCTAAATATTCAAAAAGGCTTATGGTGTAAAAATGATAACGAATTTTTTCAAAAAGTGAGTGTCCGAGAAACAGACCCTATCTAGGACCTGTCTCATAGCCCAAATCCTTAAAAACAACCATAAATCTTTGAAAAATAAAAATTTTGTAAGGCTAAAAGGTGGGGGAAATGAAAGGGTACACTACGCAGAAAGACTCGCCTATCACATGCATTTTATTAACTACGAATAAAAAAGGAAAAATGCGGAAGGAAAATAAAAGCAGGAAAAACGGAAAATAAAAGCGAAAAATAAAAGCGAAAAATGGGAAATAAAAGCGATAAATGCTCCTCCCACACTTAAATCAGACATTGTCCTCAATGTTCCAAAATAAGGTAGGAGGAGGTACCTGAAAACACTAGTGGGGGCCACTAGGACCTTCACCATCCTAGTTGGTACGACCGGAACGGCGGCTACGGCTGCGACGGCGGCTATCTCGGTCCAAAACAAGCTGCTCCAGTCTCTCTGACAAGGCGGCATTTGCCGCTTGTAGCTCTTGGGTCTGACCAATGAGGGTGCCTTGGGTTGCCTCCATCAATTGGAAGTGACGAGCGTTTGTGGTCTGGTGTAGGTGTTGTTCTCTCTGAAAAGCCAGCTGACTTTCCATAATAGTGCGCAGAGAGCTAGCATTTTGTTCTTGGGACGCTTGCATGAAGGCCATGTTGTCGGCCGCCTGTTGCTGCAAGGTAGCAAGGAGGGTGTCCCTCTGGGCCTCTCGGTCCATATGCTCACGCCACATGTCTTCAGTGACATGGAAGCTAGGAGCTGTACCTGCATGTGGGTTAGAGGTTGAAGGTGCCGTGTGTGAAGGTGAAAAATGGGGTGGTTCCTCTGTTTGGAAATCGTACTCATCATCAGTGTTGTTACCCTCATTTAAAGGTAGATTTGGGGGCAACGGACCAATAAAAGCAGGAGCGTTGAGATCGTAGGTCCAGTTACGCTCAAATCGAATATCAGTACGACGGGTGCAAGGCATAACAACACTGGGTACAGCAGCACCTCCAACCATTAGGAAGTAACCACCTTCCTTCCTCGTCTTGCATAAACGCATATCCCTGAAAAATTTAAGATTTGCAATCCGAGGAGGAAGTGGTTCTAGGGTGGCAAGTTCCGTATCCAATCCTATGGCACGGGCAATAGTGGTAATCAGTCCGCCAAAGGAAATCGGCCCACCTTTTCTTAAAACATGGTGCATGTGGGCAATCATGAATGGGACGGGATTAACTTTGGTGTCTGTGAGGCAGCTCTGCATGATAATTAATTCTTTAGCATTCACCTTGTTTGGGTTTTCCCGAGCAAAGATGGTGGATGCTAAAAGAAATCTAAAGACACGAAGGGCAGGATTGTGGATGTGAGAAGCAAGAAGGCCATCAAAAGATGTTGCATTTTGTTTAGTAATTCTGGCCCAAAATGCTTCAAATGCCCAATCCGTGTCTAAAGGTGCTTCACAAATGGCACCATCCCCATAAGGCAATCCTAACATGGCGGCTAGACCGTCAGTGGAGTAATCATATTCGACATTAAACATTCTAAATTTGACTCCACCTACGGTGCTAGCAGTGTTAGGAGAGACGTTATAAATTAAAGAACTTAAAAACTCGAACGTCAGCCTAGGGTAGGTCGGTGCTTGAGTAGCAAAAATATCATGCATACCTATTTTATCTAGAAGGAAGAATACACTATGGTATATACCTAATGAATATAGACAGTTTTCATCGATATACCTGGTAGAGTGTATTGGTGTTGTCAGCAATTTTTCAAGCCGCTTTAGTTGCCTTTCTCCGGCTTGACCACCACGTAAAATGTAACCGTGACATTCCATAGGAAAAAAGAGAGAAAGAATGGGATGTAGAAGTAATGAAGGTGTGAGGAAGAAAATGATATAGTAGGGGGTATTTATAGGAAGGGAAGAAAGAAAATGGTGGTTGTAAATATTTATGATGAAAATAATGGAAATAAATGTAGTGGGTTGGTATGGGTAATAAAGTGGGTTAAAATTGGAAGAAAATGGGATTGGAAATTGAAAAAGTGGTAAAATGGGGGGAAAAACGAGCTACTAGCCGTTAGGTGACCGTTGCGTCACCGCGGGCGCGGCAGGGCCTACCGCGGGCGCGGTGAGGTTGAGGTCAGTTGGGCTGGCCTGGCTTTCTTTCCATTGGGCTTTTTCTTCCTCGCCATTATCTTCAATTTCTGGAGGTGTACCTATTTTTCTTATAAATGTGCATATATGTACGTGAATACATATACACATGTTTATTTATTTTATTTTTATATTAAAACTATGGTGACCTAGAAAAACAAAAACATTAGTAAATAAATAAAACATATGCATATATATATATATATATATATATATATATATATATATATATATATATATATATATAGATATAGGTACGGACATTGGGTCATCAAAATAAATATTAACAACTCAGGAAACAGATAATGCAAAAATAAAAATGAGTCTGAAAAGGAAATCAACATAATACTAATAATACTGAAACTAGATATCTTGTGAACAATAAAGATCTATTGCCAACCGGTAGGATGCTCTGCAGGATTGCCTGGGCCACGCAGCTCAGTCAGCTGGCGTCGAATCTCTGCCACCTCGTGAGCTAATTCATCTAACTCACCAGCGAAGGTAACATCATTCACTTCCAACTGCAAATGAAGGTCATCCACCTCATTGCGGAGAGTGGTTATCTCAGTGCGCATAGCAGTCAATAGAGTGCGAATATCAGGTTCCTGCAAGCTGAGGTTATTAGTAAGAACAGTAGTATGTGTAACCTCGGGTCGGGATGTGTGATCTGGAGCGGAGTCCTCGGAGGCAGGAGTGTAGTCCTGAGTGGGATCTTCAGAAGCAGGAGTGTATTCTGGAGTGAGATCTTCGGAAGCAGGAGTGTATTCTGGAGTGTACTCTTCGGAGGCAGGAGTATATTCTGGAGTGTACTCTGATATCTCACCCCAACCTTCTACAGAATAGTTCCAATTAGCAGAGTTGGAAACACAAGTCATCTGAGGGTCTGGCATGGTGAAGGTGTAAACTGTCTGGTCATTGATAAGCAATCTGTACCGATATGGGTGGAAAGAGGCCCTCCTCATGAATCCACGATCCATGCAAAAGTCTAAATCCAGAAAAGTATATCCACAGTATGGGGTCAGCTGTGCTATCATACTGTCTAAACCCAAAGCAGAAGCTATCTGTGTCACATTCCCTCCGGAATGAATGAGCCCTACAGCGGATCGAGCAGTCTGCTCGAGGCTCTCTATCAGAAAACCTCCACTAGCTATAGGTCTGGACTGACTAGCACAGTATAAGAAAAGGATCTCCTCAGCGGTGACCAAGTGGTCACAGTAACTCCTCCCAAAGAAAGTGTGGCATAGGATCATCTCGAAGTATCGGAAGGCCGGGTTATGGATCTTCCGGGACAGCTGGGTAGAGGGGTCAAGACTGGCTCTATCAGTAATGTCCTGCCAAAATTTGTCAATGTCTCTGTCCATGTAGCAACTCAATGGGAACTCAGTTATAGCGGTCGGTCCAGTTTGGAAACCAAGCAAATCCCCAAATTCTTTGCTGGTCAGGGTATACTCGGTGCCAAACAATCTGAAACTCAGGCGTCCTCGCTCATCTCCTTCACCTACTCGTGGATTATAGTCCATAGAGCTAAGAAACTCCAGAGTAAGGTTCCTGTAGGTTTTGTGGACATCATCGGCATAAGAATCCCAGCTAAGTTGGTTGCATAGATACCGAATACTTGGCTCAATCCCGAGTGCCTCCATGCAGCTCTGATCGGGGTACCTAGTGGGTACCATAGGTCTAGCAGATAAGGTAGCAAATCGGGCCTTTTGCGCTTCATCTCTGAAAATCACAACCATACCATCGGGGTGATGCATCCTGAAAATATAAACACAAGAAATTAGTCCAGATAAAATATATAAATTACTAAAATAAAATAAAATAAAATAAAGAATAAACCATGGGTTGCCTCCCAGGCAGCGCTTGTTTAACGTCGTTTAGCTTGACGATTAGATCTTACTTTATGTGGGTATTGGTGGGTCTATAAGAATATGACTAGAGTAGTCAACAGGCAAATCGCCTCCTTTGTAGAGCTTCAGTCTTTGTCCATTTACCACAAATGGAGCACATGAATTGTTTTTGATTTCTACTGCTCCAGACTTTAGAACTTTTGACACTTCAAATGGACCTGTCCATCTTGAACGAAGCTTACCAGGAAAAAGTCGTAACCTTGAGTTAAATAGGAGAACAGGATCACCAATGTTGAAATCTTTCTTGATGATTTTTTTTTATCATGCCACATTTTGGTTCTTTCCTTATATATGATGGCATTCTCATAGGAATTCAAGCGAAGCTCTTCTAGCTTGTGAATGTCCAGGATACGTTTTTCTCCGGCTTTCAGGTAATCTAGATTCAAGGATTTAATGGCCCAATAGGCTTTATGTTCTAGTTCGAAGGGTAAATGACAGGACTTTCCATAAACCAATTGATAAGGAGTTGTTCCAATAGGGGTTTTATAAGCCGTTCTATAAGCCCATAAGGCGTCTTTAAGTTTTCCAGACCAGTCTTTTCTGGATAATGATACGGTTTTTTCTAGGATCTGCTTAATCTCCCTATTCGATACCTCTACTTGGCCACTGGTTTGCGGGTGATATGGTGATGCTACTCTATGTTTTACTCCGTATTTGCTTAGAAGCTTGTCAAATATCTTAGATATAAAATGCGATCCTCCATCACTTATGACTAACCTCGGGGTTCCAAACCTAGGGAAAATAATATTCTTAAACAGTTTGATAACTACCTTGGTATCGTTTGTGGGTGATGCAACAGCTTCGATCCACTTTGAGACATAATCGACAGCTACTAGGATATACTTGTTACCCATTGAGGAAGGAAAAGGTCCCATGAAATCTATACCCCAGACATCAAATATTTCCACTTCTTGGATGTTTCTTAAAGGCATTTCATCACGTCTTGAGATGTTCCCAGTGCGTTGGCATCGGTCACATTTTGTAATGTAAGTGTGGACATCGCGCCATACAGTAGGCCAATAAAAACCTGCTTGAAATATTTTGGCGCATGTTTTAGACGTGCTTGCATGTCCACCATAAGGTGAAGCATGACAATGTTTAATGACATTGCCTACTTCTTCCTCCGGCACACATCGTCGGAATATATTATCTATTCCTCTTTTGAATAGGAGGGGTTCATCCCAAAAGAAGTGTTTAACATCTCTGAAAAACTTCTTCTTCTGTTGGTAGCTTAAGTCGGGGGGTATGATATCAGCGGCTAGATAATTTACAATATCTGCGTACCATGGTATGTTGTTCATGGTTGAGATTTCCTCATAAGTCTCTTCTTCAGTTGAGTTTATCCCAGCTATTAATCTTTCATAAGTAGAGTGATCGTCTATAGGTATAAGTTCAGGCTTAAGGTGTTCTAACCTAGAGAGATGATCAGCTACTAAGTTTTCAGCTCCTTTTTTATCCTTAATATCCAAGTCAAATTCTTGGAGTAAAAGTACCCATCTGAGCAATCTAGGCTTAGCATCTTTCTTACTTAACAAGTACCGGATTGCTGCATGATCTGTGTATACTATTATTTTTGCTCCCACTAAATAAGATCGAAATTTATCAATAGCAAAAACTACGGCTAGCAATTCTTTTTCTGTGGTTGTATAATTTAGCTGGGCGGCGTCTAATGTTCTACTAGCGTAGTAAATTGCATGCAGTTTTTTGTCTTTTCTTTGCCCTAGTACAGCCCCTACAGCGAAATCACTAGCATCGCACATGATTTCAAAGGGTTGTGTCCAATCAGGTGGTCTTATGATAGGTGCTGAAATAAGAGCTTGCTTTAAAACTTCAAAGGCCTCAAGACATTTTTGGTCGAATTCAAACTCGACATCCTTCATCAATAAGTTAGTTAAAGGTTTAGTTATTGCGGAAAAATTCTTGATGAAACGTCGGTAGAACCCGGCATGTCCTAGGAAACTTCTTATTTCCCTAACGGTCTTAGGTGGGTTTAAGTTTTCTATAACTTTTATCTTGGCCTTATCGACTTCTATACCTCTTTCAGAAATAATGTGTCCCAAGACTATCCCTTCACTTACCATAAAGTGGCACTTTTCCCAATTCAACACAAGGTTTACTTCCACACATCTTTTTAAGATTTTCTCCAAGTTCGAGAGGCAGTTTTTGAAATCAAACCCACACACTGAAAAATCGTCCATAAATACTTCCATAATTCCATCTAGGTAGTCTGCGAAAATTGACATCATACAACGTTGGAAAGTGGCAGGTGCATTACAGAGTCCAAAGGGCATTCGTCTATAAGCGAATGTTCCATAAGGGCAGGTAAATGTGGTTTTTTCTTGGTCCTCTGGGTGAATAGGGATTTGGAAAAATCCCGAATATCCATCAAGATAGCAGAAACATGAGTGTCTTGCTAGACGTTCAAGCATCTGATCTATAAATGGGAGAGGGAAATGGTCTTTTCTTGTTGCCTTATTCAACCTTCTGTAATCTATACACATTCGCCATCCTCCTTCTGTTCGTTTTGCCACATGCTCACCTTTCTCATTTTTTAGAACAGTGATACCTCCTTTCTTGGGTACCACATGGACTGGGCTTACCCATTCACTGTCCGAAATTTGGTATATGATACCAGCCTCTAATAACTTAAGAACTTCTTTCTTGACTACATCACTCATGATAGGGTTTATTCTTCTTTGATGTTCTCTTGAGGGTTTCGAATCTTTTTCTAGCATAATCCGATGCATGCATACGGATGGGCTTATACCTCTTAAATCTGAAACTTTATACCCTAAAGCTGAGGGATATTTTCGCAAGGTATCTAATAGTTGATTTGTTTCTATTTGGTTTAGAGTGGCGCTAATTATAACAGGTCTATTCATCTCCTCATACAAAAACTCATATCTTAGATTCTTGGGTAGTTCCTTAAGTTCTATAGTGGTTTTCTCAGCACGTGGCATAAGGTCATGGGTAAGAGCTAAGCATTCGAAAAGGTTGTCGTCAATGTACGGTTCGATACTCTCAAATCCGTCATCCTCTAAAATAGGGGTTGATGGTAATTTGGTTAATAATTCGTTTTGTTCGAGCTCATTTACACATTCATCAATGATGTCGATGGCATAACACGCATCTCCTATCACTGGTGCCATTAGAAATTTTGATAAAATGAACTCAATCTTTTCATCTCCTACCTCGAAAGTCAGTTTCCCTTTCTTAACATCTATTATAGCTCCGGCGGTCGATAGGAAGGGTCTTCCTAAGAGGATTGGGATGTCTTCATCTTCTTTGATATCCATTACGATGAAGTCGGTCGGAATGTACAACTGACCAATCTTGACAGGTATGTCTTCTAAAATACCCATGGGATATTTGACAGATCTATCAGCTAGTTGTAAGGACATCTTAGTAGGTTGAAGTTCTCCTAATTTTAACCTCTTACAGACGGCCAGAGGCATCAGACTTACACTTGCTCCTAGGTCTAAAAATGCTTTGTCTATCATATGGTTACCTAGGATGCAAGGGATAGAAAAACTTCCAGGGTCTTTATCTTTCTTGGCGAGTTTATTTTCGGATATAAAATGACATTCTAAAGGCTTGGGATCATCGAGTCGTCGTTTATTGGTCAAAATATCTTTCAGAAACTTAGCATATGATGGTATCTGGGTTATAGCTTCAGTAAAAGGAATCTCAACATGGAGTTTCTCTATTACCTTAATAAACTTTTGGTACTGGTTTTCTACTTTGGTGTTTTTCAGCCTCTGTGGGAATGGAATAGGTGGTTTATAAGGTTGTTGAGTGTTTTTCTCTACTTCTGGTTTTGATTGCTTTCCTGGTTTCTCTGGTTCCTCCACCTGGTCTTTGGGCGTAGCATCTTCCATAGGTTTTTCTGATGTGCTTAAGTCAGGATTTCTAGGTCCTTCATAAGCGGTTCCACTTCTTAGTGTGATAGAATTTGCTTGGCCTTTTGGATTTGGTTGAGTTTGTCCAGGGAATTGTCCTCCAGGTGCAACTTGTACAGAGGTGTTTTGTGCTACTTGGGAAATCTGAGTCTCAAGCATTTTGGTGTGGGTTATTATCTGGTCAAACTTGGTTGCTAGTTGAGTAACCAGTTCGTTCGTGTGAATATGTTGGTTCATAAACTCCTTATTTTGCTGGGTTTGAGCTTGAATAAAGGTGTCTATGGTTTCTTTAAGGTTTGGTCTTGGGGGTACTATTTGCATAGGTTGGTTTTGTTTTTGCGTTTGGAATCCTTGAGGTCTCGAAGGTCCGGGATTTTGGATAGGGTTGTTGTTTTTGTAAGAGAAATTCGGGTGGTTCCTCCATCCAGGATTGTAGGTATTCGAGAAAGGGTTCCCTTGAGTATAGTTAACTTGGTCTGAGCTTGATTCGTTCAAAAGGTTACAGTCAACGGTTTGATGTCCTTGAGCTCCACAGAGTTCGCACTCCTATTGGATTGCTGCTACTGTGGTTGGGTTTTGAGACATGTTCTCGACTCTCAAGGCTAGGGCGTCCATCTTGGCATTGATCATGTCCATGCAACTTACCTCATGCTTTCCTCCATGGCTCTCCTTTTTCTCTACTGTCGCTCGTTCTAATCCCCATTGGGCATGGTTTTGGGCCATGTCCTCTATTAGGGCACAAGCGTCAGGGTAAGGTTTGTTCATCAACGCTCCGCCAGCGGCAGCGTCTATGGACATCTTTGTGTTGTAATGGAGTCCATTATAGAAGGTATGTATGATTAACCATTGCTCTAGGACATGGTGCGGACAGGCTCTTAAAAGTTCTTTATATCTCTCCCAGGCATCAAAAAGTGATTCGCCTTGGTTTTGGGTGAAACAAGTGATCAGGTTCCTAAGAACAGCGGTCTTGCTTGGTGGAAAATACCTCGCAAGAAAAGCTCTCCTAAGGTCTTCCCAAGTTGTTATTGAGTTAGTTGGAAGGGCGTCTAACCAGTCGTGAGCTTTACCTCTAAGGGAAAAAGGAAATAGTCTTAATCGGATAGCTTCGGGCGTGGCTCCATTTGCCTTAAGGGTGTCAGCTAACTGGATAAATACCTTTAAATGTTGATTCGGGTTCTCGGTAGCGAGACCAGCGAATTGGTTTTGTTGTACTAATTGTAGTAACGAGGGCTTTAGTTCAAAGTTGTTGGTAGTTATAGCAGGGTTTACTATACTAGAACTAGGTTCCTCGTTAGATGGTTGGGCGAATTCCTTGAGCGGTCTTTGGTTACGATCTTCTGCCATAGCTCTTCTTATCTTGCGAATAAAAAGACGGGCACGAGCGTAACGTTCAGGTTCTACTAAAGGATCTATTAGGTTGCCGGTGCTACGATTTCTACGCATCTACCGGCTAGAATAGCCTTAGTCTAAACGGGATAACAATAGGGTACGAAATTTGACGAAGTTGGTCCCCGGCAACGGCGCCAAAAACTTGATGGGCTGTTTAATCTGTAACGTATAGCCTAAATGTAGTACTGCAAGTGTACAGCCTATCGAAGTAATATATAAGATTATCGAACCACAGAGACCAATTGTCAATCTATCAACTCTATTGCTAAGGTGCTTATCTAAGGCGAATAAGGATATTGATGTGAGTGCAGTGCACAAAGTAAATATGCGAGGGAAATAACAGTTTAAAAGACAGGTTGGAATGTAAATCATGTAATCAGATATTGGTCCGGTCATGCGTAGATGAACCTACTTATGGGGCAGTATTTTCTGTTGATAGCAAAGAATCAGTTTAACGGGAACCTGTAGCTTTTGACTACTAAGAACCGAGTTTACTCTTTAAATTAAATTCCTTTATTGTCACATATAAAGGGTGCCTTCCGCGTTAAAGAGGTAAACCTATTTTTAAGAAATTGATAGTTTTGACTTAACAGAAAAGTGATCTTACTCGGAAAGATTAACTTAAAGAGACTTTTGGCTTTTGACCAAGAGTCAGATTTTAAACCTACAAACGCGTCCGAAAATAGTTTCAAAATCGTTTTCTAAAAAGGTCAATGATTCCTATTTAACCAATCAACGGCTGTCGCTCTTTTTGTTTGGTTAAATAATAATCAAGTCGTATCGTTAGTTTGGACGGCTTTCGATCTTACCCAATAAACATTTAAACACAATTGACTTAAGTTAGAAGCAAAACATCCCCAGAGTATTTTCACTAGCATGATAATTGGAACACAACCACGATGACAATCATTACATCCTAACCTTTATAGTTTAGCCAGACATAATAAGTGCGAGTCTATAAAACGTGTAGACTATGGTAAGAGCATTTAAAGTCTATAAAACGTGTAGACTATGGTAAGAGCATTTAAAGTCTATAAAACGTGTAGACTATGGTAAGAGCATTTAAAGTCTATAAAACGTGTAGACTATGATAAGAGCAATTAAATAAAGAAATGCAATAAATTAGAACCTTGCTCCGGTCAGAGACTTGAATCTGATACAAATCTACGGAAAAGTAAGGCCGGTATGATGAACTTCAACCAAAGTGCTCCAAGACTCGATTACAACTCAATCTACACCGCAATAACTCCCCGATGTGAAGAGATTATTACTTTACAGAAACTGATAGTATATGGCTTAAGATTGTACTAAGCTTGGATGAAACTAAAGAATGAGAATCGAAAGCTATTTATAGAGGAACTTTGAGGTGCGTAAGGACCAGCATGCCCCTTAACTTCTTTTGAGCGGGAGCCTTTTTGTGAAGGCCGCGGGCGCGGTGAGGGTGGCCGCGGGCGCGGCGCCTGGAACCGCCACATCATGGGAACGTGGCAGTTGATCTCTGGGTGAAAGTGGGCCACGTCATCGCGTTTCCTGTAGCCAGCGCGGTGCTGAACGCCATAAGTGCAAAATATCTTGAAAAACCCTAATTTCTTGGCGTTTTGGCTCGTTTCTTCACAGAAGGCTCTGAAATGACAAGAATCCTGAAAACAAAGGAAAAAGGAACATAATACGAGAAAATGACAATAAAAACTAAGGAAAACATGTGATATTTGAGTCAGAAACATAGTGCGATTTAGTGCGATCAGTATATGCTGAAGTCTGATGAACAGAACTGTGCTCAACACTCTGATAAAGAAACACAACAGTTCATCAGCAGCTAAGCAGAATCAGAATGAGCCAAGCCAGAACTTGCATTAAGTAAGCAACGGTATTGTGCATTGAAAGCAAATTAATACCAACGGCCTCATTCCAGACAAGATCTGCTCGATAAGGAAAGTTTGTTATTAGCATTGAATCAAGAATATTGCTCCAACGTTCAACATCTCAGTGCTATATAAACAAGACTTTGAAGATTAAATTGGCTAATGCTCTCCAATCTTTACACGCCTAAAAGCTGATCATAATCTTCCTTCTCTCGTTTTGCTAAACACTACACATTATATTATTCAATCATTGTTTAGCAATCTAGTTTCTAAGATTTAAGTTGTGTATACATCACAGTTGTGATACAGTTTTGTAGAAAACATTCACACACTTAGATTTATCTTATTTGTAAGAAAGTGTTTCCTTGACAAACCGGGTTGTGGTTTGCATCAAGAAGGCTTTAGCAATTGTTAAAGCAATCTGTAATATTCAGTTGAATATAGTGGATTAAGACCTCGTTGGAGAGAGGCGAAATCACCTTGACGGGTGAACTGGAGTAGTTTGAGATCAAACGAACCAGGATAAAAATATCTTGTTCATTGCATTGATTTTCAGTTTTACAATTCAACCCCCCCCCCCCCTTCTTGTGTTTTTCACTACTTCAGGGCCGACTTCCTGATTTAACTCCGAAGACTGACAAGTTTGGGTTGGGTTTCACTGCAGAGGCTCAGAGGTCTGTACGTAAAGCAAGGATTGGAAGACCTCCCGTATTCATCACCAACCCGGGAGTGAATGCTATTAAAGACAATGCGGAGGAATCTGAATTTGACAGTTGGATCTACCCAACGACCAACGGTGGACTAAGCAACTGGACTGCTAAAGACTACATACTTGTTACTTTTGTTACTCAGTAATGAATTCCTTTGTTTTTAAATTTGTAACGAACAATAATTTGAAACTTTATGGCCCGGTGTCCTACCCGGGGCACTGTAGCTTCATTTGTGAGGGCTTATTATTTGTCATTTCCATATATCATGAATAAAAGCATTGGACGTTTTTCGCATTTCAAATCTTGTGCTCCCTTTCTTTCTTTATATATTGCAAAACAGCTATATTTACACATACTCACCTATACAGGTTTCAATCCACTCTGGATCTCACTGGCAACGACTCTGCTACTGCCAGTTATGACTTCGAAAATCTGATCAACTTAGCCGAAGACGAAGGTGAAGGTGATTGCGAAGTGCCTGGTGAGCTTGCAAGACTGTTACTCCAGGAAGAGAGGGTCATTCAGCCACATGAAGAGCCGGTGGAAACGGTAAATCTGGGTACTGAGATAGACAGAAAGGAAGTCAAGATTGGTGCCAACCTAGAGCTCAGCGTGAAAAAACGGTTGATTCAGATGCTGCATGATTATGTAGAAATCTTTGCCTGGTCTTACGAAGACATTCCTGGGTTGGATACTGACATTGTGGTTCATCACCTGCCTACCAAGGAAGACTTCCCTCTGGTTAAACAGAAGGTCTGCCGTATGCGTCCAGAGATGTCCGAGAAGATCAAAGTTGAGGTTATGAAACAATTTGATGTCGGGTTTCTAGTAGTGACTTCTTACCCTCAGTGGGTTGCCAATGTGGTTCCGGTGCCGAAGAAAGATGGTAAGGTCCGAATGTGTGTTGATTACAGGGATCTGAACAGGGCGAGCCCCAAGGATGATTTCCCTTTGCCTCATATCGACGTCCTGGTTGACAATATTGCTCAGCACAAGGTGTTCTCCTTCATGGACGGTTTCTCAGGTTATAATCAGATCAAGATGGCTCCTGAAGATATGGAAAAGACTACCTTTGTTACCCAGTAGGGCACCTTCTGCTACAAGGTCATGCCTTTTGGGTTGAAAAATGCTGGGGCAACCTACCAACGTGCCATGGTTGCTTTATTTCATGACATGATCCACCATGAGATTGAAGTATACGTCGATGATATGATTGTAAGGTCTCAAACTGAGGAGGAACACCTTGACCATCTACAGAAGCTGTTTGACTGTCTGAAGTTGTACAAGCTAAGGTTGAACCCGAACAAGTGCACCTTCGGGGTAAGATCTGGAAAATTGCTAGGCTTCATCGTGAGCGACAAAGGTATTCAAGTGGACCCCGCCAAGGTTAAAGCCATACAAGAGATGCCAGTTCCCAAGACAGAGAAAGAAGTCAGAGGCTTTCTAGGACGACTAAACTAAATTGCCCGATTCATCTCGCACCTAACTGCTACCTGTGAACCAATCTTCAAGCTACTGAAGAAAGATCAAGTAGTACGTTGGAACGATGAATGTCAGGCCGCTTTCGACAGAATCAAAGAGTATCTCCAAAAACCACCCATTCTTATGCCACCGGTTGAAGGGAGACCTCTAATACTATACTTGACAGTACTTGACAGCTCAATGGGGTGTGTGCTGGGGCAGCATGACGAGTCTGGCCGAAAAGAGCATGCCATTTATTACCTTAGCAAAAAGTTTACCGACTGTGAGACCCGATACTCACTGCTCGAGAAAACTTGTTGCGCTTTGGTATGGGCTGCTCGCCGGCTGAGACAGTATATGTTGACTCACACTACTCTGTAAATTTCAAAAATGGATCCAATCAAGTACATATTCGAAAAGCCCGCCTTGTCCGGAAGAATAGCAAGATGGCAGATGATCTTGACGGAATATGACATCCAGCACACGACTCAGAAAGCAATCAAAGGAAGTGTATTGGCAGACCATTTGGCACACCAGGCAGTGGACGATTACCAGTCAATGAACTTTGAATTTCCTGACGAGAACATCATGGTAGTGACTGATTGTGAAGTACCTGGACCGGATGAAGGACCTGAGGAAGGATCCCGATGGTCTATGCACTTTGACGGAGCCTCCAACGCTTTGGGTAACGGTATCGGCGTTGTGATCATATCCCCAAAAGGCACTCATACTCCACTTACTGCCCGACTATGCTTCAACTGCACCAACAACATGGCGGAGTATGAGGCGTGTATCATGGGTCTTCAAGCTGCAATTGACTTAAGGATCAAGTTTCTGAGTGTCTTTGGAGATTCCGCTCTCGTGATCAATCAGATCAAAGGCGAGTGGGATACGAAACACCCAAATCTCATTCCTTACAAAGAGTGTGTGTTGACGTTGATCCCCCATTTCACGGAGATAACTTTTGAACACTTCCTAAGAGAGGAGAATCAGTTGGCGGACGCGCTGGATACGATGTCTTCTATGTTCAAAGTCAAATGGCACAACGAGGCTCCCCGGATCATTATCTGGAAATTGGACGAACCTGCGTATTGCTGTGATCTTGAGGCTGAAGAAGTAACTGAAAAACCTTGGTATCATGAGGTGAAGAGGTACCTGGAAGCTCAAGAATACCCCAAGGGTGCATCTGTCAATGACAAGAAGTTTCTGAGAAGGTTCGCAGCAAAGTTCTTCCTCAACAACGGCATTCTCTACAAGCGAAACCATGATTCAACCTTACTGCGTTGTGTGGATAAGACTGAAGCAGAAAGAATCATGGCAGAGCTGCATGAAGGTACCTTCGGAACGCATTCCAGTGGACATACCATGGCAAAGAAAATCCTTCGGGCAGGATATTTCTGGTCCACAATGGAAGCCGACTGTTACCAACATTCTCGGACATGTCATAAGTTCCAGATCTATGCTGATAAGGTGCACGTTCCTCCAGTCCCTCTGAATGTCTTGACTGCACCTTGGCGTTTTGCAATGTGGGGCATTGATATGATCGGCGAGATCAAACCTACGGCATCCAACGGGCATCGCTTCATCCTGGTGGCGATCGATTACTTTACAAAGTGGGTTGAAGCAGCTTCCTACGCTACCGTAACCAAGAACGTCGTGGCACAGTTCATTCGACACAACCTGATCTGTCGATATGGCGTCCCGGAAAGGATCATTACGGACAATGGTACCAATCTTAATAACAAGATGATCACTGAGCTCTACGAGCAATTCAAGATACAGCACCACAACTCTTCTCCTTATCGGCCGAAGATGAATGGGGCTATAGAAGCAGCTAATAAGAATATCAAAAAGATTGTGCAGAAGATGATAGTGACCTATAAAGATTGGCACGAGATGTTACCATTTGCTCTTCATGGGTACCGTACCTCAGCAAGAACGTCAACTGGGGAAACTCCCTTTTCCTTGGTCTATGGCATGGAGGCAGTCTTGCCGATTGAAGTCCATATACCCTCTCTCCGGATAATGAAGGATGCAAGCTTGAGCGAAGATGACTGGATCCAGACTCGACTTGATCAGTTAAACCTAATTGACGAAAAGAGACTCACTGCTATTTGTCATGGTCAAACGTATCAAAAACGGATGATCAGGGCATTTAACAGGAAAGTCAGACCACAAGAGTATCAAGTTGGGGACCTGGTAATCAAGCGCATCATTCTTACTCAAAGTGATCCCAGGGGCAAATGGACCCCTACATACGAAGGGCCATTTGTGGTTAAACATATCTTCTCAGGAGGAGCTATGATTCTAACCACCATGGATGGTGACGACCTTCCTCACCCCGCCAATGCATACATAGTAAAAAGATACTACGCATGAACAAAAGACCCGCTAGGTTGACACACCTAGGCAAAAATAAGGGCTTCCCGGCGAACCAAAAGGGTTCGGGCAAAAATAAGGGATGAAATGAAAAAAATCTGTACACCCGGCAAGTCGAAAACCTGAAAAGGCGGGTTGGGCAAAAAATGGGTATCCCGGTTGACTGAAAACCCGAAAGGGCGGTCCAGGAAAAAGTTAGGGATTAAAGCGTAATACTATGTCTCATTGAATCACTTTGCATCCAGAATTCGGCATCAACTATCAGGCTCAGACGGCATAGATCAGTCAGTTTCATCTTCAACTAAGCATCCAAGTGATGAGACGCTCGAAGATATAAAGGCGATAGCAGAGTTGGAACCCAGTGGGATTATCTTTTTCACATAGCTGTTTTGTCTCCCTTTTCACAAAATTGTAAACTCTATGTTGTTCGGCGGCGTTCTCTTACTAGGACGTCAGCCTCTTGTACATAAACGCCTGTTTACAGGCAAATTCAAAAAATCAATACAAATTCACTTTTCAGATAAATTGCCAATTATTTTACCTTTTTTGTTTTGTTTGCAAAGAACGTCCAATGTTCATTTTTGATATATGCATTTGACACTAATTGCTAACTCATAAATATTTGCATGCGAAACAAAGGACTAATTACATGTGACATCAAAAACAGGGGCAATAATGAGTTGTCTAAGTGATCTAGTTGCTCTGTCCACCAAGGTACCAAGGTAAGTTCGGCTGAAGAATGTAACCCAGATACCTTCACTCCCCGCCGAGTAAGATAAGATGCAGCAATACTCTCCCCCGAGCAGAGAAGGCACGGTATCTCCAGCAAGTCAGCACTACTCTCCCCAAGCAGAGTTAGGCTACTGTCAGCCCTAAGGAAGTTGGGTATCCCCAGAAGATCTCCTTATTCTCCAGCAGAGTATACAAATATTCCTCAGCAAGCATCCCCGACAGTCTTAATATTCCTCGACAGAAATATAAGATAGTTCCCCGACAGAATACAAGACACCCCAGTGGAGCCATTTCCTCAGTGCAGTCCAAAGTCTCCCCAGGAAAGTTGAATCAATCTCCCCAGTAGGAAGCTTATCCCCAGTAGATTCTGGAAGCTTATCACCTGCAGGGTACGAACGCCTCTCCCCGGCTTTATTCAAAGGTTATTCCTCACTGTGATCGGTGGATCTGGAACTGACTGTTTAACACTGGATTGCGAAATGTCGCAGAAGCAAGAGTCGCCACCGTCTTTTATTTTCTCAAACATGGACAGGACAAAAGCACACCAAAATTCCTTATGAGATTATCTCTCGGTTCGGGAGGTAGATTTATAGAAAGGGAAGGTGTTAGCACCCTTTCTATCCATGGTTATCCATGGGCTCTTAGATACTTGCTCATTTGTGTTTTCAAACTGTTTGCTTTTCAATTGTGAGTGGGTTTGAAAAAGTTTCGTTTAAAGATCTCAGACCGACTCTTGTATCAGTCCTCAAGAGTGTTTGAAAAATTGTTTTGAAAGCTTTTTTGAAAGTGTCGGTGTGAAAAGAGTTTTATTTTTATTTTTAGAGAGCAAGTATCTATGAGTCATCTACCTACCCTAAGGAATTAGGCTGTGTAAATGTCCTTAAGGTAGTGCCATCCCACCATTGAGAGGTAGGTAGCACCACCGCTGGAGGTGTTCGGGTCAATTCGTTTGTTAGGGACAGTGTGGTCACCAGAGCAACAGTAGGACACCTTAGAAGCTACCCTTATTCCATTAATCCTTTTTTAATTCCGAGGCAACCGTTTCGAGGCAACTGGATCATGTCATGGACATAAGGACTTACTAAAACGTCCTATACTCGACGACCACGTTTCGAGGGCAAGGCAACAGTGAGGCGTACCCTAAGAGTGGTGTGTGAATTTGTGAGTTGCTTTCATGTTATATTTTATCTTGTACATGTACCATGGTGATCTACGCTTGTTTTTAATTTAGGCCATACATTCTTTCATGCAATTATAATTTAAAAGTGCGGAAATTGAAATGCGGAAAGTAAAATCCTACGCTATTACAAGGCGCGGGTCTATACATCGCCAAATTACAAAGACCCGTTTTAATAAAAATGCGGAAAGTAAATAAATTCCTAATTACTATTACAAGGCTTTAGCAATTACATAATATTCACAAAGGAAAATAAAATAACGTGCGAAAAGAATAAAAATAGAACGTTCGAGGGCGTTGGACCCTTTTGAAATTAAATTGAATTAAAAAGTTAATTAATTATTAAATTTAAGAAAAGAAGTGTTTTTTAGGTTTTTGTATTTATGAAAATAAAGAAAAGAATTTAAAATTAGAAGGAAACCCTGGTTCTAAATATTTTTAATTATTAAAGAAAAGGTTAAAGTTTAAAACCTAATTTATGCTAATTAATTATTTACATATTTATTTACAAAATATTTAGTAATTAATAATAATAATAATGATGAGAAAATTATTTGTTAAAAAAAATGAAAAGGTTAAAAAACCCTAATTTCTACATTTTTTATTAATTTAAGAAAATATTAAAGTTTTAAAACCTAAATTAACTAAGTTAATTGTTAGAGTTTATTTACAAAATAAATTAATTTAAATATTAATTAAACATATTTTAGTTTCTGATTTTTTTATTTATGAAAATTAATTTATGAAATTAAAGAAAACAATTAAAATAATTAATAGAATTAAGAAAGAAAAACAAATTAAAAATTAAAAATTGATGCAAACCATGGGGGGTATCAGGCCCATTTAGGAGGTTTTTTGGAAGTAATTTGACCTATTAGACAAAAAGCCTTGTTTGACTTTCTGGCATCACGTGCGTGTTCATTGACTCCTGAGTACCGTGGTCTGCATTCTTTGGCCATTGGATTGGGTTTCATGCATAAGTTGTTCTACTTTGGCCATTTGGTTTTTGGCTTTTGGCTTTTGGCCATTTGTGTTCTGGCCTCAACGTTCCTTAATCTTCTCAGGATGTCTGTCTCGCCATGTATTGGTGTCATGCATAAGTTGTTCTTTTTTGACCATTTGCCTTTTGGCCATTTGTGTTCTGGCCTCAACGTTCCTTAATGAACCTGCATGGGGTCCTGTCTAAATCTGCAGTGTTGAATCTCATGAACACATTAAATAAAATCATAAAATGCAAATAAAGGCAATATATGAAGAAATTTAATGTTTAGGCACAATATGACATGTATGAATGATTATACCCTTTTGATCATGGAGATCAAATCAATCTTACCCTTACTGGAAAATTAGTGACATGAATGCTTTTATGCCTTTTGGATCATGGAGATCAAGTCAGTCTTACCCTATGCCTTTTGGATCATGGAGATCAAGTCAGTCTTACCCTTACTGAAGAAGTAGTGAAGTGTTGGTTTGTAACTGTGATGGCTTATTTGTAGTGAGAGAGGGATTTGTAATAAGGATTTCAAGGTTTTAGGGTTCTTGAAATAATTTGATATTCTAACAGTGTTGTGGCAAGGTTTTTTTCTCTCTTTTTCTCCTCTCTGGTTTGTGTGAAAAGAAGATGATTATATAATGGAAATTAGGGTAAAGAAAATGGGCTTTGAATGTGCAATTGGGCCTCCAATGTTCACTTGAGTTCGTCACTTTCCTGGCTAAATCGCAGGGACTTAAGTGCAATTTTTGAAGTTGAAATGTGAAAACAAAATGTAGCCGACATCGATATCTGACTCCTGTCCGAAAATCAGCTCAATTGGATAAACGGTGAATTAGTTATGAATTTTTGAAGTTTCAGCTCAGACAAACTTATTTTGGGCTCCAGTGTCGACTCTGACACGTTCTTCAATAAAAAACTGGTATTGTTTGGAGCATAATCCGGTCTCGACTTTTGAAGCAAAGTTGTAGATCTATGAGTCAGTGACCTTGTGTAAAAATATGAGCCCAATCCGATAAAAATTGACCGAGTTATGAATTTTCGAAGTTTCGGCTCAGATGAAATAATATTCAGCATTCAGGATTTTCAGCGTGTCATGCGCTCTGAGCAAAAAACGAAGGCCTTTTGAATACCGTTTAAACTCAATACCTTCTGTGAAAATGTAGTCAACTCAATTTGTGAAATTTTGGCACCGGAACCAGCTAGATACGATGAAAATCGACCAAGTTATGATTTTCTGAACATGACGCAAATAAACTTCTGTCACAAATTTTCTGTACGAAAATACTTGATAAATCCACATTTTTGAAGACCTTCTGATTGAAATTGGCTTCCAGCCGTGAGAGATGAAAACGTAGATAATGTCAAGACGGAATTTTGGCCACCGGAACGGGCTCAAGACGAGTCACGATCTTCAAGTTATGAATTTTTTAGCGCGTAAAAACTGCACTTTCAGCACACTTTTTCACCATATTTCTTCAAGAAAACTCGCACATTCGGATACCTTCTTTAAAGAATTGACTCTTGAGCCGAACCTGAATTTGAGAATACGTTATCAGAGATATCTTGGTGAAAGAATACCTGAATATGACGCGCCGGGTTGGACTTGTGAATTTTTCTTGAAATATTTTGAGAAATATGGGAGGGCAAATTTTGGGGTACAACAGTTGCCCCTGTTCAATCTTCTTAAACCTGAGGATGTAGATTGGCTTGCGTGCCTTTCGTGATCCAAAGGTGGAAGATGATTGAACACTAAAGTGCCCAGAAATTTGCACTCGCATGGTGTAGTATCAGCAATGTGATGTCGGGAATGGGCTTACAGATGCCATTTGGAAAGATGATGGATAGGAGGATGGGCTTATAGATGCCATCTGGAAGTGTGACAGAACCTTGTCGGGAATGGGCTTATAGACGCCATTCGGAGGCTGTTGGTATGTGGATGGGCTTACAGATGCCATCTAGGTGTCAATTTCATAAGAGATTCCTTAGCGAGAACTTGCGTACCTGAGAAAAGAAAGATAATTACCTGGCCTGTTACAGGAGTTGATCTTCAATTTCTTTATGTAGATGTGCCATGGCTGGTTACAGGAACCGAATCTTTAAACTCTTCAGACGTGCCCTGGCAAGATACAGGAATCGAGTCCAGAGAATATAGTCGTCAACAGATACACCCTGGCGAGATACAGGAATCAGATCTTCGAACTCTTCAGACGTGCCCTGGCAAGATACAGGAATCGAGTCTGGTAATGTTAGTCGTCAACAGATACACCCTGGAAAGATACAGGAATCGGATCTTCGAACTCTTCAGACGTGCCCTGGCAAGATACAGGAATCGAGTCTGGTAATGTTAGGTTGGTGAGTTGTCTCTACTGACAGGTTATCCTCATGGACGAGTGGTCTTTAACGACGAGTGTCTATAACGACGAGTGTCTATAACAACGAGTGTCTATAACGACGAGTGTCTATAACGACGAGTGTCTATAACGACGAGTGTCTATAACGACGAGTGTCTATAACGACGAGTGTATATAACGACGAGTGTCTATAACGACGAGTGTCTATAACGACGAGTGTCTATAACGACGAGTGTCTATAACGACGAGTGTCTATAACGACGAGTGTCTATAACAACGGGTGTCTATAACGACGAGTGTCTATGACGACGAGTGTCTATAACGACGAGTGTCTATAACGACGAGTGTCTATCACGACGAGTGTCTATAACGACGAGTGTCTATAACGACGAGTGTCTATAACGACGAGTGTCTATAACAACGAGTGTCTATGACGACGAGTGTCTATAACGACAAGTGTCTATAACGACGAGTGTCTATAACGATGAGTGTCTATAACGACGAGTGTCTATAACGACGAGTTTCTATAACGACGAGTGTCTATAACGACGAGTGTCTATAACGACGAGTGTCTATAACGACGAGTGTCTATGACGACGAGTGTCTATGACGACGGGTGTCTATGACGACGGGTGTCTATGACGACGAGTGTCTATAATGACGAGTGTCTATAACAACGAGTGTCTATGACGACGAGTGTCTATGACGACGAGTGTCTATAACGACGAGTGTCTATAACGACGAGTGTCTATGACGACGGGTGTATCAGAGAAATCTTTAGGCATTGATTTAACTGGATTTGTATTCTTTGACTGGGTTGGTCTCTTTTGACTGTATTCTTCTACATAGCTAATCATTTAATTGTATCCTTCCTGAAAGGTAAAGGTCAGTCATATGCAATGCATGATATGAATCAAGCAATGATGTTCTCAACACATGAGATTGTATGATATGATGCGTATATGCATGTATCATGATGTATAATAATGTGATGTTTATGAATGTATCTTCGTCTGGGAAAATAGATCCTTGACGGATGCCGGGAAGCCAAATCCTGGGCTGATGTTGAAGAGTGAGATTCTTCGTTTCCGTTGGGGATGATGATTGCAAGAATACCGGTAGGAGAAGATGACTCCATTGTGGAATAAACTTGGCGAATAGGTTACTCTGCGGAGAGGTAACTCTGTGGGGAAAGAGAGGTACTTCGCTGAGGTTGATGAGGATAACTCCGCTGGAGATACCGTTGTTGTGCTCTGTTGGAAGTTTTGATGAACTCCGCTGGGGAATAAGAAGAACTTTGCCGAGGACGATCTTTCCGTGGCTTTTGGCTGAGGATAACCTAGTTATAAGCTCTGGTGGAGAAATAACCTTTGAATAAAACCGGGGAAACGCGTTCGCTCTGCAGGGAGTGAAGGTATCTTGGTCGCATTCTTCAGCTGAACTTACCTTGGCACTTCGGTGGACAGGGCAACCGGATCATTTAGACAACTCATTATTGCCCCAGTTTCTGTTGGAGAAGAAGGTACCTGTGAAGGTGTTTGATGACTGTCGTTTGACAAATCTTCTTCTGGTAGGCAAGTGACGAGATACCGGGACATAGTCGTACGCTTCGATCCCTAATTTTTGCCTGGACCGCCCTTTCGGGTTTTCAGTCCACCGGGATACCCATTTTTGCCCAAGCCGCCTTTTCAGGTTTTCGACTTGCCGGGTGTACATATTTTTTTCATTTCATCCCTTATTTTTGCCTAGGTGTATCAACCTAGCGGGTCTTTGATTGTGCGCAGTATTTTTTCGACTATGTCCACGCTCTCAGAGTGTAGGGAGTTTCCCCCGTCAGTAGCATTGTGTTGCCATGCTACCAGAAGATCTTCGTTCGACCATGCTAGATTCGTTGTTGGAATTCCTGTCCAATGCCCCAATTGATTCAGATGGAGGTTTTCCCTTGGCTATTTGGCATTTGAGAGATTCTCTGGATCTTGACTTAACTGCCCCAGATGATGGACCATGATCATGTCTGCCCCTTGGTTGGAAGTACTTTTGTTCATTAGACATTCGTCGCGCGAACTTCTATGTTGTTCAAACAAATAGTCATATGCAAACAATGTTATATCAGGAATGCAAAGCTTATGTCTGTCTTGACGTTTTTGAAAATGCATTTTTTCATAAAAACAAGTGAATTTTTTTTTGTAAACTGTGATGTCAACTCGTTAGTTTACCGCAAGCCTTAAGGAGTCAGGATACCTTTCGTAACAATATGCTTTCAAACTAACCCATGCTTCAGCTAGGACTTTTTAGGGTTGTAACGTGGCCTGGTTCACGGTTTAAGAAACAAAGGATAAAGGCTCAAATTTTATTTGTACCCACCCGCTCTTCGTGATGTTCTTCAATCCTAAACTCAGTTGATCGTGCGTTAGACCTTATTTGAGTTTTTGTCCTGATATTCCCGTGATGGTTTGGATTTTGGCAATTTATTTGAATAGGCAGTCATTTCCCCCTTTTTTTTGTTGTTGAGGGTTTGTAGGACCTCTTTTTTTTTATTTTATTATCCCTATTTTTTTCCTGAACTGTTTCTTTTGTGATTACAGTCAGCGGGATGCCCCAGTTCTGTAAGTCTCCTTCATAGGTTTTGACTTAATGGGTTTTTATTTTGAGAAATGACTGCCTGTTTTTTATGGTTATTTGGAACCATCACTGTCTTTTGTTTCAGAAGGACTTCTTTTGATGCCATTCGTTGTGCACCTGGATCAGCTGAGAGAACTACCCTGCCCCAGGTTATGATTAAGGGTTTTAATTTTCGAAAAGAAAAACTCCTACTTCTTTGGCTCAGAGGGGTTGACGAGGGATTATCTTCCTTATAACTCCAGTGTTTAGGAATTGAAACAATGCCTGTACCTCAACAGCGGGGTCTGTTCAAAAGCATATTGTAGATTGTGGTATCGTTTTCGTCATCCTCCCTCAAGAGGCTTAGAATTTTCAATCAAGAGTTGATCATCACAAAAATATGAAAACAGTTTGCATATAGTGAATACGAAATAATTACTTCAAAACAGACATGTGTAAAGCATTAATGAAATAACCAAGTTTGACATGAAATAAAATGTTTGAACAATCAAAGAAAATTACAATCTGAACATTCAAATGAACAAAAGTTTCCAATCCTAGCCATGTTTTGACAAGGGAGCAGTGGTCACATTCGGAGTCTCTGGAGAGTCGAACTGGACTTCCTTCGCGTCGATCAGATCCTGAACCTTGTTTCTCAAAGTCCAACAATCATCTGTAGCATGCCCCGGGATGTAAGAATGATAAGCGCAGTGAACGTTGGGGTTATACCTTGAAGGCGTCCTGTTGGGATTCTTTGGAGGGTCCATGAGAGTTACCAACTTGGTTTCCAGCAATTGTGGCAATATCTGTGACAAGGTCATGCCGAGGGGAGTGAATTGCCTTTTGGGTCTCTCTTCCCTTTGCTGATTGTGACGCTGAGGAGTGCCGGTCGGTTTTGCAATAACCACCGCGTTGACATCTTGGCGGTGTTCGGACCTATTCTGCCCTTTTGAGCCATAGACAACACTAGATTCTCTCTTGGGTGGTTTCTTCTCAGTGTTCGAGGAGTCACCATTCTGTATTTTCCCTGACTTGATGCCAGCTTCTATTCTTTCCCTGGTCAAGACCAAATCTGTAAACCCAACAGCAGAATTCCCAATCAGGTGGTTGAAGAATGGACCAGACAGGGTCCCCAAGAACATGTCGACGAGCTCGCGGTCAGTCAGAGGTGGTTGTACCCTTCCAGCAAGGTCCCTCCATTTTTAAGCATATTCTTTGAAGCCTTCGCCTGTACCCATAGACATCCCCTGAAGCTGAGTACACGTGGGAGCAAGGTCGGCATTATACTGGTATTGCTTGTAGAATGCAGTGGCCAAGTCCTCCCAGCTGCGGATGTTGGCTCCATTCAGTTGATAGAACCAATCGAGTTGAGTTCCAGACAGACTATCCTGAAAGAAGTGAATCCATAAATTCTTGTCAGCCGTGTAGGGCTGGATCCTCCTCATGTATGACCTGAGATGCAGCTTAGGACAGGATGCCCCGTCGTACTTTGCAAAGGCAGGTGCCTTGAATTTGTGCGGGATCACTACCCCAGAAGACAGACCTAGATCTTTGAAGTCCAGGCCGGGCACTTTTTGTATCTCCATAGCACTTAGCCGGTCTTCCAACTGTTTATACCTGTCCTCAGCTGGAGGGTATTGCTCTTCATTGAAGTCAGTCTCGTTGTCAGAGACCACAGGACTAGGAACCTCTCTCTCATGGGGGTTGTCCTTTCCAACAGATGGGGTAGTCCGCTCAACTTCATTTAGTGATCCATTCCCAGATTTGCATCTCGGGTTGAACAACATTGTCCTCTTTTTCTTCCTCTTCGAGAGCAGAGTCTTCAAATCCTGTTGGCCCTGGGCTAGACTTTTAATCAACTCCTGGAACTGGGCATTCTGGGCCTGGAGGGCCTGGATGGATTGCTCGGTAGATGTTTCAGGATTCATGATGAGACTGCTGAAATAAACAGCAAAGAAGGTAAGCAACCTGTAGAGAAAGGGTACCTGTTATGCAATGATATGTATGATATGCATGCAATGTTTTCAAGGATCTCGCAGGGTAGACAAGAACATTTGTTAAAATTAGAATCTGGTATCTTGATTGAAGTAACTTCGTGTTATAGAGAGTCCTTCTTCAAGGGTCAAAGGCTCACCATATCCAGCGGGTCATAGCCCCTGACAACCTTGGCTAGAGGAAAATAAATCCCCTTTGCCCCTTGCCAGACAGTTGGTTCATCATGACCTGCATCACAAGCCCTTGAGATCTTTGAAATGGGTTAGTCCTTATGTAGGATGCATGCAATGGTATGATGTTATGCTATGCATGGAGTGATATATGTAACCCTGTTATGAGTCCCAATTAAGGACTGTAAACAAAACCTGCAAGAAACTCAAGTGTCAGATAACAAGCATGCAAATAGTCAAGTTGAAAGGCACACAAGTCACACAAGAGAGCCCTTAGAGTTTAGGCCAGCATGGAGTCTAGGTATTACCCTCTTTCAGTTTGTTGGTTAAGACCTGTCCTATCAGAAGTAACCGGGTTCTAGAGAATCCCAATATCACTGACTACCCTCAGTCGGTCATAACTCCAGCATCACAATCTTTTCTTGCGGCCAGAACCATCACGAGAGTTTAGCCTCAATGGGCGTAGCATACTACTACTGTTCTATTGGCCAAGTTGGGTCGTTTAAGGTTCTAAGGTCGGTTGATGCTTAATGACTCCTCAGAAGACCCATATTCTCCTCGTTGCGACACAAGGGATATCGGTACAGACCAAGGCGCCACACCAACGTAGCCACTGCTTCACCCGTGTCGGTCTATGCCGGACAGGTCCCTCACAGCTTATGCTACCTAACAGGGTATCCCCAGATCCGGGTTAGGATCTATGTAACTCCGATGCAGCCCACAATAATAAAGCAAACAAGCACAACAATTGAAAACACAAGTGATCTTAGTCCTAAGGTACACCTCACTTTATAAGATTCCCCAGCAGAGTTGTCAGTTCTGTGATCGGTGGATCTGGAACTGACTGTTTAATGCTGGATCGCGAAATGTCACGGAAGCAAGAGTCGCCACCATCTTTTATTTTCTCCAACATGGACAGGACAAAAGCACAGCAAAATTCCTTATGAGATTATCTCTCGGTTCGGGAGGTAGATTTATAGAAAGGGAAGGTGTTAGCACCCTTTCTATCCATGGTTATCCATGGGCTCTTAGATACTTGCTCATTTGTGTTTTCAAACTGTTTGCTTTTCAATTGTGAGTGGGTTTGAAAAAGTTTCGTTTAAAGATCTCAGATCGACTCTTGTATCAGACCTCAAGAGTGTTTGAAAAATTGTTTTGAAAGCTTTTTTGAAAGTGTCGGTGTGAAAAGAGTTTTATTTTTATTTTTAGAGAGCAAGTATCTATGAGTCATCTACCTACCCTAAGGAATTAGGCTGTGTAAATGTCCTTAAGGTAATGCCATCCCACCATTGAGAGGTAGGTAGCACCACCGTTGGAGGTGTTCGGGTCAATTCGTTTGTTAGGGACAGTGTGGTCACCAGAGCAACAGTAGGACACCTTAGAAGCTACCCTTATTCCATTGATCCTTTTTTAATTCTGAGGCAACCGTTTCGAGGCAACTGGATCATGTCATGGACATAAGGACTTACTAAAACGTCCTATACTCGACGACCACGTTTCGAGGGCAAGGCAACAGTGAGGCGTACCCTAAGAGTGGTGTGTGAATTTGTGTGTTGCTTTCATGTTATATTTTATCTTGTACATGTACCATGGTGATCTACGCTTGTTTTTAATTTAGGCCATACATTCTTTCATGCAATTATAATTTAAAAGTGCGGAAATTTAAATGCGGAAAGTAAAATCCTACGCTATTACAAGGCGCGAGTCTATACATCGCCAAATTACAAAGACCCGTTTTAATAAAAATGCGGAAAGTAAATAAATTCCTAATTATTATTACAAGGCTTGAGCAATTACATAATATTCACAAAGGAAAATAAAATAACGTGCGAAAAGAATAAAAATAGAACGTTCGAGGGCGTTGGACCCTTTTGAAATTAAATTGAATTAAAAAGTTAATTAATTATTAAATTTAAGAAAAGAAGTGTTTTTTAGGTTTTTGTATTTATGAAAATAAAGAAAAGAATTTAAAATTAGAAGGAAACCCTGGTTCTAAATATTTTTAATTATTAAAGAAAAGGTTAAAGTTTAAAACCTAATTTATGCTAATTAATTATTTACATATTTATTTACAAAATATTTAGTAATTAATAATAATAATAATTATGAGAAAATTATTTGTTAAAAAAAATGAAAAGGTTAAAAAACCCTAATTTCTACATTTTTTTATTAATTTAAGAAAATATTAAAGTTTTAAAACCTAAATTAACTAAGTTAATTGTTAGAGTTTATTTACAAAATAAATTAATTTAAATATTAATTAAACATATTTTAGTTTCTGATTTTTTTATTTATGAAAATTAATTTATGAAATTAAAGAAAACAATTAAAATAATTAATAGAATTAAAAAAGAAAAACAAATTAAAAATTAAAAATTGATGCAAACCATGGGGGTATCAGGCCCATTTAGGAGGTTTTTTGGAAGTAATTTGACCTATTAGACAAAAAGCCTTGTTTGACTTTCTGGCATCACGTGCGTGTTCATTGACTCCTGAGTACCGTGGTCTGCATTCTTTGGCCATTAGATTGGGTTTCATGCATAAGTTGTTCTACTTTGGCCATTTGGCTTTTGGCTTTTGGCTTTTGGCCATTTGTGTTCTGGCCTCAACGTTCCTTAATCTTCTCAGGATGTCTGTCTCGCCATGTATTGGTGTCATGCATAAGTTGTTCTTTTTTGACCATTTGCCTTTTGGCCATTTGTGTTCTGGCCTCAACGTTCCTTAATGAACCTGCATGGGATCCTGTTTAAATCTGCAGTGTTGAATCTCATGAACACATTAAATAAAATCATAAAATGCAAATAAAGGCAATATATGAAGAAATTTAATGTTTAGGCACAATATGACATGTATGAATGATTATACCCTTTTGATCATGGAGATCATATCAATCTTACCCTTACTGGAAAATTAGTGACATGAATGCTTTTATGCCTTTTGGATCATGGAGATCAAGTCAGTCTTACCCTTACTGAAGAAGTAGTGAGGTGTTGGTTTGTAACTGTGATGGCTTGTTTGTAGTGAGAGAGGGATTTGTAATAAGGATTTCAAGGTTTTAGGGTTCTTGAAAGAATTTGATATTCTAACAGTGTTGTGGCAAGGTTTTTTTCTCTCTTTTTCTCCTCTCTGGTTTGTGTGAAAAGAAGGTGATTATATAATGAAAATTAGGGTAAAGAAAATGGGCTTTGAATATGCAATTGGGCCTCCAATGTTCACTTGAGTTCGTCACTTTCCAGGCTAAATCGCAGGGACTTAAGTGCAATTTTTGAAGTTGAAATGTGAAAACAAAATGTATCCGATATCGATAACTAACTCCTGTCCGAAAATCGGCTCAATCGGTTAAACGGTGAATTAGTTATGAATTTTTGAAGTTTCAGCTCAGACAAACTTATTTTGGGCTCCAGTGTCGACTCTGACACGTTCTTCAATAAAAAACTGGTATTGATCGGAGCATAATCCGGTCTCGACTTTTGAAGCAAAGTTGTAGATCTATGAGTCAGTGACCTTGTGTAAAAATATGAGCCCAATCCGATAAAAATTGACCGAGTTATGAATTTTCGAAGTTTCGGCTCAGATGAAATAATATTCAGCATTCAGGATTTTCAGCGTGTCATGCGCTCTGAGCAAAAAACGAAGGCCTTTTGAATACCGTTTGAACTCAATACCTTCTGTGAAAATGTAGCCAACTCAATTTTTGAAATTTTGGCGCTGAAACCAGCTTGATACGATGAAAATCGACCAAGTTATGATTTTCTGAACATGACGCAAATAAACTTCTGTCACAAATTTTCTGTACGAAAATACTTGATAAATCCACATTTTTGAAGACCTTCTGATTGAAATTGGCTTCCAGCCGTGAGAGATTAAAACGTAGATAATGTCAAGACGGAATTTTGGCCACCGGAACGGGTTCAAAACGAGTCACGATCTTCAAGTTATGAATTTTTAGCGCGTAAAAACTGCACTTTCAGCACACTTTTTCACCATATTTCTTCAAGAAAACTCGCACATTCGGATACCTTCTTTAAAGAATTGACTCTTGAGCCGAACCTGAATTTGAGAATACGTTATCAGAGATATCTTGGTGAAAGAATACCTGAATATGACGCGCCGGGTTGGACTTGTGAATTTTTCTTGAAATATTTTGAGAAATATGGGAGGGAAAATTTTGGGGTACAACACTCACCAGAGCTCATAACTGGGTTATCCTCAGCTAAATTACTACGGAAAGATCGCCCCCGGCGAAGTTCTTTCTATTCCCCAGCAGAGTTCATCAAATTCCCCAACATAGCTCATCAACGGAATCCCCAGCGGAGTTCTCATCAAAACCTCAGCGAAGTATCTCTTCCCACAGAGTATTCCCCGCAGAGTAATCTCTTCACCAAGTTTATTCTCCAAAGGAGTCATCTTCTCCTACCGGTTTATTCTTGCAATCATCATCCCCAGCGGAAACGAAGAACTCTACTCTTCAACATCAGCCCAGAATTTGACTTCCCGGCATCCGTCAAGGATTTATTTTCCTAGACAAAAATACATTCATAAACATCACATCTTCATACATTATAGCATGCACATACGCATCATGAACATACAATCTCATTTATTTTGAGAATGTCATGCATTTCATACATCATGACATTGCATACAACTAATGTTTTTCCTTTTCAGGAAAAAGATCAATACAAAGATGATTACTATCAACTGTCGCAATTCCGGATTCGATACCTGTATCTAGCCAGGACATATCTGTGAGCGATTACTTGTGGATTCGATACCTGTATCTAGCCAGGGCATATCTGCATGAAGAAATTCCAGATTCGATTCCTGTATCTAGCCAGGGCACGTCTGAAGAGTTTGAAGATTCGATTCCTGTATCCAGCCAGGGCATATCTGTTGACGACTAATTCCAGATTCGATTCCTGTATCCAGCCAGGGCACGTCTGAAGAGTTTGAAGATTCGATTCCTGTATCCAGCCAGGGCATATCTGTTGACGACTAATTCCAGATTCGATTCCTGTATCTAGCCAGGGCACGTCTGAATAGTTTGAAGATTCGATTCCTGTATCCAGCCAGGGCATATCTGTTGACGACTAATTCCAGATTCGATTCCTGTATCCAGCCAGGGCACGTCTGAAGAGTTTGAAGATTTGATTCTTGTATCCAGCCAGGGCATATCTGTTGACGACTAATTCCAGATTCGATTCCTGTATCCAGCCAGGGCACGTCTGAAGAGTTTGAAGATTCGATTCATGTATCCAGCCAGGGCATATCTGTTGATGACTAATTCCAGATTTGATTCCTGTATCCAGCCAGGGCACGTCTGAAGAGTTTGAAGATTCGATTCCTGTATCCAGCCAGGGCATATCTGTTGACGACTAATTCCAGATTCGATTCCTGTATCCAGCCAGGGCACGTCTGAAGAGTTTGAAGATTCGATTCCTGTATCCAGCCAGGGCATATATGTTGACGACTAATTCCAGATTCGATTCCTGTATCTAGCCAGGGCACGTCTGAAGATTTTTAAGATTCAATTCCTATATCCAGCCAGGGCATATCTGTTGACGACTAATTCCAGATTCGATTCCTGTATCTAGCCAGGGCACGTCTGAAGAGTTTGAAGATTCGATTCCTGTATCCAGCCAGGGCATATCTGTTGACGACTAATTTCAGATTCGATTCCTGTATCTATCCAGGGCACGTCTAAAGAGTTTGAAGATTCGATTCCTGTATCCAGCCAGGGCATATCTGCAGACGATTGTTTGTAGATTCGATACTTGTATCCAGCCAGGGCACGTCTGTAAGCAACCTTTTGAAGTTCCGGATTCGATACCTGTATCCAGCCAGGGCATATCTACATAAAGAGTTTGAAGATCAACCCATGTAACAGGCCAGGTAATTATCTTTCTTTCTCAGGTACGCAAGTTCTCGCTAAGGAATCTCTTACGCGATCGACACCTAGATGGAATCTATAAGCCCATCCACATACCAACAGTCTACAAATGGCATCTATAAGCCCATTTCCGACAAGGCTCTGTCACAGTTCCAGATGGCATCTATAAGCCCATCCTCATATCCATCATCTCTCCAAATGGCATCTGTAAGCCCATTCCCTCCATCGCGCTGCTGATACTCCACTATGTGAGTGCAAATTTCTGGGCACTTTAGTGTTCAATCATCTTCCACCTTCGGATCATAAAAGGCACGCCAGCCAATCTACATCCGCAGGTCTAAGAAGATTGAACAGGGGCAACTGTTGCACCCCAAAATTTTCCCTCCCATATTCTTCAAGATTTGTCAAGATCAACCTCCAAATGGTTCAAAATCTCTCAAGGGTTGCACAGTCTAATTGCCTCCTAACACAGTCAAAATTAGGGTTTTGGTTCTTGCAAGGAAGTTGAGGTTTTCAAGGGTCCAATTAAGTCCCATATGCCTATATACATTGTCAAGCATCTACATGTCAAATTTCAAGGCTCACAGCATCTAATTGCATAGTCAAAAGCCCTAATTGCTTCACAGTCAATTGCAGGGGCAAAATGGTCATTTGGCAGTCAAAAGTCAAAATTTTTGGTCAAACATCTTATTTTGAAGCCACAATTATCATTTGATCAAATCTTGATCATGATTCCACAACCATGGCTCAAAAATCATCAAGATGCAAAAAGTTGCTATTTTTGGACAGTTGAAAAGTCAACTGTAACTTGACCAAGGCATAACTTTTTCATGGTTCATCAGAAAAATCCCATCCAATTCTCATTTTGAAGGGGATGACATTTCCTACAACTCATCTTCACACTCCAAGTCCAAGAAATGCTCTCATAAAAAGTTATCAATTTCTACATTATAGGTCATTTTCAAAAGTCAACAAAAAGGCACTTTAAGTCAAAGACCATAACTTGAGATTGGTGAATCAAAATGACATGGGACCAAAGGCATTGGTTAGAGGACTTCAAGACCTTTCCAAAATTGTCAAGAACATGTTCATAGCTTCAAAATTGAGTAAGATATGCATTGGAGAAGTTGGGAAATTTTTGGGAACTTTCAAAAGTCAACTTTGCCTAAAACACTTCATTTTTGCTAATGGGCCTCAAATTCCTTCTTGAATCCTTACCCAAGGCTTATGCACGACCCATTAAGACTAATTTGAATTATTTTCTTATTTTTATTAATTATTTGGATTTTTAATTGATTAATAATTCATTTAATTAATTTAATTGTAGAAAAATATCAAAACATGGTTTTCAAATCTTTTTATGAGGCAAATGAGATCAGGGCAAGCTGGCAATTCGTGTACACATCAAAGATATCAAAATCTCCATGATTGGCAAGGTTTTATCAAAGAAAAAGGTTGAAAAAGATTTGATTGGCAATCACATAATGAAACATGAATGCAATGGATTTTTGGGCCTAAAGTTGACCTAATTCTCTTCACATACAAATGCTGAACCTAACCCTATTCATAAGAACGTGCAAAAGCTGCTACAGAAGCCATATGTAAATGTGAAAAATCAAGAATAAACTCAAAACTGAATTCCATAATCTAACATGATTCAAAGCTTGTTTTTGTTTCTAATAGATTGCTTGCACTTCCAGGAACGCGTAGGGATCAAAATCACACGCTAACACTCAAGAAATTGCCCAGAACAGATTCACGGTTCAACTTTATTTTTCATAATCGAAATTCATATCTCATGAGCATTTAACATGTTTTATTGGTTGTTTTGTATTGCTTGAACATACAGGAATCTTTTGGTATGGATTAATTGTATTGAAACGCATAGAATCACAATTCACCATGAATGAATTTTAGGGTTTTCGAGCTTTTAAATTAGGAATTTCTTATTGAGGAAAAATCAGGCCTTGAGACACATACGGTTGAACTCAGAAGCTCAAGACGAATTGAACAGAATCATCGCGCCCAATTTATATGCACCCTAACTCTAATCGTTATTTTTCGTTGTTGTAGTTAGTGGGGGTTAAAAACCCCCGCTATCTTGTTTTGTTTTACAGGAAAACGAGGAAGAAGATAATAGGTGTCAGTGCGTGGTTGGGGGATTCAAAAACAGCGCGCGTTTTGGTTTCTTCAGAATATCATTTGTTTTTTTTATATATTATAATTAATGACCATTATATTAACAAAAGCACGCGTTTGGCTTGGTGGTGAATGACTTGTCCAATGACCATTGGGACCTGGGTTCGATTCCCAGGTCCCCCATAAATTGTTAACCTTTTTTCTAATGCGTTCCAATGCAGCGCCTGTCCAATATTCCACCATGAACCTCACTCATCCAGCGTGCCATGTGTCCCAATCAGCCATCCAAAGGCCATGGGAAGAGGAGTACCATGTTCCAGGTCAAGCGTGCTCTGGACAATTAAAGAAAGTCAACGTGGCTTTTTGTGTTAATGGGCCAGATTCAACAAAAAAACCTCCCACATGGGCCATCACACCCCCCTGGTTTGCTATTTTTTATTTTCTTTTCTTTTAATTTTCTTTTAATCATTATTAATTATTATAATTAACCTAACAACTTAATTTTTATAATAAATTCAGAAACTCAAATATTTTATAATATTTATTATCATGTATTAATTTCATTAATTTCATCATTAATTTATTTTTGTAAATAAATACTAACAATTAACTTAGTTTAATTTAGGTTTAATCTTAATCTTTTTCTCAATAAATAAAATCATGTAGAATTAGGGTTTTGACAATTTTCATTCATATTTTCTTGTTATTATCATTTATTAATTATTATTATTTTTGTATATAAAAATATAAATTAATTAATTTAGTTAATTAGGTTAACTTTGACATTTTTTATAATAAGTAAAATAGGTTTAGAATTAGGGTTTCTTCTGACTTTTAATTTTATTTTTATTAAATACAAAAAAACATAAAAAAACATTTTTCTTTTTTAATTAAATAATTAATTAATACTAGGGTTAATTTTAATCATATGCAAAGGACCAAAAAAAAACTCATATTTTCTCAAAAAGGGTCAAAACCCTAGGACGTCTTGATTTAATTTCTTTTCCCGCGTTATTATTTATTTGATTACTTATGTAACTGCTGCCAAGAATGTAATAGTAATTAGGATTAACCGCTTTCTTTTATTTCCGCACTTTATCAAAACGGGTCTTTGTTTTTTGGCGATGTATAGACCCGCGCCTTGTAATAGCGTAGCTTTACATTCCCGCACTTTAATTTTCCGCACTCCTAACTGTTAATAAGCATGAAAGACTGAATGACAAATTAAAAACAACTCGTAGCTCACAATTGCATGATCAAAGATAAACATAAACTGAATTGAACACACAAGCACATGCCACTTCTAGGGTACGCCTCACTCGTTGCCTCGAATTTGGTCGTCAAGTATAGGGTGTCTTAGAGGTCGCCCTCCTGTCTAAAGATCCAGTTGCCTCAAAACGGTTGCCTTGGATAAAAAAGGATCTAGGACATTAGGGTTACTTCTAAGGTGTCCTACTATTGCTTCGGTGACCACAATGTCCCTAATAATCGAATTGACCCGAATAACTCCAACGATGGTGCTGCCTACCTCTCAATGGTGGGATAGTACTATCTTAAGGACTCTTACACAGCCTAATTCCTTAGAGTAGGTAGATCTCATGGGTACTTGCTCTTTTCAAACAAACAAAAACATCTTTTCACACTGACACTTTCAAAAAGTTTTCAAACAAATTTTTCATACACTCTTGAGGACAAATACAAGAGTTACTTAGAAATTTTTCAAACGAAACTTTTTTCAAAACCCACACACACTTGAAAAGCAAACAAATTTTTGAAAACATAAGAGCAAGTACCTAAGAGCCCATGGATAACCATGGATAGAAAGGGTGCTAATACCTTCCCTTTCTATAAATCTACCTCCCGAACCGAGAAACATTCTCAAAGAAGGAATTTTGCTGTGCTTTTGTCCTTTCCATGTTGGAGAACATAAAAGACGGTGGCGACTCTTGCTTACCGCGACATTTCGCGAACCAGCTTTAAACAGTCAGTTCTATTTCCACCGATCACAAAGGTCTTTTGCTAAGATATCCCTATGTTCGAGGGATATGATCATTGTTTTCCGAGGTAACCAAGTGAGGCATACCCTAAGAGTGAGCATGTGCATGTGTTTGATTTTAGTTATTTAATCTTTGCAGAATTAAGGTGATCTACTGTTTTAATTTTATTTGTCTTTTGCATGCAAGCCTATTAACATTCATCTAAGCAGTTTATAGTTTGCGAAAATAAAATGCGAAAATTTTAAAGTCCTAGCTATTACAAGGCTTTTACAGATACATAATTATCTTGGACTGAAAATAAAGATGCGGAATTTAAAACCCTAATTACTATTACAAACTCGGAGCAGTTACAATAATAATAAAAAAGAAATTAAAAAATACGCGCGGCGAATTAAATGCGAGAATAAATTGAGAAACCTAAAAAATCTAGTTGAACAAATATTTAGGTTATTTTTTAAGAAAAAATTAATTAGGTTATATACAAAATGAAACCCTAATTTCTAGTTATTTTTAATTATGAAAAATAAGATTTAATTGCCCTAATTTAATTAAACTAATTAATTAAGGAAATAAAATATTTTTATGAAAAAAATGATTTTTATGTTTTTTATGTTTTTTATTATTTTTTGATTTAATGATAAAAAATAATTTTTATGTTATTTGTAAAAAGGAAATAATTAATGAATAATTAAAAAAAGAAAATAAAGAGAAAAGAATTAAAGAGTTTATAAAAAAAAGAGTTAATAATAATAAATAAATAAATAAACGTAAATTAATTAGGGTTTGTAAAAAAGGTTAAGTTTGCCAATTAATGGAGTTTTTTATTTAAATAAAATTAGAGTTTATATGAATTTAGGGTTTTTAAGGAAGATATTAAAGAGAAAGAAATGAGGCAAAAATAAGCAAAATTATACATGTTGTCAGGGGTGGGTGTTGACCCAAAAATTAATTTAAAACCTAAAATTAATTATTCGAGTTTATTATGAAAAATCACAGGTTTCTGAAAAATGTTAAGTTTTATGAAAAAGATTTTAAACAAAAAGAATAAAAATAGGTAAAAGGATAAATAGAAAGGAAGAAAACCAAACCCAATAGGGGTGGTTGTTGAACCCACGCCCTTAGCCTCCTCAGGATGTCTGCCTTGCCATGAGACATGCATTGGTTATTCTGTTTTTCCCTCAGCATTTTGTAATAATCCTGTATGGGATCCTGTCTAAATCTGCAGTGTTGAATCTCATGAACACATTAAATAAATTACTATATCATGAAATAAAAATAAAGAAAATATATGAAATTTTGTAATATTAAAACCGATATGGCATGTATGAATGATTATACCCTTTTGATCATGGAGATCAAACCAGCCTTACCTTTACTGGAGAAGTAGTGAGATGTGGATTTGTAACAAGGATGGCTTGTTTGTAGTGAGATGGGGTTTGTAATAAGGATTTCAAGATTTTAGGATTCTTGAAAGAATTTGATATTTTGACAGGATTGTGGCAAAGGTTTTTTTCTCCTCTTGTTTGTGTGAAAAGAATGAGATTATATAATGGAAATTAGAGAAAAAAAATGGGTTTGAATGTGCAATTGGGCCTCCATTAACCACAAGCAATAGTGTAGGTTTTTATTCACTTGAATCTGTCACGTTCCAGGCTAAATTGCATGGGCTTAAGTGCAATTTTTGAAGTTGAAATGTGAGAACAAAATGTAGCCGACATCGAGATCTAACTTCTGTCCAAAAATGGGCTCAATAAGACAAACGATGAATTAGTTATGAATTTTTGAAGTTTCGCCTCAAACAAACTTATTTTGGGCTACAGTGTCAACTCTGACATGTTCTTCAATAAAAAACTGGTATTGATCAGAGCATAACCCGGTCTCGACTTTGGAAGCAAAGTTGTAGATATCTGAGTCAGTGACCTTGTGTAAAAAGATGGACCCGATCCGATAAAAATTGACCGAGTTATGAATTTTCGAAGTTTCGATCCAGATGAAATAATATTCAGCATTCAGGATTTTCGGCGCGTCACGTGCACTCTGGGTAAAAAACGAAGGCCTTTTGGATACCGATCAAACTCAATACCTCTTGTGAAACTTATCCAACTTAATTTGTGACATTTTGGCACTGGAACCAGCTCGATACGATTAAAATCGACCAGGTTATGATTTTCTGAATATGACGCAAATAAACTTCTGTCACAAATTTTCTGTACGAAAATACTTGATAAATCCGTATTTTTGAAAACCTTCTGATCAAAATTGGCTTCCATCCATGAGAGATGAAAATGTAAATGACGTCAATACAGAATTTTAGCCACCGAAACGGGTTCAAAACAAGCCACGATCTTCAAGTTATGAATTTTTTAGTGCGTAAAAACTGCACTTTCAGCATACTTTTTCACCATATTTCTTCGAGAAAACTCTCACATTCGGAGACCTTTTTTAAAGAATTGACTCTTGAGCCGAACCTAAATTTGAGAATATGTTATCAGAGATATCTTGGCGAAAGAACACCTGAATATGACGCGCTGGGTTGGACTTGTGAATCTTTGAACCCCAAATCATTGCAAAACGGTGAACCGATCTTCAGCACGGGAAATACTCTGAGAACATCCATTGGCGAAATAAACGTCACTTGTAACCTGAAGAAGCTTGATAAATATACCTTTATTCCATAACCATAAAACCAATAATATGCGTGTATGAAAAGAGGATAAATTTTGGGGTACAACAACTGCCCCTGTTCAATCTTCTTAAACCTGAAGATTTAGATTGACTTGTCTGCCTTTCGTAATCTGAAGGTGGAAGATGATTGAACACTAGAGTGCCCATAAATTTGCACTCGTCTGTAATGATGTTTGACTATGTAGGTAGTATCGGTAATGGGCTTACAGATGCCATTTGGAGGAGATGACGAAAGGTCACCGGAGATGGGCTTAAAGATGCCATCCGGAAGATATGACGGAGAATCGTCAGAGATGGGCTTAAAGATGCCATCTAGAGGATGTTGATTTCCCGAGATATCCCTTTGATGAGAATTCCTGTTCCTATCATTGAGGAGGAATCTGCTGAAGAGTGTTGGTCTCTGTCTTGGGAGAAATAGAATTTTAGGAGCTTCAGTTGTCCATTTCTCTACTGGGGAAATAACTCCTGCTTGAGGAAGCAGAAGTGAACTGCATATTTGGTCAGGGTACAAGCTGCACCACGACTTACTGGGGAAATGTGAAACTAATCGTGTTTGATCAGGTCTAGGTCTTACAGTGTTATGGACTGCTGTCTGGAGATAAGAGAAAAGAAACCTGGATGGTAAGGTTATGAGAAGGAACCTGGATGGTAGGGCTTATGGGAAGGAACCCGGGTAAGGTTGCTTTGTGAGGAGTTTGGGTAAAACTGCATCTGAACCGAGAAGGAACCTGGGTAAGGTTGCTTTGTGAGGAGTTTGAGTAAAACTGCATCTGAACCGAGAAGGAACCAGGGTAAGGTTGCTTTGTGAGAAGTTTGGGTAAAACTGCATCTAAACTGAGAAGGAACCTAGGTAAGGTTGCTTCAGGATAAGTCTGAGTGAAACTTCAGAAGGAACCTGGGTAAGGTTGCTCGTGATAAGTCTATGTAGGGCTTTAGGAGGAACCAGGGTAGGGTTACTTCGGAATAAGTCCGTGTAAAACTTCGGCAGGAACCTGCGTAGGGTTACTTTGGGCTATGTCTGTGTAAAACTTCAAGAGGAACCTGGGTAAGGTTACTTCATGATAAGTTCGTGTAAAACTTCAGAAGCAACCTGGGTAAGGTTACTTTGGGATAAGTTCGTCTAAAACTTCAGGAGGAACCTGGGTAAGGTTACTTTGTGATAAGTTCGTGTAAAACTTCAGGAGGAATCTGGGTAAGGTTACTTTATGATAAGTTCGTGTAAAACTTCAGAAGAAACCTGGGTAGGGTTACTTTGGGATAAGTTCGTGTAGAACTTCAGGAGGAACCTAGGTAAGGTTACTTTGTGATAAGTTCGTGTAAAACTTCAGGAGGACCCTGGGTAAGGTTACTTTGTGATAAGTTCGTGTAAAACTTTATTTGGAAATGTATGAGAAAGGGCCCGTGTAATATTTTTAGGATAAACCCGTGTGAAGCTGCGTTTAGGAGAAACCCGTGTAAGATTGCTTCGTGAAGAACCCGCATAAAGTTGCATTTGATCGCGCAGATAATTACTCTGTCTAGTTTCAGGAGCTAATCTTGAACTTGCTGGAAGTTGTTGATGATAACCATCTTTCCTGAAAAGGTACATGATTAATCGTATTTGATGCATGAAATGCATTGTATGATGACGTTCTCAAAATAAATGAGATTATGTTGTATGCAATATGTATGCGCACATCATGATATATGAACATGAAATTCTATTGTGGCACGTCCTAGTTTGGGAAAATAAATCCCTGACTGCTGTTGGAGAGTACTGGAAATTACATTCCTGATCGTAGTAGAAAAAGTGGTTCTTCTACTTCCACTGGGGATGGTGAACGGAGATGACTATGGTGGATATTTGCTCCTTGTTTATAGCTACTCTATCGGGGGAGAGACTATGTTTGAGAATAACTCTGTGGGAGAATAACTCTGTTGGATATGAGCTTCCGTATTCAGAGAAATAAACTTTGCTCGGGAGAAAACTATATGAACCGCTTGCGATTACAAAATTTGGATGGGGAATATAGACGTCGGCTCTCCGAAAGAGCTTGGCTGGGGAAAGTAACTCCTGTTTGGGGAAGCAGAGATCAAAACTTTGGTTTCTTCTACTCTGTGGGGAGTGTAGATGTTACTAGGACGCATGCTGAGGATATGACAATGACTTCACATCAAGACTTTTTTGCCCCTGTACCTGCTGGAGAAAGTGCCTGAGGAGGCCTTATGGATTGAGTGTTATCCCAACTTATGAGGTGCTTGGTAACTGCCAATCAGAATGATAAGTCTTCTACTGATAGGCAAGTGACAAGATGACGGGACATAGTCGTACGCTTTAATCCCTAACTTTTGATTAGACTGTCTTTTAGATTTTCAGTCGACCGGGATACCCTTTTATGCCCAAGCCGCCTTTTCAAGTTTTCGACTTGCCGAGTGTACAAATCTTTTTTGTTTTTATCCCTAATTTTTGCCCGAACCCTTTTGGTTCGCCGGGATGCCCTTATTTTTGCCTAGGCCAGTCAACCTAGCGGGTCTTTGTTCATTCGCAGTATTTTCTGACTATGTCCACGCTCTTAGGGTGTAGGGAGTTGTCACTGTCGATAGTGTTATGTTGCCACACTACCAGAAGATGTTTGTTTGATCGTACAAGATTCATTGCTGGAATTCATGCCCAATTCCCCAAGGGATTCAGATGGGGATCTGCCCCTAGCTATTTGGCATCTTTGGGAGATTCCTTGAATCTTGACTTGACTGCCCCAGATGATGGACAATGATCATGCTGTGCCCCTTGGTTGGAAGTGTTTTTCCACTTGAGGTGATCCTTTTTATTGATAAGGTTTTTGTTCACTAGATATTCGTCATGCGAATTTCTCTGCTGTTGAACAAATAGTCATATACAAACAATGTTATTTTAAGAATGCAAAGCTTATGTCTGTCTTGAGGTTTTGAAAATGCAGTTTTTTTTAGTAAAATAGAATTTTGCAAAGATGTGATATCAACTCAGGATCTGTAACGGACCTTCAGGAGTCAGGATACCTTTTTTAACAATATGCTTCTGAACTAACCCATGCTTCAGCTAGGACTTTTAAGGGTTGTAACGTGGCCTAGTTCACGGTTTAAGAAACAAAGGATAAAGGCTCAAATTTTATTTGTACCCACCTGTTCTTCGTGATGTCCTTCAGTACTATGCTCAACTAATTGCGCGTTTAGAATCCCAGTTGAGTACTAGAGTATTGTCCTTGATCTTCTGGTGATGGTTCGGATAGTGAAAGTTCATTTTGAATAGGCATTCATTTTTTTGTTGAGGGTTTGTAGGACCTCTTTCTTTTTGATTTTATTATCCCTGTCTTTTGTCTGAACTGTTTCTTTTTGTGATTACAGTCAGCGGGATGCCCTAGTTTTTTTCTTAAGTCTCCTTTATAGGTTTTGACTTAATGGGATTTTATTTCAAGAGATAGTGACTGCATGTCTTGACGATTATAGGGAACCATCACCATCTTCTGATTTGGAAGGACGTCTTCGAGGCCATTCATTGTGTACGAAGCGGAAGATTGTGACTGAATGCGCCTCTGAATTAATTGAGAAAACTACCCTGCCCCAGGTTGTGATTAAGGGTTTTAATTTATGTGAAAGAAAACTCCTACTTCTTTGGCTCAAAGGGGTTGACTAGGGATTATCTTCCTTATAACTCCACTGTTTAGGATTTGAAACAACGCTTGTACATCATCAGTAGGGTCCATTCAAAAGCATACTGTAGAGATCGTGGTATCGTTTTCGTCATCCTCCCTCTAAAGGCTCAGAGCTTTTGTTTGAGAGTTGAATATCACAAAAAGGAAAGCAATTTAAATATAGAGAATACGAATGAATTGATTCAAAACAGACATATGCAATGCATTGATAAAGTAACAGAGTTTGACATGAATAGATGTTCGAACAATCAAAAGAAAATTGAAAATTGAAAATTCTAATGAACAAAAGCCTCTTCGTCTGATCTTTTCGCTTCAGAGGACGTGCCTTGGAGGGATGGTAGAAGAACTCAGCCTGACCATCATGTGTAAACTCCAGCACTCCTTCATCAATCAAGTCCTGAATTTTATTTTTCAATGCCCAACAGTCATCAGTATTATGCCCCAGGCTGTTAGAATGGTATGCACACCTTGCATCAGGATTGTAGTTAGGGGAAGAAGTCTTGGGATTCGGATGAGGTCCTATCAACGTAATCAGATTCATCCTTAACAGGTGTTACAAAGCTTGAGACAGCAACATGTTGAGTTTGGTAAACTTCCTTTTGGGCATATCCGGCTTACTCTGATTAACCCGTTGTTTTTGGCGAGGTTGTTGTTGGACCCGTGATATAGTAGCAATTTGGAAAGGTCCACTCTTCACCAAACGAACCTTTTGTCTTCTTGGAGGTTGATCAATGACTTGGTCCTCGACCTCGACTGTTTGCTTCATACTGTTGTATCCGTCTTGATGAAGTTGGTTGATGATGGCTTTCAGCTCTTCTTGTCTTCGGGCTAGGCCTTGGATAAGAGCCATCTGCCCCAACATCTGGGTTCTCATTGCACCTACCTTAGCTTGCAGTTGTTCCAACCATTCGTCCTTATTGTCTTCAGGACTTTTCTTGACCAAGTTCCCAATGAGGAGTGTTTTCAACCCTTCCTGCCCCTTAGATAGGTTTAGGAATATTTCCCTGAACTGAGCTTCTTGAGTTTGAAGATCTCCGTTGTCTTGTTTGAGAGCCATTGCTGAAATAAACAGCGAGAACATGAGAGACTTGTACTGGAAGACTTGTTATGCAATGATATGTATGATATATGTATGCAATGTTTTCAAGGATCTCGCGGGGTAAACAAGAAACTGTTAGAATTTGATTGCAGCTTGATTGAAGAAACTTCGTGTCATTGAGAGTCCTTCTTCAAGAGTCAAGCTCACCATATCGAGTGGGTCATAGCCACTGACTAAAGTTATCGTGTTTTAATCTCTAGACGGCATTGGCTAGAGGAAAATAAATCATCTTGCCCCTTGCTAGACGTCTGATTTAGCATAACCTGCATCACAAACCCCTGAGATCCTTGAAATTGTTAAGGAAATGTTAATGCATGATGTTATGATGTGTATTTTATGCGTTTAAGCAAAAGTGCAAGGTGATGTAAGCAAGTAAACCCTGTAAGAAATCTAAGTTATTGGATAAGGACTGTAAACAAAACCTGCAAGGAACTCATGTTGTCAGATAATAAAACTGTGCAAGTAGTTCAAGTTGAAAGCACACAAGTCACATAAACAGCCTTAGGTTTAGGCTTGCATGGGTTTTAAGGTAGTACCCTCTTGAAGTTTAGTTGGTTCAACCTGCCCTATAAATAGTAATCGGGTTCTAAAAGGGATCTCAATATCACTGATCTTTCCCCCAGCTTCGTTCAATAGGCGATGGACTCGCAACCAAACAAAACTCAAGAGTCAAACCTCAATGAGTGTAGCATCGAGTATCTGTCGACCATGGGAATACACCAAAGCCGGCCATCTCGCTACGTCCTACTGGCCAAGTTGTGCAATTAAAGGTTCTAAGGTCAGTTGATGCTTCACAACACCACGCGGCGGCCCCGTACTCTCCCTGATTGACTCAAGGGTTACCGGTTCCAACCAAAGTGCCACATCAATGTAGCTACTACTTCAACCGTGCCGGTATACCCCAACATAGTTCCCTCACAATTTATTGCTACTTACCTAAAAGGTGTTCCCCAGATCCGGGTGCAGGATCTATAGTAACCCCAAACAAACCCTCAAAAGTAAAGAAATCAAGACAGTCAAGAGAAGCAATTTAATGACCTAGATCCTAAGGTATACCCCCACTTCATATAATTCCTCAACAGAGTTTCCAGTTCTGTGATACGGTGGCAGAACCGACTATTTTTACTGGTTTACGTTTTTGTTCGCAAAATGTCGCGGTAAGCAAGAGTCGCCACCAACTTTTATTTTATTCAATCAGGAAAAGGAAAAAGAATAGAAAAAACCTTTTTCGAGATATTTCTGAGTACGGGGGGTAGATTATAGAAAGGGAAGGTGTTAGCACCCTTTCTATCCATGGTTTTCCATGGGCTCTTAGGTACTTTCTCATTTTGAAAACTGCTTGTGTGTGCTTGTTTTGAAAAGTTTGGTTTTACTTCATTTTAACCCTTGTTTCTGTCCTCAAGAGTGTTACGAAGTTGTTTTTGAAAACTTTGTTTGAAAAGTGTTTGTGTAAAAAAGTTTTTGTTTGTTTGAGCAAGTACCTAGGAACTAATCTACCTACTCGACAAAGATTGTTCATTTTCGCGTTTCCTTTAGACCGTGTTATCCTACTATTAGTGAGTAGGTAACCCTAGTCGTTGGATGTTTGAGGGACTATCGAAAGGGGCGTAATGGTCATTGAAGGCACATGTAAGGATACCTTAGCATTTCGAAGGGACTGTCATCATATATTCGAAGGCAACATCGAGGGACAAGATCATTTCTCGTAGGCAACTCGAGGGACGTTAAGGGACTATGATCTTTATGATGACTTTTAGATTGAGGGTCTTTTGCTAAGATATCCCTACGTTCGAGGGTCATGACCATTGTTTTCCGAGGCAACCAAGTGAGGCATACCCTAAGAGTGTGCATGTGCATGTGTTTGATTTCAGTTATTTAATCTTTGCACAATTAAGGTGATCTATTGTTTTAATTTTATTTGTCTTTTGCATGCAAGCCTATTAACATTCATCTAAGCAGTTTATAGTTTGCGAAAATAAAATGCGAAAAGTTTAAAGTTCTAGATATTACAAGGCTTTTGCAGATACATAATTATCTTGGACTGAAAATAAATATGCGGAATTTAAAACCCTAATTACTATTACAAACTCAGAGCAGTTACAATAATAATAAAAAATAAATTAAAAAATATGTGCGGAGAATTAAATGCGAGAATGAATTGAGAAACCTAAAAAATCTAGTTGAAAAAAAATATTTAGGTTATTTTTTAAGAAAAAATTAATTAGGTTATACACAAAATTAAACCCTAATTTCTAATTATTTTTAATTATGAAAAATAAGATTTAATTGCCCTAATTTAATTAAACTAATTAATTAAGGAAATAAAATATTTTTATGAAAAAAAATGATTTTGATGTATTTTGTGATTTTTTGATTTAATGATAAAAAATGATTTTTGTGTTACTTGTAAAAAGAAAATAATTAATGAATAATTAAAAAAGGAAAATAAAGAGAAAAGAATTAAAGAGTTAATAAAAAAAATAGTTAATAATAATAAAAAAAATTTAAAACCTAAATTAATTAGGGTTTGTAAAAAAGGTTAAGTTTTCCAATTAATAGTATTTTTGATTTAAATAAAATTAGAGTTTATATGAATTTAAGGTTTTTAAGGAAGATATTAAAGAGAAAGAAATGAGACAAACAGGGTTAAAAATAAGCAAAATTATACATATTGCCAGGGGTGGGTGTTGACCCAAAAATTAATTTAAAACCTAAAATTAAAAAAAAAAAACCTAAAATTTATTATTCGAGTTTATTATGAAAAATCACAGGTTTTTGAAAAATGTTAAGTTTTATGAATTAGGATGTCTGCCTTGCCATGAGCCATGCATTGGTTGTTCTGTTTTGCCCTCAGCGTTTTGTAATAATCCTACATGGGATCCTGTCTAAATCTGCAGTGTTGAATCTCATGAACACATTAAATATATTATTATATTATGAAATACAAATAAAGCAAATATATGAAATTTTGTAATATTAAAACCGATATGGCATGTATGAATGATTATACCCTTTTGATCATGGAGATCAAACCAGTCTTACTCTTACTGGAGAAGTTGTGAAATGTGGATTTGTAACAAGGATGGTTTGTTTGTAGTGAGATGGGGGTTTGTAATAAGGATTTCAAGGTTTTAGGATTCTTGAAAGAATTTGATATTTTGACAGGATTGTGGCAAAGTTTTTTTCCTCCTCTTGTTTGTGTGAAAAGAATGAGATTATATCATGGAAATTAGAAGAAAAAAATGGGTTTTGAATGTGCAATTGGGCCTCCAATAACCCCAAGCAATAGTGCAGATTTTTATTCACTTGAGTCTGTCACGTTCCAGGCTAAATCGCAGGGGCTTAAGTGCAATTTTTGAAGTTGAAATGTGAAAAACAATGTAGCCGACATAGAGAACTAACTCCTGTCCGAAAATAGGCTCAACCGGATAAAGGGTGAATTAGTTATGAATTTTTGAAGTTTCGCCTCAAACAAACTTATTTTAGGCTACAGTGTCAACTTTGACACGTTCTTCAATAAAAAACTACTATTGATCGGAGTATAACCCGGTATTGACTTTGGAAGCAAAGTTGTAGATATCTGAGTCAGTGACCTTGTGTAAAAAGATGGGCCCGATCTGATAAAAGTTGACTGAGTTATGAATTTTCGAAGTTTCGACCCAGATGAAATAATATTCAGCATTCAGGATTTTCGGCGCGTCATGTGCACTCTGGGTAAAAAACAAAGGCCTTTTGGATACCGTTCAAACTCAATACCTCCTGTGAAAACTTAGCCAACTCAATTTGTGAAATTTTGGCGTCAGAACCAGCTCGATACAATGAAAAGCGACCAAGTTGTGATTTTCTGAACATGACGCAAATAAACTTCTGTCACAAATTTTCTGTACGAAAATACTTGATAAATCCGCATTTTTGAAGACCTTCTGATCGAAATTGGCTTCCATCCCTGAGAGATGAAAACGTAAATGACATCAAGATGGAATTTTGGCCACCGAAACGGGTTCAAAACAAGCCACAATCTTCAAGTTATGAATTTTTTAGTGCATAAAAACTGCACTTTCAGCACACTTTTTCACCATATTTCTTCGAGAAAACTCACACATTCAGAGACCTTCTTTAAAGAATTGACTCTTGAGCCGAACCTGAATTTGAGAATACGTTATCAGAGATACCTTGGCGAAATAACACATGAATATGATGCATCGGGTTGGACTTATGAATCTTTGAACCCCGAATCATTGCAAAATGGCGAACCGATCTTCAGCACGGAAAATACTCTGAGAACATCCATTGACAAAATAAACGTCACTTGTAACCTGAAGAAGCTTGATAAATATACCTTTATTTCATAACCATAAAACCAATAATATGCGTGTACGAAAAGAGGGTAAATTTTGGGGTACAACACTTTTATATACCAATACTTCACTTTGAACATTTTTCAAAAGACAACACTTTGTACGCGTTCTTATAGAGACAAGAATCATTACAAAAACATTCTTTTTCGAAATACTTTCAAAAAACCACATCACAAACACACTTTCAAACAAAAGCAAGTGATCTAGCAAGCAACGAAGAGCCCATAGATGACTATGGATGAAAAGGGTGATAATACCTTCCTTTTTCATAATCTACCCCCCGAACTCAAGAAATAATCTCAAAAGTCTTTCTTGTTCTTTTCCACCTTTCCTTTTGGATAAAAGAAGAGACGGTGGCGACTCTTGCTAACCGCAACAATTGCGATAAAACACAAAATATCCCAAGTCATTTCTCCCACCGTATTATAGAACTGCTGACTCTCCTGGGAACATTCTTAAAATTGGGGTTACCTTAGGGCTAGATCACCTTTACTTGCTTTCATTGCTTGACTTGTTTGATTTACATTATGGTTCCTTGTTTGGGCTTTCTTTGATCCTTTACCCGGATCTGGGACACCTTTTTAGGTAAGTAGAAATAGATTGCGGAAACTGTATGGTGTAGACCAATATGGTTAAAACAATGGCTACGTTAGTGTGACGCATTTGTGGGTACCGGTATCCCTTGTGTTGAATCAAGAAGAATACGGGGCCTCTGAGTGGCATTGTGAAGCACTAACTGACCTTAGAACCTTAATTGAACAACTTGGCCATTAGGATGTAGTGAGATAACCGGTTTTGGTGGAAAGCAGAAAATTGGTTGATACTCGATACTACACTCATTGAGATTGGACTTTTGGGATATCTCGGCCGTAAGAAAAGATCGATTGTGCTGAGACAATGCCTAAAAGGAAGGTCGGTGATTTTGAGATCCTTTAGAACCCAATTACTATTACTAGGACAGGTTGAGCCAATTAAACTTCAAGAGGGTACTTACTTATAAGACTCCATGCAAGCCTAAACCTAAGGACTTGCTTTCCTTGTGTGTATATGCTTACTTGTGCATAACATCATACACATTCTCACTAACCATTTCAAGGATTTAGGAATTTATCTTTGTTTTTGTTTTGTAGGCCATGAACTCCGTCCAAAGGAACACCATCCGAATCAGCTTCGTGAAAGCACACCCTCAACTCCAAGAGTTAGCGTCAAGGGTACCTGAAGACTCTCCTTTCACCAAGAAGTATGGTAGACTCCTTAATTTGCTACCTCTAATCTCCAAGAAGAGATGATGTGCGTTCTCTTCCAATTCTTTGATCCCATGCATCATTGCTTCACTTTCCCTGAATATCAGTTAATGCCTACACTAGAAGAGTTCTCTCTACTATTAGGAGTGCCCGTGCTTGATTAGATACCGTTCACCGGTCTAGAAGCAATTCTGAAACCTGAGGTCATCGCCGAAGCTTAGCATCTGAAGAGAGCCGACATCATAGCAAATTGGGAGACAAGAAGCAGAGTCAAAGGGTTCCTAGCCAAGTTTCTATTGGAGAATGCTCGTTTATTCTGGGAAGATATGGATTTTCAAGCTTTTGAAGACGTCCTGACGCTTCTAATCTATGGTTTGGTTATTTTCCCCAACTCAGGCCAATTCATAGATGTTAATGCCATCAAAGTCTTTCTCTCTTGTAATCTTATACCTACCTTGTTGGGAGACATCTTACATTTCTTTCATACCCGCACCATGAAGAAGAGAGGTACTATCTTGTGTTGTATTCCCATACTCGCCAAGTGGTTCACTTCACACCTACCTTGATCGAAATTGAAGAACGAGCAAAGATTGACATGGTCTCAAAGGATGATGTCCCTCACCCACTCTGATATTCATTGGTGTTCGAGATCCTTGGAAGATACTTCTATCATTGACCATTGTGGGGAATTTCCTAACGTCCCTCTGCTTGGAATCAGGGGAGGTATCACTTACAACCCTTGCTTAGCTTTACGATAGTTTGGGTATGCCCAAAGAGATGGTCCTCATGAGATGCTCATCCAAGGTTTGATGTTCGACTACGAAAGCGACGATCAAGGCTACCGTCAGAGTTTTTTACAAGCTTGGAGGATGGTAAACAAGGTGGATAGTAGGACATTGTGATACAAAAATTCCATTCCCCGTGAACCTTACCTTAGGTGGGTGCGAGCTCGTGCTCAGAGTCTCGTAATGCCTTACCCTTCTATCCTCCCTGTTATCATAGAGCCTGATGTTGATGGAGATGTCATGTACACTCTCCTTCATCCCAACATGCCTACCTCTCTTGAATACTTGCAAAGAGATTAGGTTCAGCTAAAGGAAGAACGAGACACCTTCGAGGCCCGATTCTATGCCTGTGAGAAGAAGGTTCTGGAACTCACCAAACTGCATTCCCGACAAGCTTTCTTGGAAGAAATGCACCCAAGAAAGCTTGTCGGGGACGCAGTTGGATTGGTTCTATCTGTTGAAAGGGACCAATATTCACAATTGGGAAGATTTGGTTGCTTCTTTTTACAAGCAATACCAGTATAACACAGACTTAGCTCCAACTCGGAGTCAGTTGCAAGGCATGTCTTTGGGTGCAGGTGAAGGTTTCAAAACTTATGCTAAAAAATGGCGGGATCTCACGGGAAGAGTCCAACCCCCTCTATTTGACAGAGAATTGGTGGATATGTTCTTAGGAACGCTATCTGGTCCATTCTTCAACCACCTAATCAGAAGCTCCTCGGCTGGATTTACCGAATTAATCATGACTGGTGAACGGGTAGAAGCGGGTATAAAAAATGGCAAAATTCAGAGAGATGCATCCTCAAGCACGATGAAGAAACGCTTTACCGAAAAGAAGAAAGTCAGTGTTGCATACGACCATAGGAATCAAAACAAAACTGAACGTCGCCCGACGGTAGGGGCTGTTGTGATTTCTAATCCTGCACCAAATCAGCAGAGAAATTATCAACGCAGGCCAGAGGCGCCCATGAGACGATTCACCCGAATCAACATAACCTTGTCCCAAGTTCTGTCGCATCTTTTGAAATCCAATCTGGTGACCCTAAAAGAAGCTCCCAAGAACCCCCAATACAGCTTCTCCTCGCTACAATTCGAATGCTCGATGTGCCTATCATTCTGAGAGCCCTGGACATGATACCAATGATTGTTGGGCCTTGAAGAATAAGGTACAAGACCTTATCGAGGAAAAATAGATTGAGTTTGATCCCCTAGAAACACCTAATGTGATAACGGCGCCAATGCCCAAACATGGTCAAGGTGTCAATGTTGTTGATGATGAGTGTTTTGTTTCCTCTGTGAATGATATAACTACTCTTCTTTTGATCATTAAGTAGAATCTATTGCAAGCCGATTTGTTTCCGAGTTGTGATGAAAGTTGCAATTATGCGTGTCTCTACCCAATGGATGTTTGTCACTGAAGATGGGCGTCTAGTGTTTGATGGCTAACAAAGAAATCTTGTTTGAAAAAATCCCTCTTATCAGAAATTCCTGTGAAGATGTCTCAATAATCACCATCTCCGACAATCCTCCCAGGGTCTCCACCAAAAGACCCGTCAGGATTACATTTTTTCCAAAGTCTGCTCCCCTAATCATCACCATGCCAAGGCCAATACCATATTCTTCGGATAAAGTCGTTCCATGGAACTATGGGGATGACGTCTATTACTTTGGCGTCAAGCAAGATCTGTTGGTTGTCCAAGACAAAATTGAGAAAGACATTGATCTCGACGTCATCAATATCGTTGGGACCAGTATGATAACAAGAAGTGGAAGGATCTTCTCACCTGATATCTCTTCAAAGACCATTGTTACTCCTGTAATTATTCCCGCTACCGCTCCTACCGGCATTCCCAGTAATACTCCTATTGGGAAACCTACTGTTATTCCTGCGACCAAGACAAGGGGCAAGGAGGTGTTATTTGAGCCTGTCCAGACAAAGGCACATCCAGAGGATATTCCTGAAGATTCCAGAAAAGAGATATAAGAAATACTTAAGATAATCAAGAAAAGCGACTACAATGTCGTGGAATAGTTGGGGAAAACCCCCTCAAATATATCAATGTTGGCCTTACTTCTGTGTTTTGAGGCCCATGCCAAAGCCTTGGTAAGGTTTTGAAGGACCACCCACGTGTGCCAAGAGACTTCCATTGACCAATTTGAAAATTATGTGGCCAGTTTAACTGCTGGTAATGGATTGGGCTTTTCTGACGCTGACTTGACTCCCAAAGGAAGGAAACACAACGATGCCTTTCACGTCTCCATTGAGTGCAGGGGCACTATGCTAGCCCATGTTCTGGTGGATACGGGCTCATCGCTGAATGTCTTGCCCAAAAATTCTATTGACCGGCTAGACTGTGAGGGACTCACTTTAAAGCCTAACAACATTGTAGTGAGGGCCTTTGATGGTTCTAAGAGGAATGTGAACGGAGAAGTTAACATCCCCATAAAGGTTAGGACTCAAACCTTTGATTCAACTTTCTACATGATGGATATCCGTCCTTCCTATTCCTGTCTTTTGGGCCGACCTTTGATTCATGGAACTGGTGTCGTCACCTCTACATTACATCAGATGTTGAAGTACTCGATCAAGGGAAAATCATCACTGTCCATGGGGAAGAGGAATATATGGTCAGCCACCTGAACTCTTTCAGGTACGTGGAAATGGATGGTGAGTTCATCGAAACTCCGTATCAGCATTTCGAGGAGGTCCCACAAAAAGTTTCGACAACCAAAACTACTACCAAGACTCCAAAAGTTACTAGACCGCCATTGAAAATGGCCTCTTTGAAGGATGCTAGAGAAGTGGTTGAGGAAGGCGGATGCACTACCTGGGGTCAACTTCCGGATATTCCCTACAAATCAAACAAATTTGGTTTGGGTTTTACTTCGGAAGCACAAAACTTTGTTCAACGAACTCGTGCAAGGGGGGCACCTTTACGTATCAGCAATCAGGGAATCAACACAGTGGAAGACAGTGATGGAAGCTGTGACCTGGATGAGTGGATTTTTCCAACCGGCATCAGAGAACTCAACAACTGGGAAGCCAAAGAATTTGTCCCTGTTACTTTTCTTCAAGAGTAATTGTCTTTCAATTTTTGTCAAATTTGTAATAATTGAACAATTTAGACTTTAAAACCTTGTGTCTTACCCGAGGCACAACGGTCCATTTGTGAGGGTTGTTACTTCATTTTCATATGTCATCAATAAATCATGTACGTTTTTGCATGCAAACTTTATGCTCTTTGTTCTTCTTTTTCTACCTTTTTATTTGTTCAAAGATAGCTATGCTCTTACACACACTCACATATCAAAGTGCAGATCCACATCCACTCAAGATCCCATGGGTAACGATTTTGCTATGCCCTATCATGACTTTGAAAATCCGATCTACCAAGCCAAAGACGAAGGTGAGGAAGATTGTGAGGTACCATGAGATCTAGCCAGGTTATTGTAACAGGAAGAAAGGACCATACAACCCCATGAAGAGCCATTAGAAACAATTAACTTAGGTACTGAAGAGGACAAGAAAGAAGTCAGGGTAGGCGCCGTCCTGGAGTCTAGTGTCAAGAAGCGCTTAACTCAGTTACTACATGACTATGTTGAGGATTTTGACTGGTCATCCGAAGACATGCCAGGACTCGATACTGATATCATGGTCCATCATCTATCAACAAAAGAAAACTGCCCTCTGGTAAAACAGAAAGTATGTTGCATGTGACCAGAAATGTCAGAGAAAATCAAGACTGAAGTCATGAAGCAGTTCAACACCGGATTATTAGCGATCACCTCCTATCTAAAATGCTTCGCCAATGTTTTTCCAGTGCCTAAAAAGGACAGTAAGGTACGTATGTGCATGAACTACAAAGACTTAAATAGAGCAAGCCCCAAGGATGAATTCCTGCTTCCCCACATCGATATTCTGGTTGACAACACCGCACAACATAAAGCATTTCCCTTCATGGATGGTTTCTCCGGATACAAGCAGATCAAAATGGCACCTGAGGACATGGAAAAAATGACCTTCGTCACACAGTGGGGCACATTCTGTTACAAGGTTATGCCATTCGGGTTGAAGAACACTGGGGTAACCTATCAGCGTGCCATGGTAGCTTTGTTTCACGACATGATCCATCACGAAATAGAGGTCTATGTGGCTAACATGATAGCCAGATCTCAAACTGAATAGGAACACCTTGACCATCTGCAGAAACTGTTTGAAAGACTGAAGAGATACAAACTAAGGCCGAACCCGAATAAATGCACTTTTGGAGTGAGGTCCGATAAATTCTTAGGCTTCGTTGTCAGCGGCAAAGGTATCGAAGTGGACTATGCAAAGTTAAAAGAAATACAAGAAATGCCTACTCCTCGCACTGAGAAGGGATTTAGGGGATTCTTAGGACAGCTAAACTACATCTCCCGATTCATTTCTCACATAACCGCTACTTATAAGCCAATCTTCAAATTACTGAAGAAATATCAAGTGTTGGAATGGAACGACGACTATCAGGCTGCCTTCGATAGAATCAAAGTCTACCTTCAAGAGCCTCCCGTTTTGATGTCGCTAGTCGAGGTAAGACCTTTAATCATGTATCTAACTGTCTTGGAGAATTCAATGGGGTGTGTGTTGGGGCAGCATGATGAGTCTGGCCTAAAAGAGCATGCAATATACTATCTGAGCAAAAAGTTTACCGACTATGAAACCAGATATTTGCTGCTCGAGAAAACTTGTTGCGCTTTGGCATGGGCTGCTCGCCGGCTAAGACAGTATATATTGACCCACACTACCTTATTGATATCCAAGATGGATCCAATCAAATACATATTCGAGAAACCTGCCCTCTCTGGAAGAATAGCAAGATGGCAGATGGTCCTGACTGAATTTGACATTCAATACACTACCCAGAAAGTAATAAAGGGAAGTGTGTTAGCCGATCACCTTTCTCATCAGGCTATGGATGACTACCAATCCATGAATTTCGAGTTTCCAGATGAAGACATCGTGTTGGTAAGCAGTTGTGAAGAACTCAAACCATATGACGGACCTGAACAAGGATCCCGATGGACTTTGGTTTTTGACGGAGCTTCCAACGCACTCGGCAGCGGCATAGGCGCTGTGATTATATCCCCTGAAGGATGTCATACTCCCTTCACTGCTAGGCGGTGTTTCAACTGTACCAATAATATGGTAGAATATGAAGCATGTATGGGTCTCAAAGCTGTCATAGATTTTGGAATCAAGTCCTTAAGTGTATTTGGAGATTCATCCTTAGTCATCAGTCAGATCAAAGGAGAATGGGACACGAAGAATCCTAATATCATCCCTTACAAATAATATGTGTTGACATTAATCCCACATTTTGAGGAAATTACCTTTGAGCATTTTCCACGAGAGGGAAATCAAATAGCGGACGCACTAGCCACTATGTCATCCATGTCCAAAATCAGGTAGGGTAATGAGGCTCCTCAGATCACCATTGAGAGGATGGAAGAACCATCTCACTGTCACGATATTGATACTGAAAAAATAGTGGACAAGCCTTGGTTCCATGAAATTAAGAGATATCTCGAGGCCCAAGAGTATCCGGAAGGAGTTTCAGTCAATGATAAGATGTTCCTGAGAAGGTTTTCTGCTAAATTCTTCCTCAATAACGGAATCCTCTATAAGCACAACCACGACTCTACTTTGCTTTGGTGCGTGGACTAGAGTGAGGTAGAAAAGATCTTGGTTGGTTTACATGAAGGTACCTTTGGCACTCATTCTAGTGGACACACTATGGCTAAAAGGATCCTACGGGCAGGATACTACTGGTCCACCATGGAAGCATATTGTTATCAACATTCATGAACTTATCACAAGTGCCAGATCTATGCTGACAAGGTACATATGCCTCTGGTTCCTCTAAATATCCTGACTACTCCTTGGCCCGTCACAATGTGGGGCATTGACATGATTGGAGAGATCAAACCCATAGCTTCTAATAGACACCGCTTCATCTTGGTTGCCATTGATTACTTCACAAAGTGGGTTGAGGCAGCTTCATTCGCTTATGTTATCAAGAACATTGTGGACTGATTCATCAAACAGAATCTTATCTGTCAGTATGGTATTCTGGAGAGAATCATTACAGATAATGGTACCAATCTCAACAATACTATGATCACTGCACTATGCGTTCAATTTAAGATCCAGCATCATAACTCTTCTCCTTATCGGCCGAAGATGAATGGCGCTATAGAAGCCGCTAATAAAAACATCAAGAAGATCATACAAAAAATGACATTAACCTATAAGGACTGGAATGAGATGTTACCATTTTCTCTCCACGGTTACCATACCACGGTGCGCACATCAACAGGGACAACTCCTTTCTCTTTGGTATACGGCACGAAAGCTGTCCTACCAATTGAAGTCCAAATACCTTCTCTGAGAATCATAAGGGATGCAGGTTTGAATGAAGATGAATGGATTCAAACTCGACTTGACCAGTTGAACTTGATTGATGAGAAGAGGCTTACAACTATCTGCCATGGTCAGATGTACCAAAAACGTATGATCAAAGCTTTTAACAAGAAAGTCAGATGTCAGGTATATCGGGTTGGTGACTTGGTAATCAAATGTATCATACTACCACAAGGTGATCCCAGGGGAAAGTGGACTCCTACATACGAAGGACCATTCGTGATCAAAAACATATTTTATGATGGAGCAATGATCTTAACCACTATGGATGGCGATGACATTCCGCACCCTGTAAACGCGGACTTAGTTAAAAAATACTACGCATGAAAAAAGACCCGCTAGGTCGACTGGCCTAGGCAAAAATTAGGGATAAATAAATGAAAATATTTACACCCAACAAGCTGAAAAAACCTAAAAGGGCGGCTTGGGCAAAAAAGGGTATCCCTGTGGACTGAAAACCCAAAAGGGCGGTCCAGGCAAAAGTTTTGGATTTAAAGCGTATGACTATGTCCCGTTGGATCACCTTACAGACAACCTTTTGTACCGACTGACAAACTCAAATGATTCTAATCAATCCAATCAGCTTTGAGCAAAGCAGCAAGTGGATGAGACGCTCAAAGACATGAAAGTTATAGCAGAGTGGGAACCCCATGGGATTATTTCACATAGCTGTCTTTTCTTTGTATCAATTTTCATTTTTACGATGACATTCTCTTACTAAGATGTTCGTCTCTTTGTAAAAATACTTATTCAAGTTAATACAAAGATATTCCTTTGAAAGTGCAAAACTATTTATTTCTCTTTTACTATTCTAGTTTTGTTTGCGAAAGCGTCCAGTATTTATTTTTGAACATATACATTTGAATGTAACTACTGTTTATAAATGAACGCATAAAAGGAAAACTAAACAAAAGACAATCACTAATGGATTTAAGAAACAGGACAACATCTATGAGCTATTTCAAAAAAAAACCCGCAGGTACTCTCTCCAACAGAGCAGAAGCAAGAACATCCTGTTACAGGATCATTATCATATCCCCAGCAGGTGGTCCAATGATGCCTTTTGCCTTCATATCCCCGACAAAGCAAAACTCCCAGTTACCGCTCCAAAGATTCCCCAGTGAAAGTCACCCAGCTTCTCAGGATTCCCCAGCAGGATTTCTTAAAGCCCACAGGAAATACATGACATTTCTCTTCCCCAGCAGAGTTTATTTCTCTAATTATGGAAACCCATCCTTCAACACTTCAACTTCAACAAAATATGAAGACTTACACTCCTCATTCCCAGCCGGTCGGGGATTTGTTTTCCCCAATACCAACAACACTGCAGCAGAACAACTTACATACGCATACAACGCATCCATACATCATAAACATCAATGACACAAATGCATATATCACAATCTCATTTGCACTATGCATTTCATGTATCATGGCATCACATACAACTAACTCTTTACCTTTTTTCAGGAAAGATCAATCAACAGAAAATTACTATCACATTTTCAACAAGACAAGGAAAATATCTATGAACAAATCAATCGTAGATCAATTCCTGAAACAAGACTGGGTGACTATCTACATGACAATTACTTCCTTCAGACTCCCACTGGTTCAGTTTAAATCTCTCAACAGTTTATCCTGATTCTTTTCTGCAGACATCTCCTCTGGTTCAGATAAGTCGCAGCAAGATTTATTCTGATTCTTCTCCAGAAACTTGTTGGTTCAGTTTAAACCTCTCAACGTTTTATCCTAATTCTTTCCCGCAGACATCTCCTCTGGTTCAGATAAGTTGCACCAAGATTTATTTTGATTCTTCTCCAGACCCCTGCTGGTTCAGTTTAAATTTCCCAATGGTTTATCCTGATTCTCTCCCCAGTAGACATTTTCTCTGGTTCAGATAAGTCGCTCCAAGATTTATTATGATTCTTTTCCAGACCTCTGCTGGTTCAGTTTAAATCTCTCAACAGTTTATCCTGATTCTTCCATAGTAGACACCTTCTCTGGCTCAAATAAATCGCTCCAAGATTTATTCTGATTCTATCCAGTTAAGGAATACCCAAGACCTATTTTGGTTCAGTTTAAACCTTTCAATGGTTTATACTGATTCTTTCCAAATAAGACACTTTCTCTGGTTCAGATAAGTCGCTCCAAAGATTTATCCTGATTCTTCCCAGTTAAAGATTATTCAAGACTTCTGCTAGGTTCAGTTTTAAATCAACCAAAGGTTTATTCTGATTCTTTCCCCAGTTGAGGTCAAGTTTAGACTTAGTCTAATTTTTGTCAATGGTCACCTCTGGATGGCATCTGCAAGCCCATCTCCGCCAACTCTCCATCATTCCTCCAAATGGAATCTTTAAGCCCATTCCTTACACATCAATCACAATATCATCAATTGCAAATTTCTAGGCACTCTGGTGTTTAATCATCTTCTACCTTCAAGTCACGAATGGCAGATTTGCCAATCTAACTCTTCAGGTCTAAGAAGATTGAACAGGGGCAGCCATTGTACCCCAAAATTTTCCATCTCACTTATCAAAGGATCATCCTGGACCCTCAGGTTTGCTTCTATCAAGTTTCAAGTCTTGGATTACAATTTTCCAAGAAAGTTATTCACAAGGGCAAAATGGTCAATTGCACACTGAAAAGTCAAACTTTGACTTTTGGGTCAAAATCAAGTTTCAAGAATCATATTTCATCAAGGCATGTTAGAGTATGAAGTTTTTTTCATCAAGAAAATCAAAAGTCAAGATTATGTCGAAAAAGTCAAAATTCTAAATACTTAGATATTTTTCTAAGTGTTTAAGAAATATGATAAATTCAGAACTTCTGGCCAGATTTTCATCATGATGCAAGTTGATTCTGGAAGAACTTCTAACACAATAGTTATAGATCTCAATGAGATCTAAAACATTGTAGAACAAAACTTCTTCTAGAAATGCTGAGATTTCAAGTTATACATCTTCAAAGACACGTCATTAAAACTGAAACATTCAGTAAATTATGGACCTTTCCAAAACAGGATTTGGCTAGAACTTCTGGACCAGTTTTCACGAAGGTCCAATCAGAATTTGCAAGAGTAATTCAAAGAGGGTCTACAAAGCATGTTACAAGCTTTCTGGAAAGTCTGAGAACTCACCAAGAACATGCTGGAGCAGAGAGATTCATAGATCAGAAGTTGGACTTTGTTCTAAGTTACGTTGATGCTGAAATTTTGATCCAGATTAAGCTATGGTGCATAATCTTATATTGCAGGATTTCTTGTTTGATAAATCTCATCATCATTTAATGCTCACAACCACTTTTGAGTTTTTATCCAAAGGATTTCCCCACGTGTGAGATAGAAGTACTATTTTTGTCCTTGAAAAGTAAACTTTTGAAAAAGTTTATGCTGGGCCCATGCTTTACTTTTTCCTCTGAGGGTACTTTTCCTTAATTCATGCTTACAAATCCAGCTTAGGCACGGCTAAAAGGTACTAACCACCATACTTGTTTAACTTGCTTCAAGAACAAGTCAACGCTCTAGCATGATGGTTGTACTCTTGACTTCTCCAAGCTACAAAATCCTTTCCTATAAATTGAACTTCATTAGCAACTGAAAAGGGGGTCGAAAAAATTGAAAAGAAAAAGCCTTGAAACTTTGCTAAAAATTCCAGGAATCCGAAATTGCAAACACAAATACAAAACCTGCTAGTTCTTGATTTTTGCATTCAAACTCCATTTTTCCTCAAGTGTTTCTTGACCAAGTCATCCATACAACTTCTGATATAAATTTAGAAGTCGTCCTAACTTCTGTTTTCAGACTATAACATGTTCTCCATTAATCTCCACCTCAAAAGGTCAGAATTTTGCTTCTTGGTTGTTCCAGAATTTTCCAGCCATTCATAGCCCAAGTTAAAGATTGTTCCAGTTTGCTGAGCACGTGAGGAGGCTGATCAGAACATCATAAGCAGTCAGAACAGGCTCTAGTTCACAGAACCTTTTCCAGCTGCAAGGTAAGCTTCTACTGACTCTCATCACATTACTTAGACATTGTTAGACTTGCATGTTCAAAAATACAATGTAGACATCCTGATTCTGATTCTGTACATATTCATAGATTTCATATATTTTTGCCTAAGTAGAGAGAACTTCAGTTCATAACTTCTTGAGGAAATTAGGATGCAGAATTAGGATTATCAAAATGCATGCTTGCTTTTGATTTATAGTGTTGATACCTTATATTTTTGAAACGTGATGAATTTGGCCATAACTGCTATGTGCGCATTTTCTGTTTTGTTGAGAAATGACTAAGTTGCAGATGCTCTGACTAGCATGGAGAAGGGGATGAAGTTCATCATTAGAGTTTACTTGGTGATACATGTTTATGCTTTTGCTTCTAATATCGGATGTACAGCCACCCCAGTGGTAGAAAGCATGCACATAAGACATTAGTACCAAGGGTCATGGGTTCTAGCCCCAGAAGCATCTTTTTTTTAGGTTCATTTATTGACATTTTTACCCATTTATCTGTCAGACAATATTCCTAGATCATAACTTCTAGATATCCTCACCCAACAGCATTATTACCTCACTCTCTCAAACAACCAGAACTTCTGACTTGCCAGTGATATTAGAACTTCTAGGTTCCCAGCTGCACTAGAGCTTCTAAACTCCTTCAGCAATTAGAACTTCTAGGCATTCCTTTATTCCCAGCATTCTTAGAACTTCGGTTTACCCAGACCCAGAACTTCTGACCTTCCCCGTTTCTGCTAACATGTTATTTCTGAATTTGCAGCACATCAAAGTCAGAATTTATGCCTCTTATTTTTGTCCCTTTCAGCCACGCGCTGATTCTGACCCCCTTTTCTCTTATTATTTTATTTTATCTTTAATAATCAAAACACCAAAAATATTTTTATAATCACATACTTTATTTTATCTCTTTTAAAACCAAAAGATCAAAAATATTTTCTTAAGCAAACTTATTTCTTTTCTTATCAAAAACAAAAGAAATCCATTTTACATTTCTTGTACATTATTCTAATATGGTTGTAATAGATAATTAGGACTTTAATTTCTTGCAATCCCCATTTGTAAACTTGTACACCCCATCCCCTTAATGATGTAATAGCGTAGGACTTTACTTTTCCGCACTTTTATTGCTTTCATATATTGTTAGTAATTAGGGTGTGTATGGAAAGACATGAAATCAACAAATAGATAACCCTAATCAAGACTAAATGCATGTAAATAAAACACACTTTCACACTTGCACCCTTAGGGTAATCCCATTTGGTTTCCTTTTAGAAGATAATCGTGTCCCTCGAATATGGACGTTTTAGCAAAGACCCTCGATAAAAGATCGTAGTCCCTCGATGTCCCTCGATGTTGCCTTCAGTAAATGATCTAGTCCCTAAATGAAATTTCTAAAACCTCCCATAGGTTTCTTTCTATGATTATACAAAAACGTCCCACGCCCGTCCCTTCACATCCAACGATGGGGCTTCTTACCAAATCAATGGTAAGATAGCGACATCTAAAGGAGGAGGAAAAGAACATTTAAGACCTTTTGAGTAGGTAGGTTACTCCTAGTTGCTCGCTTGCTCACAACAACAAAAAAACCTTTTATATACCAATACTTCACTTTGAACATTTTTCAAAAGACTAAACACTTTGTACGTGTTCTTATAGAGACAATAACAATTACAAAAACATTCTTTTTCGAAATACTTTCAAAAAACCACATCACAAACACACTTTTAAACAAAAGAAAGTGATCTAGCAAGCAACTAAGAGTCCATAGATAACTATGGATGAAAAGGGTTCTAATACCTTCCCTTTTCATAATCTACCCTCTGAACTCAAGAAATAATCTCAAAGGCCTTTCCTGTTCTTTTCCACCTTTCCTTTTGGATAAAAGAAAAGTCGATGGCGACTCTTGTTAACCGCAACAATTGAGATAAAACACAAAACATCTCAAGTCAGTTCTCCCACCGTATTACAGTTAGTTCCCAGAGAAGATTCATATTTGTTTACTCCAGTGGATGGTAGTCTCGTCATTATGGGAGATAGTTCGTTGTTGAGATTTATTACTCCAATGGATGGTAGTCTCGTCATTATGGGAGATAGTCTGTTGTTGATATTTATTACTCCAATGGATGGTAGTCTCTTTATTATGGGAGATAGTTCATTGTTGAGATTTGTTACTCAGATGAATGGTAGTCTCGTCATTATGGGAGATAGTTCGTTATTGAGATTTGTTACTCCAATGGATGGTAGTCTCGTCATTATGGGAGATAGTTCGTTGTTGAGATTTGTTACTTCGATGGTTGGTAGTCTCGTCATTATGGGAAATAGTTCGTTGTTGAGATTTGTTACTTCGATGAATGGTAGTCTCGTCATTATGGGAGGTAGTTCGTTGTTTAGATTAGTTACTTCGATGGATGGTAGTCTCATCATTATGGGAGATAGTTTGTTGTTGATATTTGTTACTCCAATGGATGGTAGTCTCGTCATTATGGGAGATAGTTTGTTGTTGATATTTGTTACTCCGATGAATGGTAGTCTCGTCATTATAGGGGATGGTTCATCGTTGAGACTCACTTTGCTATGAGGAATTCATTTGTTTCCAATCATAAGTGTTTATGCTGGTCATTTGTGACCTACCCTAATATTGGTATTTGCTGGTATTATCCTGCCATTTCTTTCCCTCTATGGGTCGATGTTACTTTTTTTGCTATCTTTTTAGTGAGTGGATAGTTTACAGTTATCTGTCGATCACTGTTATCCTTTACTTTGTCTCCTTAATATTTGAGTTGATGTTTCTTTATCTCCTCCTTGGGCTTTACCCCAATAGAGTCGAGTCTTCTGTTCACCAGTGATTTATTTTCTTGGTCGAATTTTCTTTTGATCCTTTATTTTCTATTTTCCCAACGGTGTCTTGTGTCACCTTTGGATCTATTTATTTGCATGCACAATCATAAGCATCGCATGGCATCTTAGGGCCAAAAATAGGGCTTGTTTTTATATTTAAGCATATTCAATCGCGTCGACACGAAGATTTTAACCTTCGTATCTCTGGATATAAGACACTTAAATTAGGGTAGTTATTGTACCCCAATTTCCCCCCTAAGATTCCTCTATCATCTCATGTCAACTCAATCATATCAAGATCATACTAGGGTTTGGTTCTTCTCCCCATCTTTAGGTTTGCTCATTAGGAATCACCAAACACCTTAATTTGTATTTTGTGATCATATATGTTTTATATTGATTAACTTTTAACTAACTAACACTATGAATGTTTTCTCTAAATGATGATGCTATAGCTGAGGGCACAACACATTTCATCTATTGATTCATAGGTTCATGAGTTTATTTTCATGCCTTCTTCAACAAAGCTTCATTGATATTCAAGCTTCATCATTGAATATGCTTTAAAGTGACATCATGACAAGGTCTACTATGGTTCATCATGCTTCAATTTGTAAAATAAATTTAAAAGATGCAAGAGTTGATTGAAGAAGTTTGACCTAATTGGACAAGTTCTTCATTTCTTGATAAAAAATGCATAAATATCTCAATTATTAACATTTCGAAGTGGTTTTTGTTACTATGTGTTCTTATTATCATCCACAACAACGTCTATTCACATGGCAAGAGTAATTGTGCAAGAAAGTTTGTCAAGATTGAAAGGGGTTTCCAAGTCGTTTTGATGCTCTAGGAGCTATGGTTTTGAACTTCTGAGCTATATCTTGCTCATCTTTTGATATTTTTGAGTGATTCAAAATACATACTTCACTTTAAATGGTTATCAACTAATAACTTCAAGAGTTTCAAGGAAATTTTGTGTGGAAGATTCCTAATGATGAAGACAAATTACAAGTCCTCTAAATAGGCCATCGAATTCCCTTATTTGACTTCAAAAGATCATAACTTGGTCAATTTTTATCTCCTTAAGTCCATTATTTTTCCACATTGATCTTAAGGATGTGAACTTCAACTCTTATTTTACATGAAAAGCTTGAAAATGAGTGGAAGATACCCTAAGAACCCAAAAGAATATAGGTCACCTCATGAATTTTCAACAATTTTACAAGGCCATAACTTATTCAATACTTGGTATTTTTGAGTGATTCAAGTTGCACAATTCTATTTGGGATGTCCAGTTCAAGCTAGAATCAATAATCAAAGCTCAATTTTTGAGGAAGGCCTTATTTGGAATCAAAACATTATAGGTCACCTTTGAAGAAAAACTTAGAATTTTTCTAAGTATAAAAAGTCAGCATCTTTTTCTCAACTTTGACTCATCACAACTTTTAGCTCAAGAATCCAATTTATCTCATTCTTTGCACATTGTAAAGTTTGTGACCTTATCTTTCAATTTCTTCAAGATTCATGCCCTAAGACCCCTTGAGCTGTGAACACCATGGATTCAAAGATGGTACCTTGAAACTGAAGTTTTCTCCAAAGTCAAAATTTGAAATTCATAATATGGCTTCTAATCACCAATTTAGCACGTATTTTTTATTTAAACATGTTTTAAAAAGTTCCCAAAGTTTAATTAAAGATCAAAACACAGGAACTGATTGAGTTTTGATGCATATGGGGTCACACTTTTTCACTTTCGAGCTTGATCCAACTTCCCTCTAAACTTCAAATTTCCTTTGAATTCATTGCACCATTCGCTTCCCTATAAATAGAGGACCTCACTCCTCTCATTTTCTCAAGCTTGAACAGCCAAAATCACCCTACCAAACTCCCTGCATAATTCACTTTTCTGAGTTTTCGAATTCCTATTTTCTCCACTTTTCAATTCAATTTCTCTGTAGATTCTTTATCCTTGAACTTCACTGAAGCTAACAGAAGAAGAATCAAGCCTTAAGATGTCCTAAATCGTCTTAACCAAGTCCAATTTCAGAGCAATTTTCAGTTACTTCGTTCAGGTAGAATTCTTAATCAAATTGAACCAAATAAAGCCATATTCTACTCTATTCATCCTTCTGATTCTCAGACTTCTTACGGTTTGCATTTTCATTGAGAATTGAGAGAGATAGTTGGGATTTCAGTGCTCGCTATTTTTTCTGGTTTTCATCAAATCTAGCCTTGCACATTTTATATAAATTTGGCGTGAGGGTACCATTAGAATCGTCTTGAACAGACGAATCTAATGGTACCGGTCTGGTTCTCTAATTTTACAGTTTGTGGAACCTTAATTTAGGGCGTCTGGAGGTTGAAGATGACCTACGTGTTGTGCTTCAGCCAATAATAGTGTGACATGTGATTTTTGAATTCTATCTCATGCATCTATTTTACCACGCGTGTGTCATAAGAACCATTGGATCTGATTACTTTCATTAGTCAGACTTCATCCAACGCGCCAGATTTTAAGTCACTTATATTTATTAAAAAATGATTTGGTATGATTTCCAAAAAAGACCATGATATGCACAGCGCGTCAGATCCATTGGATCTGTTTACTAATGTGTTTTGACTGTCATCCAATGGTCCATACTTTTCTGACTTCATTTTTATTTTCTGATTTTTTTTTTTATATTTAATTGTTTTAAACTTTAAAAAATCATAGAAAATTCATTTCTGACCCAAAAATTATGAAAAAAATCACAAAAATATTTTTAAATATTCTCTTTCTGATTTTAATTTTTCAGGATTTTATTTTCAAATTTGATTTTTTATTATTTTTCTTTGTTTTGATTTGTTTTTAATTGTTTAAAATACTTCTTGGTATTTTTTAAAGTCTAAAAAAATTCATCAATATCATTTTCTTTATTTTTGACTTTCTGGAATTTTTTCTAGAATTTTATTTTGACTTCTACTATGTTTGATCTTTTTTCACTTATTTGAGTGATTTTAATTAGTTTAAAAATACTTTTCTGTTTTAAAAAGTCACCAAAAATTTTATAAAAATATTTGAGGTCATATCTGATTTGTCTATGGTCTCTTTAAATTTTTCTTTGATATTTTGAATATAGTTTACTATTTTACCTTTTATTTTCATTTTAAAAACAATTTAAAAATCATTTTCCTTTTTATTTTATTCATTAAGTGCAATTTATTTATTTTTAATATATTCTTGTTGTGTGATTGTTGATCATGAACTTCATTAATATCATTGGATCTTGGGTGTTGAGTTTAACTCCACCAAAATGGATGGATGATTTTAATGATAGTTTGATTAAATTTTTTGATTCAAATATTTCCCCTCCCTCTTTATCTTATCCCTTTCTCATTGTATTACATGTTGTTAGAGGATGATCTATATATCATCACTCCAAAGATATGGCACATAGATTGCTATTGACCGGCCTCAAAATAGGTGCAACTTCTACATAAGTCCACTTATGATTGCTTAACATAGCGCTAAATTTTGTCCTGATTCGAGAAATGATCATTCGTGGCCCAAACCTATGTTTTCAAGCCCAAGTATGTTTAATGTGAAACCTTTGATCTAATGACCTTGAGGTTCATTATTAGGAGGCTTTGGTCTTATCAATCCTCTAATGAATCATCATAAATTTTGGACTAAGTAAATCATTTAAACATTGTTGATCATTTAATGTTGCTTTGTGAATTTGAAATGAATGATATACTTAACAAAAAGCAAATGAAACTTGTTGTTGAGAAGATTTGATTTTATCAATCTTCTAATGAGTTTTCAAATGCAAGTTTCAAGATGGTCATTCAATTAACCTCTAATTTATAACTCATTAACAATTGACTTTTATTTTTATGCTTTTACTTTTTGCTTTTACTTTAAGCACCATTTATCTTAACATTTACATTTCATGTTATTTTCATCTTTGCTCACTTGAGCATTATTCTTTATGTCATTTTGTTTTACTCACTTTAGCTTTCATTTTCTTTTTGAAGATACCTAATAACCAACTTGACCAATAAAAAACTTTAAGGTTACTTGGACTATTTGGTTACTATCCTTGGCATTTTGGAGTTATGGACTTCTCTGACTTTAGATTAGAGACCTTACCTACCTTGAGACCTTGTGACTTCTACTGTTATTTAGTCTGGAGTTCTTGGGGTTTTCCTAGAGATATTGGGTTGTTTGTTTTCTTTGTATGCATGTTATTCTGATTATATGCCTTGTCTGCAATTGGGAATTCATCTATATATAGCTGTTACTCGGCCCAATTTTTGTGAAGACTTAATGCATTTGAAGTTTGATTTTCTTAAGAGGTTTAGTATCTTTGCTTTCTTGGTTTCAATCCAAAGGATGAGAATTCTACATTGACTCATTGTGTCAGGTGTTATCTTCTTGTTAGTTAGACGATTCTTTTCCCTAGCTCTTACCTTATGTTATTAGTCCCTTTATCTCCTCACATCTTCTTTAATTTCAAAAATCTTCTCCCTCCTTTTGAAAACTCTTCTTATTTCTAAACTTGAATCTCTTTCACAATAAACTTGGACTTAGGTCCACGCATTTTCAAATCTTTCCTTAATCAAATTTTAATCAACTTAATAATACTCTGACAGTTTTTGTGAGAAGACTAAAAGTCAATCAATCTCATTTAAATCATTTTTTTAGCCATTTTGGCTTTTTATCTTAAACTTTTCTCAAAAGATTAGACTCTTGTCAATCCTTGAAGTGATGCGAGCTACTATACTTCTATGATGTATAGTGTAGCGAGATATTTTCCACTTGGGTGTTGAGCGAGACTTTGTTGATTTTAAAATCCAAGCTATATCCTCCACTTTGAGATGACGCAAATTCTCTTTTCTCATAATTGTGGGTAGTAAGTATGTTCTTCCACTCAGATAAGATGATGATGTCTCTTCTCTTAAAATTAATCAACACATTTGTGTTTTTTATTTTTATTTTTAAAGGTGAACTACGAGTACCCTGATCCCCTATTGCACGAAAGGTGGTACGTAGGCACTAAAGGTTCGCAACCGCGGCAGGTGCAAAAATTGTAAAAAATATTTCTTTTCTTATCTCCACAATCTATTTTTATATACAACACTTTTATCCAAAACGCACAAATTTTCAAAGAGGTTCCTACGGAGTACCGTATATGTTTAGGGTGCTATTACCTTCCCTTTGCATAACCAAACCCCGAACTTAGATTCTCTCCCCTATTTTTGGGTTATTCTCTCTTTTCCCATTCCTCTGAAAACAATAAAGCGTGGTGGCGATATTTTTATTTGATCTGTGCGAGTTAAATCAATCCAATGGCTTAGTCTCAACGTTTCTATCGCTACAGATAGCCACTGGCAGAAGTTATTGCATCAAAACATGAAAATCATGAGATTTTAAGCCAATTAATTTGTGATCATTCTCTGACATAAGTTTCTTCATATTTGATGAGTACCATTGGGGAACTTTAAAACTCTGCAAATAATCACAAAAACTTTTTTATTCTTTTTTAGACAAAGTGTGATAGGTTATATTGCCTACTTCTTTTAGGGTTAAATCTTGTCGTATACCCATCACAACCATATCTTCACGGGATTTATTAGTATATTTTTTCTTACCTTTAATATTGAGAAGTGTTCCAATTAAACTATCATATACATTTTTCTCCACATGCATCACATCAAGACAATATCTTACATCAAGACTAGACTAGTATGGAAGATCAAAGAATACTTACATCTCTTTCCAAATATTTTTCTCTATGAGTTTTTTTGTTTTTTTTCTAAAGACAACATTAATGCGTTATTGTCTTCTATAAACTTCCTTCCCAATTAACGGATTTGGAGTGATACTAAACTCCTGCTCTCCATTAAAAGCCTTCTGCAATCTATGATATGGATGATTAGGTCTTAGAAATTTTTGATGCCCAAGATAAACTGTCTTTTTTTCCTTTTTGTAATTGGTGGTGACATGTATCAACTTCACATATATGACACATTTTATGACCCTTGACGTTGTACCCAAACAAATTATCATATGCAGGAAAGTCATTAATTATGCAAAACAACATGGCATGCAACTTAAAGTTATCACCTGTATACGCATCATCAACATCATCACCTTCCTCCCATAAAAGTCTTAAATCTTAAATCAATGGAATTAAATAAACATCTATGTCGTTCCCTGGTTGTCTTGGACCTAACATCATCATCGATATCATCATATATGATTAGTACTCAAATTATCAAAAGGATTCATTCCTTCGGTGGCATGTCCAAGCCTACGGTTCCTCGGTTCAAGGGAAAAATCTAGAAATAGGGAATCAGTTTTTTTCATTGCACTGAATCGGTTTGTTTACCTTGGGTTTTGGTAAACAACCGCTGATCCTCCAAATGGTTACTTATTTGGTTACTCGCAGGATCGATCAGATTGATCCTAGGACATAGGTTGATTTTGAAGTTTGATTGAATTGGATAAGGCTTTAAATAAAGAGGTTTTAAATAAATTGCATGAAGGAAAGACTTGGTAAAATAAACAAGGCTTTAAAGTAAAAGGTTCGACAAGAATGTAAAGGAGAAAGCAAGTAAATTTCTGGAAAAAGTAAATGACTTTGATTAATAAAATTGGTGTTTCACACATACATTTCTCAACAATTCTTTCTCACACGCTGGGTACTCGAATCTATATGAGTGACTTTGTATAGAATTGTGAACACCCCCGAGAAACTACATGTCTACTACTATTTATACTAAAACATCCCAAGTAACCGTCGGGCAGTTACATTGCTTCGAGATCAATCCACTTGGCACGTTCTCCACGTTCGACGCTCCAGATCCTTACACGTTTGCACGTAGTAACTGCTGGAAATCGTTTTCCCTCCAAAAGCTTGAATTTCAAACTGCTCCACTCTGAACCATCGAACACTTTCGTCAAGAGACATCTTCGACGAGAAACTCCTTCGAAGTCGAAGGCAACCAGCCTCCTTCCTTAGAAGAAATCTTCTAAGTACTTTTGCCATCTTTCGACGGGCATTTCGACAGACTTAGCCAGTCGAAGACATCCTTCAGCTTTAAATGGCTGACATCAACAAAACAAAGGTGTCGAATTTAGGAGCCAACAAATTGCCCCCCAAGAATGCCTTATTTCGACTCTGAAAGAAAAAGGCATTCTTTGAAACGCCATTCGACACCTGTCTTTCCACGCTTAGTCACAAATTAACTTGTGCACTTTTTGTTGTTTTCTACCAACTATTGGCAATCCCAAGAAAACCATCATTGTTCCGTACCTAGGACGTCACTTTCAGTACGGCGTGCAGTACCAAACGTCATTTCAGAATTTGTCATTATGACAATTCCCAAAAACGAGGACGCACGCTGCGTCTCTCTATTTCTGCAGAACGGCTAAAACAACAGGGGGCTGCCACGCGTCCCACTAACTCCTGCAGCAATTAAATGGCATTTAATGTCCTCGATATTGGGGATTTTTCCCCACTACTATAAATAGCAGCAAGTACCCCATTGTGGGACTTTTTACGCCATCTAGCCTTTCAAACTTCTCTGTTTTCATACAAGCTTGTTATCTTTGCAGAAACTCTTCCTCTTTCACTTCGTCTTCAACCTTAACTCTAACAATGGCATCTGCTTCCACTGCTCCTGGCGCTACTGTACCATCTGAAAATGCTAAACCCAAGGTTTTCGTCACTGCTCCGGTAGTAAATTCTACAGGCAAACGAAGAGTTCCTGAACCCTCGGATATCGCCGTTCGCGATGCCTACTCACGCCACTTGATGATCCCGGTTGGATACTCCAACCAGATCTTTGCAATGTCTGGCCCCATGTATCCAAGTATCTCTGAGGCTTTGAAGATCAAGAGCTATTTCCCGATAGTCGAGAAACTCAAACCAGTCGCATGCGCCAAGAAAGACGCAGAAGATAAAGAAGACCCTGCACATGAAAAAATCGACCTCCGCTTCTTCAACAGAGGTGTTAGGGCCTTCAGGTCTTGCCCTAACCTTACCCCAGATTACGTTGCTTGGCTAGTAAAGATGGAGAAACACCAAACTTCGATCTGGAAGGATATGGGGATCTTCGATCTAGTGATGCTGTCGAAGACGGGTTTGAACTACTCTCCGGAGATGCTGATAGCTTCTCTGCTGTTCTGGGACTACTCCCACTTTACTTTCCATCTCCCCTGTGGGATGTTAACCCCCACACTCTTCGATGTGGCCGCTATTACTGGCCTTCGACCCACCGGGGATTACTTCGATCCGGAGGAGATGTCGGAGGACCAAATTGGCTTTTCTGAGACCAAACCAACATACACCACTTTCATCAACCATTATCATGACAGGTCGACAGATGCTGTGTCGGATGTCGAACACATAGCGTTTCTAGCCTTATGGCTGACTCGCTTTGTGTTTTGTTCGAAGTCTTTACAGGTGACCAAAAAGATGGTCACTCTTGCTACTCAACTGCATCATCGCCAAAACATCTGTTTGGCAGAACTGATTCTGGCTAGCCTCTATGATTCGATCAGCAATGGGGCCACTCTTCTGAAACATATCGAGGACAGGGCCAGTTTGCTACTTGCTGGGCCTTTTTGGCTGCTCCAACTGTGGCTCAACGCCACTTTTGAATCTTTCTTACCTAAGAAGGTTCAGATAAATGAGCAGGCTCCAGCGATAGCGAACAGACGCGTCGAAGGAACCAGGCTGGCTCGGCTGACACCTCTGGAAGATGGACTGGAGTTTCAGCAAACCTTCACCAACTTCGTTCTGATGTTTGCTCGAAGGAAGGAGTTTGTTTCAACTATGGCTCCGTTTGCTCAACGGAAGGTAGGCCCAGCATGGTTCACAAGGCCACATCCAAGGACGTCGAGTGGTCCTAATGTTGACGAACATACAATACTTTGGGAGGCGTTCCTTACACCAAGGATCATGCCTCTTCGATTCAGGAGCTCAAAGACTCATTTGAGTCTGATTGCATACCAACCAAACCTGGTATCTCGCCAGTTTGGTATTATCCAAACCCTACCTTCTCCTATTTTTCAACGAGAGAAGTCAATGTTGTACTTCTGCAATGATTACACAGAAGAAGCGGCCATCAAGCATATCGGAAGATATGCTGGTCGAACAGTTCTCTCGCTGTTTGACTACCAGCTCAATTTTCTTTGTTCACCATCCTTCGAGGAGTGGTGGAAAAGCTATTATGCTGAGTACTTCTTCGACGAGAAGGACTTCATGGATGAGCTGCAGAAGTCTTTTGTCCTTGTGTTGGACAAAATAAAGAAATGTAAGTTCATGCTCTCACATTACTTTTTGTCTTTCTCTTCGACTGCTAGCCTGTTAACTTTTTATTTGCTTTCAGTTGTTCGAAAGCCTGTAGCCAAGAAGGCTACAGAAGGCCAACAGGGAGGAGGCCCTTCAACAAAACCTCCACCGCCGGCGAAGACTACAGCGCCGGCGAAGACCATAAGCAACCAACAGGGGGAAGGCTCTTCGAAGAAGCCTTCTATATCGGTAACCAGACTTTCATCATTTTTTCCTGGCTTTCGACTTTTCACTTTCGATGCAATTATTAAATCGAATTCCTATTGGTTTTCTAGGCACCTTCGCCCAAGAAACGGCCAGCCCTGGTGGTCGAATCTGGGAGCGATGAAGAAAGTGATTCTCCTCCTGCCCCTCTAAAGAGGCGAAAGTTGACGAAGGATGTTCCTGTTCCTCCTCCTGCTCCTGAAGGTCGAACCATCAGAATAAAGGTTGCTGGGAGAAAGCCTAGGCCACCTCCAGTGATCATCGAGGAGCCAACTGAGGAGGAACTAAACATTCTTCTTAACAAGCCTGTCGAAAGCGACAATTCCAGCCCTGGGGCTGAAGCTAATCCACAGGTAATCCCTTAGACCTTTTCATAATTTAAGTATAGATACCCATATTCGATTGTGTCTCTTTCGATCTCTGAAGATTTGTCTTCTTTCCTTTTTCAGGACACTACTGAGAGTTCTCCGCCAAGGACCTCTGAAACGTTGGAATCTGCTGAACTTAGCAGGCCTCAGGAAAAAGGCTTGGGAAATGACGAAGCCCATACTGAGAATGAGGCCAATGCTGAAACGGTAGAAAAACCAACAGAGGAACCTCTGGTGGAGGAACAACAGCCAGAAGCGGTTCAGGTGGTGGATCTGTCAGAAGAGAATCATGAAGAAAGGGACCAAGGCAATGCTGGCGAAGAAAATCAAGATGGCACTGGCGAAGGACACCAGGGTGACGCTAGCGAAGAGCACCAAGATGACGCTGGCGAAGGGCACCAGGGTGATGCTAGCGAAGAACCTCAAGTCGACGCTGGTACTGCCCCAGTCCGAGTCGAAGAGCAACAAGTCGAGGCACCTAACATTCAACAGCCTCAAACCCAAGATAATACTGTTGCAAGGGTTACCTCCACGAAGCACAGGTCAAAAGAGGACTTAGAACTCTTGAAACAAACTGACCCTGTTAGCTATCTCAACGCAATCATCGAGAGCAAGAGTTTGTCTGATGCTAGTCAGGAGATTCCTACCCTGTCGGGGAAGTCTACTGAAACCTCTCCTCTCGATGACGCTTTGGCGAAGGTTAAGGCCCAATTCTTCAAGAGGGACTTGATGAAGGCTTTAGAGGGGGACCCCACTGCTCCATCATGTTTGAAGGAGGTCTTGAATGCTGTCGACTTGTTAGCTGTAGCCCCAGAAGTTTCAGGCTTGATCATGGAGTTACACTCTATGATTGACCAAGTCTCAGCAGATTACAGGCGCCAAAGGGGGTTTAACAGTCAGCTTGAGGTGTTGTATGGCAAAAGCTCCTCTGCGTGGACTGCTGTCTCGGACACGACTTCTCGAATTGCGGAGTTGTCGAAACAAAAAGCATCTACGCAGGAAGAAGTCGATGCCATTGATCGAGAGAATGTTTCCTTCCGGGCACAAATCGCAGAGATAGAAGCGAAGATAAATGCCAACACTATACGCAAGGAGGAACTTCTTTCGACCATCTCAGACACCGAGAGCCAAACTGAAATCAAACAAGGCCTGGAATTCGCTGAGAGGGCCCAAGGCTTCGACGCTCAGATTGCCAAAATAGTGCAGGAGAACGCCTGGTGCAAGAAAAGGTTGGAGCTGGCGCAAGCCAAGTACATTCGACTCAAGGACTCTCTTTCCTTTTGATTGATTCTCTTTTGTAACCATATTTTGTAATCCATATTCGACAACAATTGCCATCTTGGCTGAAATTTATAAAATTTCCATTTTGGCATTTTTATGGTTAATTTAGTCTTGTTCTTTTATTATTTTATTTTTATCTCTTGAAGTATAGGTTTGTATTTTTTCAAATATTTACCATTTACTCTCAAGAGCCTTTTATCTCCACCTAACTCTTCGACTTCATAGGCTCCACCAGAAAAAGTTTGGATAACTCTGAAGGGTCCTTCCCATTTGGGTGACCATTTCCCCATGCTTCGATCCCTTCGATCCATGGGAAGAATTACCTTCCAAACTAGTTCTTCAGGCAAAAATACCTTAGGTTTTACCTTTTTATTATAAGAGTCTTCTACTCTTTTCTTCTGAAGTCTGAGTAGGTCGAGAGCGCGTAATCTCTCTTCGTCTAAATCCACCAGTTCATCTAACATCATGTTCCAATAAACTTCAGAAGGAATATCATAATGCCTCTGAACCCTTGCAGATTGAAGACAAATTTCTGCTGGCAACACTGCATCATGGCCAAAGGTTAGCCTATACGGTGTTGTACCAGTGGCTTCTTTTGGGGACGTTCGACAAGCCCATAAAATCTGGTCTAACGTCTTGTGCCAATTCTTTGGTTTCTTCCCAACATGTTTCTTTATCAAGCCAATCACCACTTTGTTAGCTGCTTCGACTTGACCATTCGCCTGTGCATAATAAGGCGTTGATGTTAGGAGTTTGAAACCTGTTTCCTGAGCAAATTCCTGCATCTTTCGACCAGTGAAAACTGACCCTTGATCAGTTGTTATTGTCTCAGGGATTCCATACCTAAAGATAATGTTCTTTTGAATAAATTCAATGACATTTTCTTGGTCCACATTGACTAAAGGGACAGCTTCGATCCACTTAGTAAAGTAATCAATGCCTACCAGTATGTATTTATGACTCTTTGATGATGCTGGTCGAATCTCTCCAATGAGGTCCAACGCCCATCCTCTAAAGGGCCAAGGCTTCACTATCGAGTGAAGTTCGCTTGCTGGTACATGTTGGATGCCTGTATGAACTTGACACTCTTGGCAACCTTTGGCGAACTCAACACAATCTTTCAGCATAGTGGGCCAATATAGTCCTTGTCGAAACAACAACCATTTCATCTTATGGCCTGCTTGGTGAGCCCCACATGCCCCAGCATGCGTAGTCGAAAGGGCTATGTATGCTTCAGTCTCACTTAAACATTTCAGCAACACCCCTTCAGGCGTCTTCTTGAATAACTCATTACCCATGAGTACAAAACTCAACGCCCTGTATTTTGTTTTTCGTTCTGTCGAAGCTCCTGGATTTTGAAGATAGTCCACAATAGGTTTCCTCCAATCTTGCTCTGACAAATTATCAATGAACGAAATCTCGAAGTTACTGTGATCAGCATATCCTAATCTCGTCGATTCCAAGTCTGATGGTGATAGACAAGTTGCTTTTATCTTTTCTCGAACTTCGATTGCTCTTTGTAATCTCGTTTTTGAAATCTTATACCCAGATGCAATTTGTGCCAAGTCATTGGCTATTTGATTTTCGACTCTGGGTATGTGTCGAATATTGATCGTTTCAAATTGTTTCAATAAACGATTTGCTATCACAAAGTACATAATGAGATTCTCTCTTATGCATTTATATTCCTTTGTGACTTGCTTAATGACTAACTCTGAGTCTCCCATTATTTCGACTCGAGTTGCCCCCAATTCCAACAATATCTCAAGGCCAGTAATTAGAGCTTCATACTCAGCCTCATTGTTCGAACAAGAACCTGATATTTTGTACTTGAATGTTGTTGGAATTTTATCTGGAGAAATAATCAAGACTCCTACCCCTGTTCCATCTTTATGGCTGGAACCATCGAAGTAGAATTTCCAAGGCTCTATCTCCACATAATTAATATCCTCGACTTGAATTGAGTGGTCGACTATGAAATCTGCAACCACTTGTCCTTTTACTGCCTTAAGAGGCATAAAGGTCAAGGAGTATTCAGTTAATGCTAATGCCCATTTGCCAATTCGACTATGCAAGATAGGTTTCGACAACATATATTTGAAAACATCAAAATGAGACGAAACATAAACATCAACTGGTTTTATATATTGCTTGAGTTTTGTACAAGAAAAATACAGACATAGACACAATTTTTCAACTTCGCTATATCTAGTTTCTGCATCGTTCAAAACTCTACTGAGATAATAGATGGGTCTTTCGACTCCATTCTCATCTTCTTGGGCTAACATACTTCCCAGAGTTTTGTCGGATGCAGCTATGTACAATCTCATACTCCTATTGCTACAAGGAGGCACCAAAATAGGTGGCTTAGTGAGGTACCCTTTGATTTTGTCGAAGGCTTCTTGTTGCTCCTGCCCCCATTCGAACCCCTCTTTATTCAGTCGAAGTAAGGGTGAAAAGGCCTGAGCTTTCCCACTTAGATTAGATATAAACCTCCTTAAGAAATTTATCTTGCCTAAGAGAGATTGCAATTCCTTCTTATTCGATGGCGCTTTCGCTTCCAGAATTGCCTTCGTCTTGTTCTGGTTGATTTCGATTCCTTTTTTGTGGACAACGAAGCCCAAGAAATCTCCAGCCTTCACACAGAACGCACACTTCAAAGGGTTCATCTTCAGACCATGTTCTCTCATTCTTTCGAATGATTGTCGAAGGTGGTCAATATGATTCTTCCTGGAAACAGATTTTATAACAATATCATCAATGTATACTTGCATAAAAGTGTTAATAAAATCATGGAAGATAGTATTCATTGCTCGCTGGTACGTTGCCCCAGCGTTCTTTAGGCCAAAAGGCATCACTACCCATTCGTAAGTGCCTAAGGCCCCAGGGCATCGAAAAGCTGTTTTCGACACATCCTCTTCAGGAATGAATATTTGATTATATCCTGAATAACCATCGAGCATACTCAGGTATTCATAACCAGCGGCAGAATCGACTAGCATTTCCGCCACAGGCATAGGATATTCATCTTTGGGGGTGGCAGCATTCAAGTCTCTGAAATCTATGCACACCCTTAACGTACCATTTTTCTTAATTACTGGCACAATGTTTGCAATCCATTCGACATACCTTGTAACACGGATGAATTTGCATTTCAGAAGTCTTTCGACCTCCGTTTTGATCTTCGACAGTATTTCTGGAGCGAAGCGCCTTGGATTTTGCTTGATTGGCTTCTTCCCAGGTTTGATTGGCAACTGAAGTTCTACCAATCCTCTGTCGAGACCAGGCATTTCGTCATAATCCCATGCAAAACAGTCTTTAAACTCTTTCAGCAATTGGATTACTTCCAACCTAAGTTCTGGATCGATTTTGGCGCTGATGTAAGTTGGCCTTTTTTCTGATCCTTCGCCTAAGTTGATTTCTTCTAAAGGGTCTTGGGCTAACATTTTAATGTTGTTCGCCAAGGGGTCCTTTTTAAAGCCCAAAGGCTCATCGTCATAGATGGCGTCGAGCCTCTGTTCCTGCATTTCTTCTGGCATGATATCAGGAGGTTTTGGATCGAAATCCTTTCCTGGGCCTACAGCAGATAATTGTTGATCATTGGCATATGTGGCCATGTACTTTACTTCGGCTTCGAGAGCCGTTATCATCTTGGTTTCGGCTACATAAGCCGAAATTCGCTTCAAAGATTGTGACTCAGTCATTATCACTGAATTCACTTCCCCAACCAGTTGGTTGGATATCAGTTAACCCACTGAAGTCTATGTGGGACAAGTCTTCTCTGTCCCATTGGAAACCATGCTCAGGATGTAGGTATAGGGAACAAAAGGTGTTTGGCGCTGGCGCCATGTCGAAGTCAGGTGTTGGACATGGCCCTATGTGAGCCAAGTTCTTGTCGAAATCTGCCAAACCCAGGTGATTCACTTCGCCAAGGTAATAGCTTTGATCTGCCTCTATGTTTTCGACCATCCCATCTGGACGCCATAGCAGCAGCCTTTGGTGCATCGATGAAGGCACAGCGCCAACACCATGAATCCATTCACGGCCCAACAAAAGATTGTAGTTAGGTTTGGCTGATATGACCATAAACATCGTTGGTCGAAGGATCGAACCTACTTTGATGTCTAACTGGATCACTCCCATAGTGGTCCCTATGCCGCCCTCATAGTTCGACAGGACCATGTTGTGAGGCTTAATGTCCTCATCTCTTTTGCCAATTTTCCTTAGCATAGAGTGAGGGATAATATTGATGGTTGCCCCACAATCGACCAATATTTTATTCACAGTAGTCTCTTCGAGTTTAGCCCTTATGAATAAAGGCTTGAGGTGATTTTTCATCGCCTCTGTAGGTGGCTCGAAGAAGCCATTTTGTTCCTCAGTAGTGCCATTGTCCATGACAAAATAGCACACTGGCCTATGTTTGGCCATTTCTTGCTCCACTTCCCAGTCACTTGCTTCGACTTCTACCTGTCGATTGAATTCTCTGGGCAGCACTGAAACTATATTCACCATTATATCCAAAGTATCATCAAACTCAGCATCGTCTTCGTCTTCGACTTCACTTTGGTTAGGCCAAACTAGCCTGTTGGTAACTGGCTCCCTTTCTAGAGGTTTCCTTTGTTTCCTTTGAGGAACATTCGAACTAGTTTCTGCCTTAGGTTCGTTGGCAGCCTCCCTTTCAGCTTTTCGTCTCCTTTGATATCTCCTCCATTGAGATCGAGACATAGGATTCTTACCCTTGTAGTTGCTGGACACTTGTGCAACCTTAGGGGCAGCAACTTGAGGCTCTTTCTTTTGAGGCAAAGAGGAACCTCTTGGCACATCGAAAGAATGCCATTTCTCCTCACTTGGCCTTTTCCGACCAGAGGTTTTGTACCAAGTATCTACTGGCACATTTGTTGGAGGCCTAAAAGTCATTGGCCTCTTTTCTTGGTTAGAACCTCTTTGGGAGGCTCTTCTGGGATCATGTCGAAGGTCAACATTCTCCTTTCTCTTATTCGCTGCTCTTACGCCTTGAATGTGCTCAGCAGCTTTTTTATCAAAGATCGAACTGCATCTTGGACACAGCATCACCTCTGATTTCTTCTTCTGGCATCTTTGTAGAAAATCTGCCAAGTTTTCATTTTCCCGAGGGAAAGCAGTCTTATTAGCTTGCTCTTGCCTCATGGCCTCTTCTGATGCTTTTGGGTCAGAGAGTTCGACCATGTTGATATTCATTGTATCTTTGTTAGCAAGAGTTAACTGCTTCATTTGTGTCTCCAGATTCTCCGTCTGGCCTTGAACAGTGGCCAAGTGGGAACTGGGTTCTGATCCAGTTTTTTGTACTTCAGCGGTCTTCGACTTCGGGTTTTCGACCGCTTTCTGGACAGCTTCAAGTGTCTTCCTGGATAAATTTCCAGAAAAACTGCCAAAGATTGGCATGTTGATGTGGTCCTTTGAGACTTCGACCATGGTAATTCCTGGCTTCTTCGACTGGATCCTGGTTGCCTCTATCATGTTCACCTCAGAGGGTTCAGCATAGTGGGCTTCAGCCTGCAATGGATTTGAGTCGACAGCCATGGGGGATTTGTCAGCAAACTTCAATCTCCCTTCTTCGATAGCGTCTTGCACAAGATTCCTGAAAAGAAAACATTGAGAAGTTTTATGGCCCAAAAAATTATGATATTTGCAAAAACCTCTCTTCTTTCTTTGATCAAGAGGAGGCACTTTTACCCCTGGGGGTACTATCATTTTGCCATCTTTAACTAGCAAGTCGAATATTTCATCACATTTTGTGATGTCAAAACTATAAGTCTTTTTTGGGAACCTATCGTTGGTCCTTTCTGGACCAATGGGATTTTTCCCATTTGAGGGGACTAACAGTTTACAAGAGTATGGTGGCCCTTGTTTCAGTTCTGCTAAGTCGACTTCTCCTTCTTCGACAGTGAAAGTATCGTCGAAGGATTCTAGATCTTCGTCATCCATCTCAACGTACGCTATCCTCTCTCTCTTGTGAGTTTTCGTTGCCTTAGCTTTTTCAGCTTTGAGGCGTTCTACCTGTCGAACTCTGTCGGCCAGTTGGGCCATGTCTCTTAGGTACTGGGTGTCTAGCTTCTTCCTAATGGAATAATCTAAACCGCCTGCGGCTATTTCGACCAACTCATGTTCTGGCACTTGTGTAAAACATCTCGCCTTGAGCAACCTAAACCTATTTAGATATTCGTCTATAGGTTCAGTGAAACGTCTCTTCACACTGGCCAGTTCTTTCAGGCTTATCTTGGTTTGCCCCATGTAGAATTGTTCATGGAACAATCTTTCCAACTGGGTCCAATGATGGATCGAATTGGGGGGGAGAGTTGTAAACCAAGTAAAAGCGTTCTTTGTTAAAGAACTTGGGAAGTACTTGATCCTTAGGTTTTCGTTATTTGAAATGTCACCCGCTTCGATCAAGTATCTCGCCACATGCTCGACAGTAGATTCTGTCGTGTCCCCAGAGAACTTAGTAAATTTGGGGACTTTGCATCTAGGAGGTAAGTCCGTTTGTAACACGTATTCTGAAAATGGAGATGTGAAGTTGGGCCTTCGAAAGCCCATGTTCATCCCATTGAGTCATGATCCTTTCAATCATGGTTGCCAGATTGTTTTCCAAACCCATGTTTTGGTATTGGATATGCTGAACCACTTCGTCAGCATTTTGGTTTCTGTTAACCAACCTTACCTCTGGGGTTATTACCCTAGGTTCCTCGACAGGTTGTTCCACTCGTGCCCTAAGGTTTTCTTCGACAGGCTGTTGAGCCTGGTTAATGGTGGTTTCTTCCTCTAAAAATATCCCCTGGTTTCCCCTTATTTGCGCCCTTTGGGGCTGTCGAATAGGTTGGGGTACTCCAAAGAAGTCAGCCAAACACGTCATTTGCGCTGTCACTTGCTGATTCGATTGAGTAGTGTTTTTTATTAGAGGGTTTAGCACTGTACTCAAAGTTTGTGCCAACATTTGCACCATATCATGGTTGCTTTCGTCCATTTGTTGCCTCAAGACTGCTGTCGAGGCATTTGTAAGGCCATGGGCTACTTGGGACGTTCCTCCTAAGAGTTGGGTCCTATTTCTATTCGCCATGCCTATTCCAGAGCCTTGGAGTGGCGAAGAGGCACTCACAAAAGGGTCTGAAAAAGTGGACGCAGCATTCGTCAGGCTTGCCACTTCAGAAGTTGGCATACCATAGAATGGAATAAATCCTGGGGGAACCAAAGGCCTTGTGCCTAAATTTCCCCTTGGTGGGGGAGTTCCCAAAGTCATCCTGGGGCTTGTTAACGAAGGTATTGGCCCCGTGGTTGTGACCGATACTGCTGGTGTCGAACCAACACTTGTCGCTTCACTTACGGTCATACTAACCGTTGCTCCCACACTCGTTTGTGGGATTTCGTTATTGTTTGGCGGATTCGCCATCTCTTCCCTTCTTCTGGCAGTATTGTTATCGTTAGTGTATATTCTACCACTTCTCAATAACATACAACTCGAAAAGATGAGATTATTTTCAACAATCAACACACAGTCCCACTGGGCGTGCCAATTTGTTTACCTTGGGTTTTGGTAAACAACCGCTGATCCTCCAAATGGTTACTTATTTGGTTACTCGCAGGATCGATCAGATTGATCCTAGGACATAGGTTGATTTTGAAGTTTGATTGAATTGGATAAGGCTTTAAATAAAGAGGTTTTAAATAAATTGCATGAAGGAAAGACTTGGTAAAATAAACAAGGCTTTAAAGTAAAAGGTTCGACAAGAATGTAAAGGAGAAAGCAAGTAAATTTCTGGAAAAAGTAAATGACTTTGATTAATAAAATTGGTGTTTCACACATACATTTCTCAACAATTCTTTCTCACACGCTGGGTACTCGAATCTATATGAGTGACTTTGTATAGAATTGTGAACACCCCCGAGAAACTACATGTCTACTACTATTTATACTAAAACATCCCAAGTAACCGTCGGGCAGTTACATTGCTTCGAGATCAATCCACTTGGCACGTTCTCCACGTTCGACGCTCCAGATCCTTACACGTTTGCACGTAGTAACTGCTGGAAACCGTTTTCCCTCCAAAAGCTTGAATTTCAAACTGCTCCACTCTGAACCATCGAACACTTTCGTCAAGAGACATCTTCGACGAGAAACTCCTTCGACGTCGAAGGCAACCAGCCTCCTTCCTTGGAAGAAATCTTCTAAGTACTTTTGCCATCTTTCGACGGGCATTTCGACAGACTTAGCCAGTCGAAGACATCCTTCAGCTTTAAATGGCTGACATCAACAAAACAAAGGTGTCGAATTTAGGAGCCAACACGGTTACATGGAGAATTTTTCCATGACACACTCCTTCATATGCGTGTCATCTAGTATTATTTGTGTTACTAACATTAGCAAACAATCTCTTGAACCTTGTAATTATCGGTAGGTACCACATCATCTTGGCAGGAACACACTTGCTAGTTATATCATCATTGTCATCAACACCATTGTCCTTCTGCTTGTAGCGCGACTCCCCACACCTCAGGCACTCCTTCAAGTTTTCAAACTCTTTATTATATAAGATACAATCATTATGACAAGCATGTATTTTAACATAGTCCAAACCTATTGGGCATAATATCTTCTTGGCCTCATAAGTACGGTTCGATAACGTGTTACCTTCAAGAAGCATTTCTTTCAACAATTCAAGTAATTCAGTGAAATTTTTATCCGTCCACCCAAATCTTGCCTTAAAATTAAATAGTCTTAACACAACTAAAAATCTTGTAAAAAATTTACATCCTAGATACAACGAATCTCCCATGTCTCTTTGCAGAGTATTTACCATATTAGCTTTCTTGAAAACATCTGCTCCAATATCATGAATGATGTATTCTAAATTATAATTCATAAATTTATCATCTTCATCTTCAACTATATGCGACAGCGGACTCTTTTTTGTCCCTTCTCCATTCCATACCCATTTTTTTGTAATTTTAAAAAATTCCATCACAACCACAATGATTGAATATAACATCCCTTGGATATTTTTCCATATTATAGCAGTTCACACAAGGACACCAAAAAATCACATTATTGTCAAGAAGGTTTTGTCCGCGAAATCACGAAACTGTATCACTTCATCCTCATACTCTTTACTTAATCTATTGCTTTCATCTAATTATGATCCATAATCACATAAAGCTTTTGAAAATAAAATAAAAATAGTACACAACCAACAAAAATAAAGCTTCTCAACAACAACAAGAACAACAGTAATAGAGAATAATAAGAACAACGATAATAGAGAAGAACAATAACAACAACAATAATGGACAAAAACAACAACGAGAACAATAACAACAATAATAACATACCGAAGAATAATGGTGAGAGAGTTTTTTCATTTGTTATGGCTTACTGGAGAATAATGGTGTACTTTTGTTGGCTGGAGAAAAAGTGTTCTTTCGTTAGGGCTCAAAAAGTGAATGATGTAGACACTGAGGGAAAAAAATATAAAGAGTATTTATCACGGTTATATTGAAAATCGATGTAACATATCCGACTAAAAATCTATAAAAAATAAAGGTTCCTTTTTGGTTGCGAAAAGAATAAAAAATTGGGGACTTCTTATCTTGGTTTTACAGAAAACCGAGATAATATATTCGACGTAAACTCTATAAAAATAAAGGTGCCTTTTTAGTTCCATATAAAACATTAAATTGCACGAGTTAGAAATAAAATCTCAAACCCTGAGCATATATTTATGTCGTTTTTATTTAAAATCGAGAGAACAAATTTATTACTATTATTATTATTATTTAAATAAAACAAGGTGCTCCAATTAAATGTATCCTTGGTTTTTTAGTGTATGGGGTGAAAGTTTCGTCATAAAAAGCGTTATTTAGTGTAGTGCTTAGTTTTATTATGTGTCCAATCTTTTGGGTGTTTTACAACTCCATCATCATCTGTGGGAATAAAAGGTCCCTCGGTGACGACGCACCACAAAATTTTCTCAAATTATAGTCAGTGTACGTTCATGATTGATTTCCAAAAAGTATAACATTCACGTTTGAAAACAGGAGCTCTATCATAAGCCCCATTTGGATCGTCATCGTCCGCCACATTCATATACCTTTTGGTGTCGGTTAGACTTAATCAAAAGACTAGCTCTTGATGCCAATTTTGGGGTGAGAATATGGTGTAAGAAAATAGTCTAGAGGGAGTGTGAATAGACTTTTAAAACAAATTGAGCCAATTTTTGAGAAATGAATTATCAGAGTTTTTATGAGTAAGCGCACGAAAATGTTTAGAGCGAAAAAGAGTGAATTATACTTGAATTAAATTTAAATCACGTAAATACTTAATCACTTCACAAATATCACAAATTGAAATAATGATGATACTCAAGGTATTCAATTGATACCAATTGTATATTCACGAGAAGTGACTATACAATGATTCAATTTGCAAATTCTAAGCTCAACAAGTTTATTATATTTTAATCACCATTAAAGCTCGATTAGGTACCAATTCCAACAAAACCTAATCTTAAGCAATAAATCGCTACCAATAAAATAACGATAAACTACTCTAAGAATTGAAAATCTAAGCATGCAATATACTACATAATTTAAATACAAAAGTAAAAGAGAGAGAGAGAGAGAGAGAGAGAGAGAGAAAGAGAGAGAGAGAGAGAGAGAGAGAGAGAGAGAGAGAAGACACTTGGATTTATAGTACTTTGACTTTGTCGTACTCGCGTGAGTTTACGTGCATTTTTCAATGGTTTCCCACCGAAACCTTCATATTTCATTTTATTTTGATAAATATTCCAAGAGTTCATACAATCACTAATCCACAATAATACTGGAGAAAATAAATATTCTATTTGGATCTTGACGGGTATACAACTTCACGTCAAACTCTAATGCGCAATATTTACTCGATTAACGCTTTTAAATCTTCCAATATCACCAATTCTGCTCCAAGTCTTCGTCTGTAGCAATCAACCCTTTGATCCCATCAATTTCTTGAGTGGTGAATTGTTTGAAGATCTAAGAAGAACTCCACCTTATCTGCAGCCTTCCACACAGTCACTACTAAGGAAGTCTAGAGAGAAGAACCCCATTCTTTTCACACTGGAATTTGTTAGCACCAATGGTAACTCTTCAATCTTGCAAGAACCTGAAAATATTTACCCAATCATCAAGAATGGTTAGTTTCAAGATAGTGTCTCCCCTAATCAATCATAGAGCTCTCAATATCAAGATCTAAAAACAAAACAAAAGGTTGAAGATGAAAGAAATTTGAATGCAAGTGTTTTGAACTTTTTCAAAATGAGAGATAGTTGATTTCACAAAAAATCACAAAATGATTATTAAGTTTGTTTTATGAAAGGTGTTGACAAAAGGTTTTATATGTGCTTGAGATTAAGCACAAAAATAAGTGATAAAAGTTAGTTAGATTTGAATCAAGAACAATACATAATTTGATTCAAATGAGCAAGTGAATGGAATAAAAGCAATTTAGATTTTTTTACCCATTTTTTGCTTGATTCGAATCAAGTGCAAAGCATGATTCGAGTCAAAGACCCCGTAATTTTAATCATGAACAAAATCTGATTTAAAAGACCTCCAACAGACTCTCATGGAAACTGTTGAAAGCTGTGTGATTCGAATTATGTGCAAAGTTTGATTCGAATCAAATTGAGCAGGGGTGACCAGTAAATTTCTTGATTCGAATCATGTACAAAATATGATTCGAATCAAATTGTTTAAAAAGCTTTGTTTCACCCTGTTGAATTTGATTTGAATTAGAATGTGTGTTTAATTTGAATGATTCTAATCAAACACACAAAATCTCAATTTTTCATGTTTTTAAAAGTACTTTGAGATTTTTCGTTGCACCTAACTTGAATCAAAAAACACATATAGTTTTTATTCCACCGACTCATGCAACTGAATAAAAGCATCTTGATCAAGTTCAAACATAACCATTGTTTTATGCATTGCTAAAACGAATAACAAATTGATTTCAACCTTGATTCAAAAGATGTGCAATCATAAGGGAAACTCAATAAAACATAAACAACGAAAGCGATGACACAAGCAACAAAATAACTGTATTAGGGATGCTCCCCTACATGTGTTAGGGACATGCAACAACCTTCCCCATAGGATATGCAGCTTCAACCTCTCCATAATGCCACCTTTACCCAACTGACGATCAACCAACATAGTAATATTCTCTATCAATGGATACTTAGACTAAACATTAATAACATAGCAAAGAGGCTTGGAAGCCCCGACTCCACACAAACACCAAGAAAATATAAGCTAGAGAAAGAAAACACTAAGGTTCCATTAAAACTAAACTAAATCGAGATAAGACCATAACTATTACCAACCGTTGAGATAAAACCTTACTCACAAAAAGGATCCCCCACAAGAAAAGCAGAAGAGTAATAATGGCCTCACTGAGTTTAATTTCTTGGATCGCAACAAACTCCATTGAGTTTAAAGATATAAAATCTTTCACCTTATTCTTTTTAATTCTACTCCCTAACTTACAAACATTAAAATAGCATATCAACATTAAACAAAAAGTGGTTTGATTACTTTCAATAGTCACATACAAGTAGGGGTAGAAATAGGCTAGACTAGGCTAAGATTTAGAAGGCCTGGCTCTGGCCTACGATAAATTTAAAAAGCATGAGTCTGCCATGTGACTTATTATAGACTTTTTTTTTAGGCCTAATCTGGTATTTTCAAAAGTCTGACTTGACCTGAAAGCCTTTTTAAAACCTATTTATTATTAAGATTTTCAATTAATTCATATTACTTAAGAAGTCTTATAGGCCGACCTATATATGCATATATAGTCCGGCCTATTTAGCTTTTTTTTCCTAATATATATATATATATATATATATATATATATATATATATATATATATATATATATATATATATATATATATATATATATATATATATATATATATATATATATATATATATATGAAAATATAAATTGGCCAATAAATTTCATAAACTTTTTTAATAGTCTGAATTTGATTTGTTTAATTAAATAGAATTTTAAAAAAATTTGAATCTAGTCTTTTTATTAAATAGGTCTAATCCGATTCAGTCTTAAGTAGACTAGATTATAAACTCCTATAGACTCACCAGATCTATTTCCACTCCTACTTATAAATTACTATGGTGATTGGTCAAAAAAAAATTACGAAGTCTTATATTTATTATCTTTCCACCTATTATAATTATTCAAACAACAAGAGAATAATCATTACCATTCACATTTAACTCATACAGTTTAAGATTTTAAGTACGACCGAAGATTGTTCTAATGGTGTTTTAAATACATTTAGTGTTCCTCTCCAAAGTTTTAATATCAAACTCTGGTATTTTTGAGACTTTTCAAATGGGTCGTCTACATATGTAGTGGTGCCTCCAAAAAAAAATGACGATGTTATGGCTGATATGGGAAAACCCAAAGAGAATAGTGAGACTCAATAAATTGCATAACTGTAATCTGTCGGCTATAGGATTGAGACTATCCATGGTAGATTTCGAGGGGTGTATTAAGTGTTTGATGAACATTTTGTTTGATAAAAATATTTGATAGTTTATAATTGATTACTAATATCTGATAGTTTATTGTTGATGGTTAGTAACTTATATTTGATTACTCGTAGTCAGGGGCGAGAGTAAGTTGAGTTGAATTAGATTTTGTCAAACTTGAGTCTGACTTGTTAAAAATATTAAAGACTAAGTCTAATATTTAGTCTATCATGTATTTATTTTTAAGCATGAGTCAGACTTTTTTATAAGATCTGATTGACCTATTAGCTAATTTAAAAATTTATTTTATTTGAATATATATAAATAAATAATTTAATTAATATTTTTATAAATTTATCTGAGCTTACTTATTATTAACATAAGTATTGTGAGACTATTTATTAATATAAATGGTACTAAAGTTTGTTTGGATTGACTTATCTGAGTTTACCTATTAGTTTAAGAAAATTTATAAAAATAATTTATGATAAAATTTATACGGTGTTTTCAACCTATTCTAATAAGTTTTTGGAGATAACTGAATTTTATTTTTATATTTTAATTCAAAATATAAAATATAATATAATTATAATAATAAAATTATTTATATTTATTTATATATGTCGGTCTGATAAATTTAAAAGAGTTTTTTATGATTTAATTTTTTAATTAAAAATAATTATAAAAAAATTTAGATATTTTCTATTTAAAAAAATAATTTAGTATGATATAAGTTTGTGTAGGCTAAACTATAGATTTATGTTAGTTATTCTAGTCTATTCTTACTCCTACTCATAGTTAATAAATTAATTAAAATATTTTATAAATTTGTAATTCCATTAGTTGATAAATATAAAATAGTATAAAATAACTTTTTAAAATTAATAACTTAACTGTTTCATTATCTTTTACATATAAGTATTATATTAGTTTGTATTCAACAAAATTAAATATAACAGCATTTTAAAGATAAAACAATAATGTAATCATCACATATATGTAAATTTTAGCGGCAGACTTTTAAAAATAAAACAATAATATAATCATTAATAAGAGAATGTAAAAAGTGTTGCAGGAAGATATTTATAACTTTTTGTATATATAAAATTGGACTTTTTTATTGCATCTAAAACATATTTATTTTATTTTAAATTATTATAAATTATAAAGGATTAAAATGAATTTCAGTTAAAATAAAATAAAAATAGAAAAAACTAAAAACAAAAAATTTAAAGTTCAAAAGTAACTTCTGATAGCATTTGAAAAATAGTTCAAAACTAGTAGTATAACATAAAAGCTCGTGTTAAAAAATCTTTGTCGAACAGTTTTTTCTTATTGAAATGAGCTTAAAAGGTTAAAGCTAATATATTGATCTCAACGATAGACGAAAAATATTTTTGAGAGTATAATTTGTTATGGAGTCTAGTAAACTTTTTTTCAAGGATTCTGATGATACTTCGAGTAGTTTAAGGTTGTCGTTGATGTGCAGTTCTTGTGAAAGAGGGGAAGAGAAAAGGAAAGGTGTGAAGAAGGATATTTTAAGAGATTTAATTAAATCGTTGATTCAAGGAGAAATTTTATTTATACATTTTTTGCCATTCTAATAAAAGATTAAATAGAGTTGTATTGTTTGAAATACTTTTGTTGAAAGTGTGTTTATGGATTTTTTATAAATGTGTTTATGTTATTTGACCGACTTCACAATGAAAAGAGCCGCTACTATTAATCTAGCAAGATATCCGGATATTATTAGTATGTGTTGTATTTATTTGAAACAATATAAAATGTATTTACATATTTATGTAAATTTAAAATAAGTTGTTTAATTATAAAATGAATAATAATTATATAAATTCAAATATATTAAATAAATATTATTGATAATGATTCATGAGATATAAAATTAGTTGTTTACATGATTATGGAATATTATCCAATTTGATAAGCATAAAATATATATAGATACATATATAATTAAAAAATAAGTTACTTAATTATGAAATGAACAATGATTTTATAAATTTAATTAATGTTGATTAAAAATAAAATTAATATTATTCTGATAGTGACTCGTGAGATGGAAAGTTAGTTGTTTACACGATTCTATACGATATTATCCAATTTGATACGGTATAAAATATATTTAGTTATACATGTAAATTTGAAATAAGTCATTTAATCGTAAAATAAACAATGATCATATAAACTCAATTGTATTAAATAATCGTATAAAAGTAAAAAATAAAAGAACCTTGAGATGGAGAAATAATAAAAATTGACATTTGAAAATAAAGATTTTATCTTTTAAATAAAAATAATTGTTGATTAAAATAAAATAGATAATGTCAGATAGTGGTCCGTGAGATGGAAACACTATAACGAATAACACTTTTTATGACGAACCTTTCTTCTCTAACATGCTAAAAATCGAGAAGATATGTCCTGAGAGCGCAATGTTTTATTTTTTAATAAGATAAACAACATGTTACGTCGGTATTATATAAAATCGAGGTAACACAACTATAAATTAGCTTTTTTTTTATCCATAAAAAAATTAATAAACATGTTATCTCGGTTTTCTTGAGAACCGAGGTAATATAGCTATAAGGAACTTCAGTTCAAATCCCCATTGCCGCATTAAAACTTTTTTCAATGATTTATCACTTGGCGTCCTTTCCAACATGCTAAAAATTTTATTATCAATAAACAAGAATATGCAATAATAGAAAAAAGAAATATTTCATTAATAATAAAAAACAACGCAACAACGAAAGCTACTCAACAAATTCAAACTTCTTAGTCCACTAAAATTCAATATTATCCCTAATTATCCCTAGCTTATAGAAAAGTTCAGAAAGAACTCTTCCATAAGGTATGAGGAAAATCATTTCCTCTCGAGAAGTCTTTATCAGTTCCTTCAAGAAGTTGAAAATGGTTAGAGGAAGATTAACTCTCATGTTATATGTGAGGAATAACAAGAGATGCTTGTCATACCAAGTAAGCGTTTCTAGGTCTTTCTCTCTTGGGAGGAGATTTGCCACTAGAAGTTGAAACTAAAATTTTTCAATTGAGATTAGAGAAACAGGACTGGAGAGCTTAGTTTGATTGGCATAAATTCGGTGAAGTTGGGTTGAATAAACATTGTTGAATTCATAGTGTTCAACACAACTACCTGTCTCTTGACAGTTGATTGTCGTTGCAATCAGTGATGGAGTAATGAAGAAATAAGAGTCATTGACATAGGACTTGATGACTTCATCATGACCAGCTGGAACAATGGAGGCACTCATTCAAAACTCTTTAACGAAATTAGTGTATATGGGACCGTTAATAATGTGAAAGTAACCATTCAACTTTTGTCTGTTAAAAACTTGTCTTAGTTGAAAACGATCAATCATTGAAATCAACATACTTTTCATTGATAACTGTGATCGGTGGAAATAGAACTGACTGTTTTTAATGCTGGTTTGCGAAATGTCGCGGTAAGCAAGAGTCGCCACCGTCTTTTATTTTCTCCAACAAGGAAAGGACAAAAGCACAGCAAAATTCCTTTTCGAGATGTTTCTCGGGTTCGGGAGGTAGATTATAGAAAGGGAAGGTGTTATCACCCTTTCTATCCGTGGTTATCCACGGGCTCTTAGGTATTTGCTCACTATGTTTTCAAAAAGTTTTTGCTTTTCTTGTGTTTGTGGGTTTTGAAAAAGTTTTGTTTGAAAACTTCCATTTAACTGTTGTATCAGTCCTCAAGAGTGTATGAAGTGTTTGTTTGAAAACATTTGTCAGAAAAGTGTAGGTGCGAAAAGTTGTTTTTGTTTTGAAAGAGCAAGTACCTGAGAACCTCTACCTACTCAAAAGAAATTAAGTTGTGTAAATGTCCTTTAGACAGTACTATCCCACTATTGAGAAGTAGGTAGCACCGTCGTTGGAGTTTCGGGTCAATTCGATTATAGGGACATGTGGTCACCAAAGCAATAGTAGGACGCCTTAGCGGTAACCCTAATGTCCTAGAACCTTTTTATCCGAGGCAACCGTTTCGAGGCAACTTGGATCTTTAGACAGGAGGGCGACCTCTAAAACACCCTATACTCAATGACCACGTCGAGGCAACCAAGTGAGGCGTGCCCTAGGAGTGGCATGTGCGAGTATGTCAGGATTCAGTTAAGTTATCTTTTGTACATGTTATGGTGAGCTACGTTTTGATTTTAATTTTCAGACATAAGTCTTGTCATGCATAGCCTAATTAACATACATCTAGCAGTTAAATATTGCGAAAAGTAAATCTACGCTATTACAAGGCGTCGGGTATTTACATTGCCAAAAGCAAACCCTTGAAAAGTAAATTGCGGGAAAATAAATAAAGCGATAAAAAGTCCTAATTAAAGCTATTACATCCTCGGAGCAATTACATAATTGGATCAAAAATAATATGCGCGAAAAGAAATTGAATCGGAGAAGTCCTTACGGTTTTGACCCTTTTTGAGGAAGAAAGAAGTTTTTTATCATTTATGAATTTAATTAAACCTAAAACTAATTAATTAATAAAAAGAAATATTTTTTAAGTTTTTTATGTTTTTAATAAAAATAAAATAAAATAAAAAGATGATTAAAATGGTCAAAACCCTAATTCTATGTGAATTTTATTTATTGTGAAAAAAGTCAAAATGAACCTAATTAACTAAATTAATTACATTAGAACTTATTTACAAAAATAATAAATTAAAGGTGAAATTAATAATAATAAAAATATTTTAGTTTTCTGATTTTATTATGAAAAAATTAATTGAGTTAATTAAATAATAATAGTAATAATAATAATTAATAGTAAAATAATTAAATGGAAATTATAAAAGAAAAAAAAAGAAACAATGAACCAGGGGGGTGCTGGCCCAATTAGGAGGTACGTTTGGAATTTTGTGGCCCATTAACCTCAATCCTGCTTTGACTTTGGTGATTGTCCAGGGCGCGTGTTGACTTGGAGCATGATGATCATCATCTCATGGCCATTAGATTTGTGCCTGTAGACATCTGGCGCCTGGGATGTGAGGTGCATAGTGGATCACGTATTGGAGACCTATATGTGATTATGCAAAGAAAAATAGAAACAAATATTTTAGGGGACCTGGGATTCGAACCCAGGTCCCAATGGTTCCAAGCCAACGCAACAACCACTACACCACTTGCACGCTTTTGTTATTTAGATAATATACAATTAATATATTGGAAACTTGATCAATATGCTGAAAAAGAAAAATAACGCGCGTCTTTTTTGAACTGGCCAATGAGACATCCACACCTCATCATCTTCTTCGTTCATTCTGCAAAAACAAACATTAGATAGCGGGGGTTTTTAACCCCCACAAACTACAACAAGGAATAATAGCGAATAGAGATACGATGCATATAAATATTTCGCGAGGGTTCAAATGTGTTCGTCTGATTCTCACGAATTTAGTCATATGCCTTACAAGTCTCAATTTTTCTGGGTTTAGAAAGCCCCAAATTCAAACTCAAGAACCCTAGAAAACCGTTCATGGCATCTTGTGATTTGGGGAGTTTCAGTTCAATTAAGCCATACCAATAGCTTCGTATGATTCCTATTAACACAAAACAATCAAGCAAATATGTCAAATGGACATGAATTGAGAGTTACGATTCTGAAAAAAAGCTTCAAACCGTGAAACTGTAATGGACGATTCCTTGAGCTTTGGTATTGGAATTTGATTGTAAATCGTTCCTGAGAACTCCTGCAAGGTATTAGAATCAACAAAAAGCTTTAAATCGCTCTGGAATATAGAAATCAGTTTTGAGTTTTTCTTGGAATTTTTCAATATGCTATGGCCTTTGTCTGGAGCTTTCTCACGTGTATGGGATTAGGGTTTACTTGAATATATATAGAGGAATGAAATTAGGTTAAAATCTTGAACAAAAATCCATTGAATTGATGATTGAATATTTGATTGAAAATCAAATCTTTTTTGCATTTTCATGATTGGAAAAGGTTGCCAAATTTGTAGATTTTTGCATATTTGATTTGTACACGAAATTGCCAGCATATCTTGACCATATTTGCTTCACAAAAAGATTGAAAAACCAAATCTTGTATTTTCCTACAATTTAAATTAATTAAATGAATTAATATTGATTAAAAATCCAATTAATTAATAAAAAATAAGAAAATAAGTTCCATTAAGCTTGATGGGTCGTGAATAGGCCATGGATGAAGTTTCAAGAAGAAATTTGAGGCCCATTAGCAAAAATAAGGTGTTTTGAGCAAAGTTGACTTTTGCAAATTCATAAAAATTTCCCAACTTCTCCAATGCATATCTTGCTCAATTTTGATCATATGAACATGTTCTTGGACATTTTGGAAAGGTCTTGAAGTCCTCTAACCAATGCCTTTGGTCCCATGTCATTTGGATTTATCAATCTCAAGTTATGGCCTTTGACTCAAAATGCATTTTTGTTGACTTTTGAATTTGACCTATAATGTAGAAATTGATAACTTTTTGTGAGAGAATTTCTTGGAATTGGAATGTGAAGATGGATTGTGAAGATGAACCATGAAAAAGTTATGCCCTGGTCAAGATACAATTGACTTTTCTGCTGTCCAAAAATAGTAACTTCTTGCATCTTGATGATTTTTGAGCCATTCTTGTGGAATCATGATCAAGACTTGATCAAATGATGATTGTGGACTCAAAATAAGATGTTGACCAAAAATTCTGACTTTTGACTGCAAAATGACCATTTTGCCCCTATAGTTGACTGTGGATCAAATGGAGCTTTTGACTGTGCAAATTGGCATTGTGAGTCTTGAAACTTGACATGTAGGTGCTTGAGAATGTATATAGGCATATGAGACTTGATTGAGCCATTGAAAACCTCCAATTCCTTGAAAGAACCAAAACCCTAATTTCAGTTGTCTTAGGAGATGGTTTGACTGTGCACCTCTTGAGCCATCTTGAGTAATTTGAAAATCAATCTTGACAAATCTTGAGGAATATGGGAGGGCAAATTTTGGGGTACAACAGTTTCCCCTGTTCAATCTTCTTAAACCTGAGGATGTAGATTGGCTTTCGGGCCTTTCGTGATCCGAGGGTGGAAGATGATTGAACACTAAAGTGCCCAGAAATTTGCACTCGCATGGTGTAGTATCAGCAATGTGATGTCGGGAATGGGCTTACAGATACCATTTGGAGATATGATGGATAGGAGGATGGGCTTATAGATGCCATCTGGAGATGCGACAGAATCTTGTCGGGGATGGGCTTATAGATGCCATCTGGAGATGTGACAGAATCTTGTCGGGGATGGGCTTATAGATGCCATCTAGAAATGTTTGTTGAATTGTGACTTGGTAGGTTGAAAGAAGGAACATGTGCGGGGTTGCCTGATGATGAGTCCGTGTAAAACTGCATCTTGGAAGAGAAGGAATCGGTGTAGGGCTGCTTCATAATGGTCAAGTAGATAGTTGTCTTGTCTGGTTTCAGGTATTAATCTACAATCTGTCGTCCACAGATATTTCCTGGCTAGTTACACGTGTTGATCTGGAACTTGGAAAAGGTTGGGCGATGAGATAGTTGTCCTGTCTGGTTTCAGGTATTAATCTCTGACCTGAGAAAGAAAGATAGTTTTCCTGTCTGGTTTCAGGTATTGATCTTCAATCTATTTATGTAGATACTTTCCTGGCTAGTTACAGGTATAGATCTACAATCAGTTAATATAGGTGGTTTTCCTGTCTGGTTTCAGGTGTTAACCTATAATCAGTTCATATAGGTGGTTTTCCTGTCTGGTTTCAGGGGTTAACCTATAATCAGTCATCCACAAATATTTCCTGGCTAGTTACAGGTGTTGATCTGGGACTTAAGAAGGCTTGGTGATAATCATCTTTTGATTGGCCTTTCCCTGAAAAGGCAAAACATTAGTTGTATGCAATGTCATGATGTATGAAATGCATGATGTTATGATGTTCTCAAGAATGAATGAGATTGTGTCGTATGCACTTTATCATGTATGTAAGCAGGAGGTATGAAATGTGAAATGTTTATGAATGTATTTTCGTTTGGGAAAATAAATCCTTGACAGATGCCGGGAAGTTTGTTAAATCCTGGGCTGATGTTGAAGAGTAGAGTTCTTCGTTTCCGCTGGGGATGATGAACGAAGATGATTGCAAGAATAAACCTGTAGGAGAAGATGACTCCGTTGAGGGATAAACTTGGTGAAGAGATTACTCTCCAGGGAATTACTCTGTGGGGAAGAGATGCTTCGCTGAGATTTTAACGATAATTCCGCTAGGGACTCCGTTGATAAGCTCTGTTGGGGAATTTGATGAACTCCGCTGGGGGATAGAAAGAACTTCGCTGAGGACGATCTTTCCGTTGCAATTTGCTGAGGATAACCCAGTTAGACTCTGGTGGGGGATAACCTCCTGAATATGGCTGGGGAGAGATATTTGTACTCTGCAGGGGACAAGCTTCCAGAATCTACTGGGTAAGGTGATTCAACTCTCCTGGGGAAACTTTTTTTTTAGACTGCGCTGGGGAATGACTCCACTGGGGGTATCTTGTATTCCGCCGGGGAACAATCTTATATTTCCGTCGAGGAATATTAAGACTGTCGGGGATGCTTGCTGAGGAATACCTGTATACTCCGATGGGGAATATTAAGATTTACTGGGGGGTACCCAACTTGTTCGGGACTGATGATAGACCAACTCCGCTTGGGGGAAGAGTATTGCTGACTTGCTGGGGATACTGTTCCTTTTTAGGGCTGATGAGAGACCAACTCTGCTTGGGGGGAGTATTACTGATTCTTGTCTTACTCTGCGGGGAGTGAAGGTATCTTGGTCATATTCTTCAGCTGAACTTACCTTGGTACCTCGGTGGACAGAGCAACCAGATCGCTTAGACAATTTTTATTGCCCCTACTTCCGATATCACTCGTAATTAGTCCTTTGTTTCACATGCAAATATTTATGAACAACAATTAATGTCAAATGCATATATCAAAAATGAACATTGGACGTTCTTTGCAAAACAAAACAGATAAAGGAAAAACAATTTGCAATTTGTCTGAAAAATGAACTTGTATTGATTTTGAAATTTGCCTGTAAATAGGCGTTTTGTACAAGAGGCTGACGTCCTAGTAAGAGAACGCCGCCGAACAAAATAGAGTTTATACAGTTTGTGAAAAGGAAAACAAAACAACTATGTGAACAATCCCACTAGGTTCCAACTCTGCTATCGCCTTTATGTCTTCAAGCATCTCATCACTTTGCTGCTTAGTTGAAGAGGAATCTGATTGACTGGTGCCGTCTGAGCCTGATAGTTGATACCGAAGTCTGGATGCAGGGTGATCCAATGAGACATAGTAATATGCTTATCCCTAATTTTTGCCTGGACCGCCCTTTCGGGTTTTCAGCCCACCGGGATACCCATTTTTGCCCAAGCCGCCTTTTCAGGTTTTCGACTTGCCGGGTGTACAGATTTTTTTAATTATTTTCATCCCTTATTTTTGCCTGAACCCTTTTGGTTCGCCGGGAAGCCCTTATTTTTGCCTAGGCCAGTCGACCTAGCGGGTCTTTAATCATGCGTAGTATTTTTTCACTATGTCTGCATTAGCGGGGTGAGGAAGGTCGTCACCATCCATGGTAGTTAGAATCATCGCTCCCCCTGAGAAGATATTCTTAACCACGAATGGCCCTTCGTACGTAGGGGTCCATTTGCCCCTGGGATCACCTTGAGGTAGGATGATATACTTGATTACCAGGTCCCCGACTTGATACTCTTGTCGTCTGACTTTCTTGTTAAATGCCTTGATCATCCGTTTTTGGTACGTCTGACCATGAAAAATAGCAGTGAGTCTCTTTTCGTCGATTAGGTTTAGTTGATCAAGCCGAGTCTGGATCCAGTCGTCTTCTCTCAAACCTGCATCCTTCATTATCTGGAGAGAGGGTATCTGAACTTCAATAGGCAGGACTGCCTCCATGCCATAGACCAAGGAAAAGGGTGTTGCCCCTGTTGACGTCCGTGCTGAGGTACGGTACCCATGAAGAGCAAACGGTAACATCTCGTGCCAATCTTTGTAGGTCACTGCCATCTTTTGCACAATCTTCTTAATGTTCTTGTTTGCTGCTTCTACAACCCCATTCATCTTCGGCCGGTAAGGAGAAGAGTTATGGTGCTGTATCTTGAATTGTTCGTAGAGCTCAGTGATCATCTTGTTGTTAAGATTGGTACCATTGTCCGTAATGATCCTCTCCGGTACACCGTATCGACATATCAGGTTATGCCGAATGAACCGTGCCACGACGTTCTTGGTTACGGTGGCAAAGGAAGCTGCTTTAACCCACTTCGTAAAGTAATCAATTGCTACCAGGATGAAACGATGGCCATTGGATGCCGTAGGTCTGATCTCGCCTATCATATCAATGCCCCACATTGCAAAAGGCCAAGGTGCTGTCAAGACGTTCAGAGGAACTGGAGGTATGTGCACCTTATCAGCATATATCTGGCATTTGTGACACGTCCGAGAATGTTGATAACAGTCTGCTTCCATTGTTGACCAGTAATATCCTGCCCGAAGGATTTTCTTGGCCATAGTGTGTCCACTGGAATGCGTTCCGAAGGTACCTTTATGCAGCTATGCCATGATCCTTTCTGCTTCAGTCTTATCCACACAACGTAGTAAGGTTGAATCATGGTTTCGTTTGTAAAGAATGTCATTGCTGAGGAAGAACTTTGCCGCAAACCTTCTCAGAAACTTCTTGTCATTAACAGATGCGCCCTCAGGATATTCTTGAGCTTCAAGGTACCTCTTTACTTCATGATACCAAGGTTTTTCTGTTACCTCTTCGGTCTCAAGATCACAGCAATGTGCTGGTTCATCCAATTTCCAAATAATGATCCGGGGAGCCTCGTTGTCTCATTTGACTTTTAACATAGAAGACATCGTAGCCAGCGCGTCTGCCAACTGATTCTCCTCTCTTGGGAAGTGTTCAAAGGTTATCTTCTCGAAATGGGGAATCAACGTCAATACATACTCCTTGTAAGGAATAAGATTTGGGTGTTTCGTATCCCACTCGCCTTTGATCTGACTTATCACGAGAGCGGAATCTACGAAGACACTCAGAAACTTGATCCTTAGGTCAATTGCAGCTCGAAGACCCATGATGCGTGCTTCATACTCCGCCATGTTGTTGGTGCAGTTGAAACATAGTCGGGCGGTAAGTGGAGTATGAGAGCCTTTAGGAGATATGATCACATCGCCAATACCGTTACCCAAAGCGTTTGAGGCTCCGTCAAAGTGCATAGACCATCGGGATCCTTCCTCAGGTCCTTCATCCGGTCCAGGTACTTCACAATCAGTCACTACCATGATATTCTCGTCTGGAAATTCAAAGTTCATGGATTGGTAGTCATCCACTTCCTGGTGTGCCAAATGGTCTACCAATACACTTCCCTTGATTGCTTTTTGGGTCGTGTACTGGATGTCATATTCAGTCAAGATCATCTGCCATCTTGCTATTCTTCCGGACAAGGCGGGCTTTTCGAAGATGTACTTGATTGGATCCATTTTTGAAATCAACAGAGTAGTGTGAGTCAACATATACTGTCTCAGCTGGCGAGCAGCCCATACCAAAGCGCAGCAAGTTTTCTCGAGCAGTGAGTATCGGGTCTCACAGTCGGTAAAATTTTTGCTAAGGTAATAAATAGTGTGCTCTTTTCGGCCAGACTCGTCATGCTGACCTAACACACATCCCATTGAATTGTCAAGTACTGTCAAGTATAAGATTAAGGGTCTCCCTTCCACTGGTGGCATAAGAATGGGTGGCTCTTGGAGATACTCTTTGATTCTTTTGAAAGCGGCCTGGCATTCATCGTTCCAACGTACTACTTGATCTTTCTTCAGTAGCTTGAAGATTGGTTCACAGGTAGCAGTTAGATCTGAGATGAATCGGGCAATGTAGTTCAGCCGTCCTAGAAAGCCTCTGACCTCTTTCTCTGTCTTGGGAACTGGCATCTCTTGTATGGCTTTCACTTTGGTAGGGTCCACTTGAATACCTTTGTCGCTCACGACGAAGCCTAGTAGTTTTCCAGATCTCACCCCGAAGGTGCACTTGTTCGGGTTTAACCTCAGCTTGTACAACTTCAACCGATCAAACAGCTTCTGTAGATGGTCCAGGTGTTCCTCCTCAGTTTGGGACCTTGCAATCATATCGTTGACATATACTTAGATCTCATGATGGATCATGTCATGAAACAGAGCAACCATGGCACGCTGATATGTTGCCCCAGCATTTTTCAACCCAAAAGGCATGACCTTGTAGCAAAAGGTGCCCCGCTGAGTAACAAAGGTGGTCTTCTCCATGTCTTCAGGAGCCATCTTGATTTGATTATAACCGGAGAAACCATCCATGAAGGAGAATACCTTATGCTGAGCAGTGTTGTCAACCAGAACGTTGATGTGAGGTAGAGGGAAGTCATCCTTAGGGCTCGCCCTGTTCAAATCCCTGTAGTCAACACACATTCTGACCTTACCATCCTTCTTCGGCACTGGAACCACATTGGCAACCCACTAAGGGTAAGAAGTTACTGCTAGAAAACTGGCATCAAATTGTTTCATAACCTCAGCCTTGATTTTCTCGGACATCTCTGGACGCATACGGCGAACCTTCTGTTTTACTGGAGGACAATCTTCCTTGGTAGGCAGGTGATGAACCACGATGTCGGTATCCAACCCAGGCATATCTTCGTAAGACCAGGAAAAGATTTCCACATAGTCATGCAGCATCTGAATCAACCGTTGTTTCACACTAGACTCCAGATTGGCACCAATCTTGACTTCCTTTCTGTCTGTCTCAGTACCCAGATTTACCGTTTCCACTAGCTCTTCATGTGGCTGAATGGCCCTCTCTTCCTGGAGCAGCAGTCTTGCAAGCTCACCAGGCACTTCACAATCATCTTCACCTTCGTCTTTGGCTAAGTTGATCGGATTTTCGAAGTCATAACTGGCAGTAGCAGAGTCGTTACCAGTGAGATCCAAAGTGGATTGGGACCTGTATATGTGAGTGTGTGTAAATAGCTTCTTTGCAATATATAATAAAGAAAGACAAGGAGCGCAAGATTTGAAATGCAAAAACGTCCAATGCGTTTATTAATGATATATGAAAATGACACACAAAAGCCCTCACGAATGAAGCCACGGTGCCCCGGGTAAGACACCGGGCCATAAAGTTTCAAATTATTGTCTGTTACAAATTCAAAACAAAGGAGTTCATTACTGAGTCACAAAAGTAATAGGTATGAAGTCTTTCGCTGTCCAGTTGCTTGGTCCACCGTTGGTCGTAGGGTAGATCCAGCCGTCGAATTCAGATTCCTCCACGTTATCTTCAACGGCATTTACTCCCGAGTTACTTATGAACACGGGAGGTCTTCCAATCCTTGCACTACGCACAGCCCTCTGAGCTTCTGCAGTGAAACCCAAACCAAACTTGTCAGTCTTCTGAGTGAAATCAGGAAGTCGGCCCCAGTTTGCATACTCACCCTTCTCAATAACAGCTCGGGCATCCTTTAAGGAAGCCATCTTCAAAGGAGAATCTTCAATCACAGTCTCAGCTGATGCCAGTGTCTGAGGAACCTCTTCAAAGTGTTGAAATGGAGTCTCAATGAACTCCCCATCCATTTCTATGTACCGGAATGAGTTGAGGTGGCTGACCATGTATTCTTCCTCCCCCTGAACTGTCACAATCTTCCCCTTGACTGGGTACTTCAGCTTCTGATGTAGTGTAGAGGTCACAGCTCCAGCCTTATGGATCCATGGACGACCCAACAGACAAGAATAGGACGGTCGGATGTCCATCACATAGAATGTTGAATCAAAGATCTGAGAACCAACTCTGATTGGAATATCAACCTCGCCGTGCACCATTCTTTTAGACCCGTCAAAGGCCCAGACAACAATGTTACTTGGCTTTAGTTCCAACCCCTCGCAGTCCAACCTGTCTAGAGCTTTCTTGGGCAAGACGTTCAATGAGGACCCAGTGTCAACCAACACATGGGCAAGAGTAGTGCCCCTGCATTCAATGGAGACATGCAGGGCATTGTTATGGTTCTTCCCTTTAGCAGTCAGATCGGCGTCGGAGAAATCCAAACCATTATCAGCAGTTAAGTTGGCCACACAGTCGGTGAATTGATCAGCTGATGTCTCTTGTGGCACGTGGGCCATCTTCAGGAAGGTAATCAGAGACTTGGCATGGGCCTCTGAACACAACAACAGTGAGCATAGAAATTTTTGATGGGGTGTGCCCCAGCTGCTCAACTACATTAAAATCACTCTTCTTGATAATCTTAAGAATCTCTTTCATCTCCTGTTTGGAAGCTTCAACATTGACGGTCTTTGGTGCCTCCTTCTGGGCAGGCATATCAGTAGCGATCCCTTTGCCCCGAGCGTCAGATGACTCGGCAGCAGGGGTAGAAATAGGAACTTGATCCGGGAGGGAAGTAGATACACTTGCAGGTGTGATGACAATAGGTCTCTGGATAGTTGGTGGCGCAATATCTGGTGAGAAAAGTCTGCCACTGCGGGTGACTTTAGCAGGCCCGGTGATGTTGCTGACGCCGGTACTAGTATCAAACTCTTGTTTAACTCCAAGAACATAAACATTTGCCCCATAGTGCCAAGGGAGAGCTTTGTCTGATGTATAGGGGATGGGCCCCGGAATAGTGATGATTATAGGTGCAATCTTCTGAATAGGCATAATTTTGACAGAATTCTTTGAGGGAGCCTTGGGAAAATGGTTGAAAATAGTAACAATGGACACTTCTTCAGTAGGGGTAGCAGGAACAACAACCTTCTCAAACAGGATTTCTCTATTATCCATCAGGTTTTGGATACCTGACTTCAAAGATGGGCAACCAGTAGGTGAAACGGAACACAGATGGCAACCTTTATTACATCCCGAAAATAAACCGGCTAGCAACAGGTTCCTCTTGACAGTCAACAGCGGAGTAACAATATCATCCACAGAGGCTACATACAGGTCTTCCTCTACAGCATTCACTCCATGCTTGGGCATGGGAGCAGTCACAACATTGGGCCTTTCGGGTGCCTCGAACTCTATCTCTTTAGCATCAATTAGGTCCTGAACCTTATTCTTCAGAGCCCAACAATCATCTGTAGTATGCCCCGGGCTATCAGAGTGATAAGCGCAGCGGGCGTTAGGATTGTACTTTGGAGATGTTGTGTTTACAATCTTCGGAGCTTCTTTTATAGTCACCAGATTGGTGGTTAGTAACTGTGGAAATATTTGGGACAAGGTCATGCTGAGTCGAGTGAACTGCCTTCTAGGTCTCTCACCCCTTTGTTGGTTATGATGCTGAGGAGCAGCAGCAGGCTTTGAAATAACCACCGCGTTGACAGCCTGGCGACGTTCCGATTTATTCTGTCTCCTTGAACCATAGACAGCACTGGATTCCTTCTTGAACGGCTTCTTTTCAGTGCTCGAGGAGGCACCTTTCTGTATCTTCCCAGACTTGATACCAGCTTCGATCCTCTCACCAGTCAAGATAAGGTCTGTAAACCCGACTGAAGAATTCCCAATCAGATGGTTGAAGAACGGACCAGACAGGGTCCCCAAGAACATATCCACAAGTTCACGATCAGTTAAGGGTGGCTGCACCCTTCCAGCAAGGTCTCTCCACTTTTGAGCATACTCCTTAAATCCTTCACCCGTCCCTAGTGACATACCCTGGAGTTGGGTACGCGTAGGGGCGAGGTCGGAATTATACTGATATTGCTTATAGAACGCAGTAGCCAAATCTTCCCAGTTACGGATACTGGCTCCATTCAGCTGATAGAACCACTTGAGTTGAGTCCCTGAAAGACTATCCTGGAAGAAATGGATCCACAAATTCTTGTCAGCTGTATAAGGTTGGATCTTCCTTACATACGATCGGAGGTGTAGCTTAGGACAGGAAGCTCCGTCGTACTTTGCAAAAGCAGGTGCCTTGAACTTATGTGGGATCACCACCCCAGAGGATAAGCCTAGATCTCCAAAGTCCAACCTGGGCACATTCTGTATCTCCATAGCACTTAAGCGGTCCTCCAGCTGTTTATACCTATCCTCAGCAGGAGGATACTGTTCATCATTATAATCCGTCTCTTTGTCGGAGACCACATGACTAGGAACCCTTCTCTCTTGTGGACTGTCTTTGCCTACAGATGAGGTAGTCAGCTCAACCTCATTCTGTAATCCATTCCCAAATCTGCGTCCAGTGTTGAACAAGACGATCCTCTTCTTCTTCTTCTTCAGAATCAGAGTCTTCAACTCCTGTTGACCCTTGGCTAAGCTCATAACCAACTCCTGGAACTGGGCATTCTGGGCCTGGAGGGCCTTGATAGCTTGTTCAGTGGAAGGTTCAGAAGACATGACGATTGCTGAAATAAACAACGAAGAAGATAAGTGACCTGTAAAAAGGGTACCTGTTATGCATATGATGAATGGTATGCTATTTATGTAATGCATTCAAGGGTTCGAAAATTCAAATTCGTTGTAAACAAAAAGGGAACACACGTCATATTAAGAAGTAATTTTTTTAGTACATCAGTGCCTCATGGGAGAAATATTACAAAATACTTAATGTAAAAAGACATTGCGCATCCTCTTTGGAGCGATGTAAGTGTTGAGGGTCTTTTCCTCGTGAAGTAGGCGGGTGAGCTCCAAGACCTTCTTCTCACTGGCATGTAAGTTGGCTTCAAAAGCATTCCGTTCTTTCTTGAGTTGGATCCAGCTCTTTTGCATTTCCTCCCATGATGTTGGCATGTCAGGATGTAGGATGGTGTATGGGACATCTCCTTCCATAACAGGCTCTTTGATCACGGGGAGAATGTGAGGATATGGCATCATAAGCTTCTGGGAGCGGGCTCGTACCCACTTGAGGTAAGGCTCAAGGGGGATGGAATTCTTGTGCCCTAGTGTCTTACTATCTACCTTGTTAGGCATCCTCCAAGCTCTGATGAACCTTTGGCGAAGTCCTTGCGCATTGTTGTCGAAGTCAAAAACTATGTCAGGGATCAGCATGTCATGAGGGCCATCCCTCCGAGCATATCCAAATTGCCTCAAAGCCAGACAGGGGTTGTAAGTAATGCCTCCTCTAATTCCAAGTAAAGGAACATTAGGAAATTCTCCCCAACGGTCAATGATAGTGACATTTTCTCTGGACCGAGAACACCAATGTATACCAGAATGTGTGAGGGTCATCAGCCGTTGTGACCACCTTAAGCCCTGCTCGTTCTTCAAAACTGATTGTGGAAGGTGCGAAATAAACCACCTTTCCAGGAGAGGAGTGAAGTACATGAGAACACCTCTTTTTCTCATTGTTCGAGTGTAAAATGAGTGGAGGATGTCCCCAAGCAATGTAGGCATGGGATTCCTGGACATGAAAATCTTGACAGCATTTATATCTATAAGTTGATCAGGATTTGGGAACAACACCAACCCATAGACAAGGAGTGCCACAATTTCTTCTAAGGCTTGTAGGTCGAGAGAATTCCAACATTCTTGTGCCTTCTCAAACAGGAACTTTCCCAAGAATCCTTTGATACCACTTCTGATTTCCCAATGCCCCTTGATGTCAGATGGTTGCAGACGTAATGCTTGAGCAACCTCTTCAAGTTTTGGTTCCTTTTTCGTACCGTTGTAGGGTAGTTGACTAAGAATAGGAATTTTCAGAAGTTGAGAAAATTCTTCCAAAGTAGGCACCAATTGATAATCAGGGAAGGTAAAACAGTGGTGCAGGGGGTCAAAGAATTGGAAGAGAACCTTTATCATATCTTCTTCAATGTTGGTGTTGACCAAGCTGAGTAGTCTACCATGTCTTTCACTGAAGGGAGAGCTCCCGAGAATCCTGGATGTAAGCTCCTTGAGCTGAGGAGGGGTCCTTACAAGGTTGACCTGAATTGTTTTTCTGCGGAGAGACTCCATGTCCTACAAAACAAGAACAAAGATGAAGATCTGAACCCTTGAAATGGTTAGTAGATGCACATGATGCTTTATGATGTTATGATGTTATGATAAAGGCACACCACAAGTATTCACAAAAGGAAAACATGGTAAAGGCACACAAGTCACACAAAAGGGCCCTTAGATTTCAGGCCAGCATGAAGTTTAGGTACTACCCTCTTTCAGTTTCAGTTGGTTAAGACCTGTCTTACGAATAGTAATCGGGTTCTAAGGAGCTCAATATCATTGGATTATTTTCTATGTTCATTGTTTTGATTTAGCCACTTAACTGGTGACCAAAATATTCCAAGAAAACAACCCTCAATGAGTGTAGTATCGAGTATCTACCAACTTCGGACTGCACCAAAGTCGGTCATCTCACTACCCCTAAAGAGGCCAGGATGGTCAAGTAAGGTTCTAAGGTCAGTTGATACTTCGTGACACCATGCGGCGGCCCCGTACTCTCCTTGACTTGACTCAAGGGTTACCGGTACTCACCAAAGTGCCACATCAACGTAGCAACTTCTTCAACCATGTCAGTATACCCCGCACAGTTCCCTCACAGTTTGTTGCTACTTCTAAAGGGTATCCCCAGATCCGGGTTAGGATCTATAAAACCCCGATACAAGCCCACAATATTAAAGAATTCAAGGCATACAATTGAAAACATGGTGATCTAATCCTAAGGTACACCTCACTTATTAATGATCCCCAACAGAGTCGCCAGTTCTGTGATCGGTGGAAATAGAACTGACTGTTTTTAATGCTGGTTTGCAAAATGTCGCGGTAAGCAAGAGTCGCCACCGTCTTTTATTTTCTCCAACAAGGAAAGGACAAAAGCACAACAAAATTCCTTTTCGAGATGTTTCTCGGGTTCGGGAGGTAGATTATAGAAAGGGAAGGTGTTAGCACCCTTTCTATCCGTGGTTATCCACGGGCTCTTAGGTACTTGCTCACTATGTTTTCAAAAACTTTTTGCTTTTCTTGTGTTTGTGGGTTTTGAAAAAGTTTTGTTTGAAAACTTCGATTTAACTCTTGTATCAGTCCTCAAGAGTGTATGAAGTGTTTGTTTGAAAACATTTGTCAGAAAAGTGTAGGTGCGAAAAGTTGTTTTTGTTTTGAAAGAGCAAGTACCTGAGAACCTCTACCTACTCAAAAGAAATTAAGCTGTGTAAATGTCCTTTAGACAGTACTATCCCACTATTGAGAAGTAGGTAGCACCGTCATTGGAGTTTCGGGTCAATTCGATTATAGGGACATGTGGTCACCAAAGCAATAGTAAGACGCCTTAGCGGTAACCCTAATGTCCTAGATCCTTTTTATCCGAGGCAACCGTTTCGAGGAAACTTGGATCTTTAGACAGGAGGGCGACCTTTAAAACACCCTATACTCAATGACCACGTCGAGGCAACCAAGTGAGGCGTACCCTAGGAGTGGCATGTGCGAGTGTGTCAGGATTCAGTTAAGTTATCTTTGTACATGTTATGGTGAGCTACGTTTTGATTTTAATTTTCAGACATAAGTCTTGTCATGCATAGCCTAATTAACATACATCTAGCAGTTAAATATTGCGAAAAGTAAATCTACGCTATTACAAGGCGTCGGGTATTTACATTGCCAAAAGCAAACCCTTGAAAAGTAAATTGCGGGAAAATAAATAAAGCGATAAAAAGTCCTAATTAAAGCTATTACATCCTCGGAGCAATTACATAATTGGATCAAAAATAATATGCGCGAAAAGAAATTGAATCGGAGAAGTCCTTACGGTTTTGACCCTTTTTGAGGAAGAAAGAAGTTTTTTATCATTTATGAATTTAATTAAACCTAAAACTAATTAATTAATAAAAAGAAATATTTTTTAAGTTTTTTATGTTTTTAATAAAAATGAAATAAAATAAAAAGATGATTAAAATGGTCAAAACCCTAATTCTATGTCAATTTTATTTATTGTGAAAAAAGTCAAAATGAACCTAATTAACTAAATTAATTACATTAGAATTTATTTACAAAAATAATAAATTAAAGGTGAAATTAATAATAATAAAAATATTTTAGTTTTCTGATTTTATTATGAAAAAATTAATTGAGTTAATTAAATAATAATAGTAATAATAATAATTAATAGTAAAATAATTAAATGGAAATTATAAAAGAAAAAAAAAGAAACAATGAACCAGGGGGGTGCTGGCCCAATTAGGAGGTACGTTTGGAATTTTGTGGCCCATTAACCTCAAGCCTGCTTTGACTTTGGTGATTGTCCAGGGCGCGTGTTGACTGGGAGCATGATCATCATCATCTCATGGCCATTAGATTTGTGCCTGTAGACATCTGGCGCCTGGGATGTGAGGTGCATAGTGGATCACGTATTGGAGACCTGTATGTGATTATGCAAAGAAAAATAGAAACAAATATTTTAGGGGACCTGGGATTCGAACCCAGGTCCCAATGGTTCCAAGCCAACACAACAACCACTACACCACTTGCACGCTTTTGTTATTTAGATAATATACAATTAATATATTGGAAACTTGATCAATATGCTGAAAAAGAAAAATAATGCGCGTCTTTTTTGAACTGGCCAATGAGACATCCACACCTCATCATCTTCTTCGTTCATTCTGCAAAAACAAACATTAGATAAGGGGGTTTTTAACCCCCACAAACTACAACAAGGAATAATAGCGAATAGAGATACGACGCACATAAATATTTCGCGAGGGTTCAAATGTGTTCGTCTGATTCTCACGAATTCAGTCATATGCCTTACAAGTCTTAATTTTTCTGGGTTTAGAAAGCCCCAAATTCAAACTCAAGAACCCTAGAAAACCGTTCATGGCATCTTGTGATTTAGGGAGTTTCAGTTCAATTAAGCCATACCAATAGCTTCGTATGATTCCTATTAACACAAAACAATCAAGCAAATATGTCAAATGCACATGAATTAAGAGTTACGATTCTGAAAAAAAGCTTCAAACCGTGAAATTGTAATGGACGATTCCTTGAGCTTTGGTATTGGAATTTGATTGTAAATCGTTCCTGAGAACTCCTGCAAGGTATTAGAATCAACAAAAAGCTTTGAATCGCTCTGGAATATAGAAATCAGTTTTGAGTTTTTCTTGGAATTTTTCAATATGCTATGGCCTTTGTCTGCAGCTTTCTTACCTGTATGGGATTAGGGTTTACTTAAATATATATAGAGGAATGGAATTAGATTAAAATCTTGAACAAAAATCCATTGAATTGATTATTGAATATTTGATTGAAAATCAAATCTTTTTTGCATTTTCATGATTAGAAAAGGTTTCCAAATTTGGAGATTTTTGCATATTTGATTTGTACACGAAATTGCCAGCATATCTTGACCATATTTGCTTCACAAAAAGATTGAAAAACCAAATCTTGTATTTTCCTACAATTTAAATTAATTAAATGAATTAATATTGATTAAAAATCCAATTAATTAATAAAAAATAAGAAAATAAGTTCAATTAAGCTTGATGGGTCGTGCATAGGCCATGGATGAAGTTTCAAGAAGAAAATTGAGGCCCATTAGCAAAAATAAGGTGTTTTGAGCAAAGTTGACTTTTGCAAATTCATAAAAATTTCCCAACTTCTCCAATGCATATCTTGCTCAATTTTGATCATATGAACATGTTCTTGGACATTTTGTAAAGGTCTTGAAGTCCTCTAACCAATGCCTTTGGTCCCATGTCATTTGGATTTATCAATCTCAAGTTATGGCCTTTGACTCAAAATGCATTTTTGTTGACTTTTGAATTTGACCTATAATGTAGAAATTGATAACTTTTTGTGAGAGAATTTCTTGGACTTGGAATGTGAAGATGGATTGTGAAGATGAACCATGAAAAAGTTATGCCCTGGTCAAGATACAGTTGACTTTTCTGCTGTCCAAAAATAGTAACTTCTTGCATCTTGATGATTTTTGAGCCATTCTTGTGGAATCATGATCAAGACTTGATCAAATGATGATTGTGGACTCAAAATAAGATGTTGACCAAAAATTATGACTTTTGACTGCAAAATGACCATTTTGCCCCTGTAGTTGACTGTGGATCAAATGGAGCTTTTGACTGTGCAAATTGGCATTGTGAGTCTTGAAACTTGACATGTAGGTGCTTGAGAATGTATATAGGCATATGAGACTTGATTGAGACATTGAAAACCTCCAATTCCTTGAAAGAACCAAAACCCTAATTTCAGCTGTCTTAGGAGATGGTTTGACTGTGCACCTCTTGAGCCATCTTGAGTAATTTGAAAATCAATCTTGACAAATCTTGAGGAATATGAGAGGGCAAATTTTGGGGTACAACAATAACGAACAACAGATTTGCATCCATTTATGATAAGAAAAAAGGGCTTTGAAACAAGGAAACAAGACACAGAGTTGGTAATGAGACGTTGAAAATGGGAAAAGATTTTGAAAAAATGTTTGAAGACACAACGAGTTGGTAATTAGACATTTAAATAGCTCAAATGTCTCCATGATAATCCAAAAGAGACGTTATGACTTGAATATAGATGATCATTATTATTCTAGGTAAGTTATATTATTCTAATGCATGCGTGTCACATCGGTGTTCTAACCTCTGTTTTATTTGTATTTTTATTGGTAATATAAATGTTCTAACCCATCGGTTTTCCATAAAAACCGAGGGAACATTTTAGCGTTAAAATTGACGCTAAAATTGGAACCTATAATTTAATTGTAGTTTTTATTTGTAAAATAAATGTTCTAACTCGTTGGTTATCCTAAAAATGGATGTAACATTTAGCGTAAAAATTGAGATATTTATCAAATCCTTAATCAAATCACTGTCGTACATTTCATGACTATCAACGATTAAGACATTACCATTAGCGATCCGCATGAAACATAAATTACTTTAATTTCATTATAAAAGCATTATGAAACTATCAAGACATTACCATCAGTGCTCAACTTTAAGATTTGCAAGAATCTTTATCATGAAGAGTTCTCCATGGTTTAAGGTTTGTGTTCTTAAATCAACATGTTAAAACATGTGATGTAACACCAGTCCTATCATAATGTTAAATCAACATGTTACGACATGTGATGTAACATCATGACATAAAACTTTAACCCCCCCCCCCCCCTAGCCAAAATATTGATAAAAAGACACAGAGTAAATATACACATTGAAACCACATAAGACAAACATAAGTTACATGTCAAACATGCAGACTCTGTACAACATTGGCCAACAGCTCACACATGAGGAAGAAGATATCCTGGCACTTCCTTTGTGTCCTAGAACCAATTATCATCACAGAAGAAGGAACAATCTTCACCGGAAGCACAAGATAACCCTTAAGAAGAAACAAATATAAATACGTAACTCAGAGTATACAAAATACGTAACTCAGAGCACAAGACACAATTGTGCTTCATAACTCAGAACACACAACACAAAAACCACCCCGGATGTTAGAACACCCATTGACACATTCTTGCAAACCAACAGCAAGAACAGACTTCATACTCACATGATGGACAATCATGCTTTCCTTACAGTGTTGCATAAGGCAAACAACACTTGATTAAGCACAGATAAAAATACCAAGGACAAAAAGCAGATAGACTCTATGTTTGATGCATGATTAATTGCACCGAAACCGACTCAACAAACACACTCTTTTTTTTATAAAAAACATATAGCATATAAAATTTATCCCACACAACCTTGACCAACCACTGAGTCTGAATCATGTAAGATCACATGTTCCTTATTGAGGGACTTCACCTATACTAGGTGTTTTCCTTATCCTGGATGTTTCAAGAGATGTTACAACATCTGTTACAATGTTGAGCACTACAAAAAAAACATAACCCACTTCCTTCTTGAATTATAGCATAAATGTTTTTCTTTTGCACCAAGCACTATAGAAACAAAACTTGTGAGGATGATAAGGATGTAAGATCTTTAAATACAAGGAAATTTACTTAGGTTATAACGAACCATTACTTGTAACAAAACTTCCAATTAATGAGAGCTTTTACACAGGAAGATAACCCTTAGTAATAGTGAACCACTCACCATAGGAGAGATACACGTTATTCTTCAGCTTTCTCTTTTTCCCAAACTTTGACTCCTTTAAAAATGTTACAACATTTGAAATGACAATTACCATGCCATTGAAAATGATTCTTTTAAGATTACCTAGCACAAAGATGATAGAACCAATGAATTTGTTCTGCATGTAGAATAAAATCATTGTACCTTGATTGCAGTAGTTGGTCACACTATAATGTCATGACATCTAGTTTGACATTGTGATCTTCTAGTAATCAAACCAAAATAGAACACACCTATCTTCAGAAATGTACCTAATCTTCAAGATATATCAGGACTCAATTAATTCTAATATAAGAGATCAAAATATCCTCTAATAATACAATCTTATTCTAACTTGGCAAAAAGCATTCTACTCGAAGACTCTTAATCATTCAGTATTCCATTCTGAAACATTTGATGACCACAGACCAAAACAAACTCCAAATAATTAACTCCCTCTTAAATTGATTTTTAAGAGCTTCCTCATTCAGTGTCTCCTAGCCCTTCAGAATCTTTCAAACAATGGAGTAACAAACTTCTGTGATGATGTTCCAACATCTGGTTGAACATCAGTACATTTCTCAGAACATATCATTGATCTTGGTCCTAAAGTTACTGATTACTAAAAGTACTTCTCTCAATAAAATAACTCAGAAACATACCTTGTTCTCATAAAAGGAGTAGATAAGACCTTTGAAGAATTCATAGATATTAGATTTACTTTGACAAAGAAAGTCATATACAACTTTCTATCCACCAGGACCTTCACCTTTCATTGAACCATTCAGATCCATAAAATAGGTTATTGGGCTTTTGTAATTGACTGATCTTTACTTCTTCTTCCTTTGAACACCAAGTAAGAGAATAAACAGTTGAATAGTTGTGAATTTCACAAATAGAAATCGTTCATTTATCCTCAAAGGGACCCCAAATATCTCATAAGAGACACGACATTCTTCCTCGAAGAAACAACTGAATCAGTTGTTAAGTAAAATCAATTATCAAAAACTTAAAGAATCCATCCTGAATTATTTAGTTATGCAATGTTCTTAAAAATTTCCTTTTAATATCATCCACAAAGTAATACTGACTAGAATGAGACTTAAACAAACTACCAAAAACACTTCTACATATGATAAGTGTTTGGAATAGTTAGTGTCATAATACCAATCATCTTAAATGAAGACCTAATAAAGGTATGAGAGATAAGGCAATGATTAACTTTCCTGAGCATTAACCACTGTTTTATTAAGCAACACTAAACTTAAACTTCGAGAAAATAACCAAAAATTGTTAACATCAGCTTAACACAAAAGAGATACATTCAGTGCATGTAAATCCTTTTTAGCATGAGTAAGAAAAATGTCCAGCATAATGTTATGACATTATTAACTCAGCTTGCCTTTTAATAACAACAACCTTTTGTCTTTTTTGAGTTTTCTCTCTGCTAATTAGCTTACAAGAAAACTTATCCTCCTTAAACTTCCAATCATTTTCCCTTTTGAAGAAACTCCTCCATCTAATATGAACCATCCTTACAAAAGCTATCAACATATCAAGCTTTAAGATAAAATATTGTCACATCACCTAGCAAAAACATAGAGTAGATACTTCTTCATTCTCTTAAGACATAAGATCATAAATAAACCTCCTCCTATTTATTCACAGTTGAAAAACTCCCCTCATTCTAGATACAAGTCATAGAAACAAACTTCCAGCTCATTATGAGATAAATCTTCAGTTCATAAATCTTCATAAGAAGTCCATCTTCCAGTCAAACCAGTAATAGACAACCCATACAGTTTCTCTTGAGATAAGTAGTGCATTTTACTCTATAGAGATCCAAGGTCTTCATATTCCTAGAATGTTTAGACATTGATCTATACACCAATTCCAGCCTTTTCTTTTATCATCACAGACCTGTCAAAGTCAGCATAGATGTTATAAGATAAGGTCACGACATAATGTCAAATTTCTTCAACTCCTGCTTAGATTGACTTCCAAGGAACATAACAATAATAAGAAACCCTTCATTAGAAAACTGAAAACAAGTTTTTAACAGAGTTGTTAAAAAATTCCATGCTCATGTTCTTCTTTAATAACTGTAACTTCCATGTTAAATATCTTGAAGGAGACTTGATTTTCTTCTTCTTGATCAAACACTAAGATGTGCCTTTATGAGTGGACTTGAGAATCTCCCAAGTATCTTTGGCCATAAGAGATAATAAGTCTGAAGTAGAAACTTATCAATTACATTGATTACAAAATTGACAACTTCAAAGTTACATAGAGACAACTCATGCTCTTCTCTTCAATCTCTTCAGAACCAGGATTCTCCTATCTTGATAATTCTTCAAAAACAAATGCTATATAATGAACCAGAATACAATCATTATAGTCTTCCACAAGGAACTGAAGTACCTATAAAAATTACTCGGTGAAACTCACCCAATGGACAAGGTACATGCTCTGATACCAATTGAAAATTTTGTGGTACAAGCAAAAAATGGAAATACATAAATTCCAACATTAGACCAATGTCAAGACAAATGTTACAACATCCATTCTGACATCCTGAAAGTTTTATAATAGAAACTTAAACAACAGAAAGATAAAGAACACAGTGATATCTTAACCCAACTCTAGGGGCTAACAAGCCAGGAAGGAAGTCCACTATTAGTAGTATTAGTTCAAAGCTAAATTGGTCCCAAGCTAACAACTTCTCGCTTAATCCCTACCCAATGCTACTTCTACCTAGGTTCTCCCTAGGTCTGAGAAATCGAAATCTCACGTCCAATCACCGTATTGATAAAAGACATATCCCAATCAGAGGCTGACTATAAACATGTCACAATTATAACAGCCTGAATAATAAAAACAGGAAGATCACACTTCCAAATCAAATAATCACCCAAGTCTCTTGACCAATAATAATAATTAGAGTTGCTTAAAACTTTCTCCAAGAACAATACTCAACTCATTGCGTAAAGGCTTCTGAGTGAGAACAATAAGCTAACCACGTGTATCGAGTCATACAAGGGTGACAAACACCTTCACAATACACAAGAGACTCTCAAAACCTAATATTATTTTCTTCCCCTAATTTTTACAATTGTTGAAAGATTAAATTACATTAGGTTAGTTCTTTTTTAAATACACTTCTTCAATCCACGAGCTTCGATATTTTGAATCTGAAAGTTTCTTGAACCACAAGTTGAGAGTTGTATCTATTGTGCAACAACATCTCCTTAAATCTTGGAATAACCAATACAAAGTTTCCTAATTAGACTCAATAAACCAATTTAGTAACTAATGCACAACTGGAGATGTAAAAACTTGTTCCAGATAAAATCTTCTTGACCTGCTGTAATACGGTGGGAGAACTGACTTGGGTATTTTGCGTTTTATCATAATTGTTGCGGATAGCAAGAGTCGTAACCGGCTTTTCCTTTATCCAATAAAGGAAAGGGTGAAAAGAACATGAAATTACTTTTGATAATTTTCTTGAGTTAGGAGGATAGATTATGAAAAGGGAAGGTGTTAGCACCATTTTCATCCATAGTTATCTACGGGCTCTTAGTTGTTAGCTCACTTTGAAAATGCTTTGTTTTTTAGTGATGTTTTTTAAAGTATTTTTGAAAAGTGTCTTCATTTAGGCGAACTTTGTAATGATTCTCGTCTATATAAGAATGCATACAAAGTGTTGACTTTTGAAAATATTTCATTTGAAAGTGTTGGTCTATTTTGAGAGATGTTTTGAAAATGGTTGTGAGCAAACAACTATGAATGTTCTACCTACTAAAAAATTCCTTGTTCATTTCCTCCTCCTTTAGATATTTCTATCTTGCCATTGGTTAGTATGTATCCCTATCATTGGTTGTGAAGGGACAGGCGTGGGTCATCGTATAGTCATAGAAAGCAATGTTGTAGGATACCTTAGAGATTTGTCTTAAGAGTCTAATATCATTTACCGAAGGCAACATTGAAGGGTCATCGAGGGACTACAATCTTGTATTCGAGGGTCATTGCTAAAGTATCCCACGTTCGAGAGACATGATTGCTTATTCTCAAGGCAACAAGTGAGGTTAACCCTAGAGGTGCAAGTGTGCAAAGTATTTGTTTTTTTCATGCATTTTTGTCTTGAATTAGGATTTTATAGTTGTTGATTTTATTCTTTCCATACAAACCCTAATTACTAGCATTTGTATTTGAAAGCGATAAATTGCGGAATATAAAGATTCTACGCTATTACATCAATTGGGGATGGGGGTACACATTTACAAATAGGGAGATGACAAGTAATTAAACCCTAAGTTACTATTACAACCATATTGAATGGATAAATAATATACAAGAAATGTAAAGATAATGTGCAAGGATAAAAATGATATGGAAAGAAAATGTCTTTGTTTAAGTTTTTTTTGTTATGAAAAGGTTTTTTTGACCTAATTAACTAAAAGAAAATAATTAACTAGTCTAAATTAATTTTAAAGAAATTAAGCCTAAGTTAAAATGGAAAAGAAATAAAATTAATCAAAAAAGTATCTTTTAGGGTTTTTATGAAAAAGTTTTATATTAATTAAATTAGTATAAGAAAGTTAATTAATTAAAAGAAACCTAAGTTCTAAATTAATTTTAATTAGAAAAGAGAAAATAAAATAAAATAAACCTATGTCTAATATTTATTTATGGAAAGAAATTAAATTGAAAATAATAAAAGATTTTTTGTCTTTTTGTTTTAAAAGAAATAAAATATAAGTGTATAGAATATAAATAATAAATAGAACTATTTTTCTGGATTTTTGATTTAATAAGTAATAATAATAATAATAAAATAAAGAAAGAGAAAATAAAATAAAAATATAAAAATAAAGTCACGGGTGTGAAATGAGAAAAGGTGGTTTTGAAGTAAAACAGTTTTAGGGTTTAGGCCCAAAATGAGTTTTTTTGTTAATCAGAAAAATAAAGGAAATAAAATAAAAGATGGGCCTGCACTGTAAAGTGTAATGGGAGGGGTGAATCTGAGCAAAAAAATCAAAGCCCGGTGGGCTTAGGCCCAGGCACGCAAGCTTGTGCCAAAAAAAAGGGAAAAACAATGAAAATTTGGAAAAAGGGCAGCGCTGGGGCTCGAACCTAGGCCCTTAGCAATAATATGTGCGCGCTCTACCACTTGAGTGACTATACATCCATTAACTTATGTCAAACCATGTTATTATATTTTAAACTCTTTCCATGACTATCATCTTCTTCTTTCTCACGCCATCTTCCTTCACCATTTTTGAATTTCATAACTTACTCATTTCTCAACCATTCTCAAAAGTATAAACATCAAACTTGTTAGAAATTTCATCACGATTTCAAACATGTAAATAACTTAAGCAACAGATCATAGATGAACACAAATTTTAAATGGTACCAAATCTGGCCTAATTTTTTCAGAAAGTTCAACTCTAAAGTTCTCACTACTCAGTCAATATAAATGAAATCTAAGGATATGGTCATCTTTAGGGCTATGATGTCTACATTTTATCTTTGAAAATGGAAGCCTAACAATGCCTATATGAAGAGATTGAAAGTTATAAATTTAACCTCAAAAATGGAAATCGTGTTCTGTAAATGAGCTTGATTCAAGTTGTTGTAATGATCATGTCAGCTTCTTTGAGCCCCTAGGAAGCTATTCCAATGGTTACTTTGAGCCGAGAGTGCTTGAACTAGCCTGGAGAAGTCAAGATGCAGACCTCTGTTTTTGAATATGGAAGATGGTGATGGAAGTGTTACAGATTGAAAACAGGGATTGGGATAGTCTCTATATGTGTATTAGAAGCTTTGTGAATGGTTTAGCCAAGAAATGCACGAGTGGATTTGAAGATGAATGTGAAAAGTCAGAAAATGACACAAAAATGGAGGTTTTGTGCAACTTCTGGCTTGAGAGAGTTTGATAGTTTTAGAGGGCTTGTAATATTGTCCCCTAAGTTGCATAAGAGTGTCTTGATATATAGGAAAAGGTTTGGAGACTTGAGATGGTCAGAATCACAAAAGCACAAGTTATGGGATTTTTGCTTGTTTTTGAAGCAAGCTTGAAACATCTTGTTCCAATGTGAAGTACAAAGCTTGTAGGGTGGTTGTAACCTTTAAACATGCTTGTTCTGATTGTGTAGGGGATGCTTGTGATTAAAGCAACTTTACAAGAATTGAATGGTTACTTTCATCCCAAAATGGAAATTTGGTTTGGATAATGCTTGAATCAATTGGAAAATTGATCAATCAGTTGTGTAAACATTAAAATATGGAGTGATTAACAAGTTTGAGGCCTTCAAAGCAAATATTATGCAACATGGCTATGAATTGGTTAAGTGTTTATCACAAATTCTGCCTTGTAGATCAAGATTGAAACCCTAACTTCATCTCTTCGATTCTCTTAGCTCAAGCATGACCTCGAAGAGTTCTTGGACTTTTTGGAAATACGGTAACATACTCTACAACCTTAATGTTTTCCGTATTTGAATAATCCAATTGTAACTATGTGAAAAGTTGTCATGAAGTTGGTACAAAAATCTGCCTAACTAGGTCAAATTTTCACTAAGTGTTTTAAGAAAAAGTTCATGACTTTATGGCCTTATAACTCAAAATCTAAGCATTTTTTGGACATGAGCCCTCTAATACAAGTTTGTAGAATTCATCAAGATCTACAACTTTCATGTTGAAAGTTTTCCTTGAATCATCTTGCATCATGGTGAAAAATTGGCATGAAGTCATGAAGAAAAGCATGTATGAATCAAAAAAATTTCTAACTTAAAAACTTTGACTTTTCAAAATGAATTTTGAATTTCTTGATTTCTTGATGATCAAGTTTCATATTTTTGCATGTATTGATGAAATATGATCTTTGAAACTTAATTTTGATTAAAAAGTCAAAGTTTAACTTTTCAGTGTACAGTTGACTTTTCATCAGTTGATCAAATTTCAACTATAAATCAATTAATCTTGAGAAATGAATTGAACCATGCAATTAGGTCAAGAGGATGCATTCGAATCATTGATACCATGTTTCAAGCCAATATGTCATGTATTAGGTCAAAAGTAAAAAATCAGGCCTTCTCAGTCAAAACCCTAATTTTGACCATTTTGCCCTTTTGGTGATTTGATCAATTTTCTTGGGGAGTTGTGATCCAAACTTGATCAATTGATACATATGAGTTAAAAATGTTGATATGGGCCAAATGTTTTGAAGTTTGACTGTAATTTGACCACAATTGACTTTTTATCCAATACAGCTAATTTTAGGTCATCTGATCAATTGACTGAGCAAACTTGAACTGCAAGACTTGAAACTTGACATGAGCAATCTTGAAATTATATAATGATTGATGAAAGTCATATGAGATATTAAAAGTCCAATTGTCCTTGTGAAAACTCAAACCCTAATTTGAGATATCAGTGTTGAGGAGATGTCTTGACCTAGTCAATCCTTGTACAAGCTTAAGCTATTGAAGATCTTGTGGGAAATGTCTTGAGAAATGAGAGGGAAAATTTTGGGGTACAACAGCTGCCCCTGTTCAATCTTCTTAAACCTGAAGATTTAGACTTGTGGGTCCTCCATTCGTGACTTGAAGGTGAAAGATGATTGAACATTAAAGTGCCCATAAATTTTCACTCGATGATGTGTTAGTTGATTATGTAGGGAATGAGCTTAAAGATGCCATTTGGAGAAATGATGAAGAGTTTTCCGAAGATGGGCTTACATATGCCATCCAAAGTGACTGTTGGTAGAAACTAGAAGAAGTATCTGAATAAATCCTTGGTCGATTTATACTAAAACTGTAGATGTCTTTTGCCTGTCTTTAACTGGGAGAAATAAATCTAACCAGAAGTGGTCTTGTGATGGTGACTTCACTGGGGAAACAAATCTAACCAGAAGAGCTCTATTGATTGCCTATTATTAATTGGTAGAAGTAAATCCATCCAAAATAGGACTTTTGTTTTGTTGACTGCTTTTTCCTACAAGGAAGAGGGTTAGTTGCATGCAGATGTATGCATAGCGTCATGATGTTCTCAAAATAAATGAGATTATGTTGTATGAATTTGTCATGTATGTAGTATGATTTATGAATATGAAATATTGTTGAAGCGTATCTTTGTCTGGAAAATAAGTCATTGAAAAATGTTGGGGAGCTTTGGAAAGTCTAAATCTCGCATTGCTATTGAGGATGAAGAATATGTATATCTTCAAGCTTTGTTTAAAGTGTTTTCGACGGGGATTCTTGCTTTTTTGTTTGAGGAGAATGCCGCTGGGGAACAATGACTTTACTTGAGGAAAATCTGTGGGGAGTATTGGTTTCTGCTTGGGGAATATAGTTCAGGAGTTTTAGTTGTCCATTGCTCTACTAGGGGAGATAAAAGTTAGCTGTTATCTGGTTGGATTCCAGGCTTCACAGCAACTTGCTGGGGAAAATAAAGTTAACTGTTATCTGGTCGTATTTCAGGCTTTGCAGCAACTGAAATTAATTGTTATCTGGTCAGATACCAGGCTTTACAACAATTGAAATTAGTTGTTATCTGGTCGGATTCTAGGCTTCGCAGCAATTTAGATGAAGTTAAAATGTTATCTAGTAGGATTCCAGGCTTCGCAGCAACTTAGATAAAGTTAAATTGTTATCTGGTTGGATTCCAGGCTTCGCAGCAACTTAGATGAAGTTAAAATGTTATCTGGTCGAATTCCAGGCTTCGTAGAAACATAGATGAAGTTAAACTATTATCTGGTCGGATTTCAGGCTTGGCAACAACTTAGATGAAGTTAAACTGTTATCTGGTCGGATTCCAGGCTTCGCAACAACTTTCTCGGGAGAGTGAAAGTTAACTGTTATCTGGTCGGATTCCAAGCTTCGCACCAACTTACTGGGGATAGTATCAACTCCGTTGGGGATTAGAGGTCTTGTCCTTTGATTTGTAATGGTTTGAGAAAAAGACTTGTATTAGGGAATTTGTAGTTTGTTGGGAAAATAAACCTTGTTGAAGAGAATATTTGACGACCTAATTTCTTTAGGAAGAACTCCACGATGCTTCTTTTTTAAGACCAAATCAGCTGGGGAGAGGGTTTCTAAGAGATTGGAACTCTGGATGTACGAATTTAACTCAATGGGGAGAGTTTTATTGAAATAACTCTGTGGGGATATCCCAAATGCTTATTACTATTTTTATGCATACATTTGTTAAAAGTTAATCATGTTCATATGTATATGTTCATTCAATTTTTAGTCATTGGAAACTTTTGCACTCAAAACAGAAAAACAAAAGTTTGTACTTCAAAGTATATTTGTATTGATGTTTTGCCCATAAATAGACGTTTGTGTACAAGGACACGGAGATCCTAGTAAGAGGAAATCGTCGAAAGAATGAAAGGAATACAAAGTGAAAACAAGAATAATAGCCATGTGGAAGTGATCTCATTGAGTTCCAACCCCGCTATTGCCCCTATGTCTTCGAACATCATCCCTTACCATTGAAAGAAGTTGGTTGGATTGATCTGGGACCATTGAACTTGGACCTTTGTAATAAAGTTGGATGTAGAGATTCCACTTGACATAGTCTTACGCTTTAATCCTTAACTTTTGCCTGTACCCCCATTTCGGGTTTTCAGTCCACCAGGATACCCATTTTTCCAAAGCCGCCCTTTCAGGTTTTCAACTTGCCGAGTGTATAATCTTTTGTATATATCCCTAACTTTTGCCCGAACCTCTTTGGTTCGTCGGGATGCTCTTATTTTTGCCTAAGTATGTCAACCTAGCGGGTCATTTTATGCATAGTATTTTTTAACTATGTTCGCGTTCACAGGATGTGGGAAGTCTTCACCATCCATAATAGTCAGCATTATGGCTCCGCCATAGAACACTTTCTTAACAATAAATGGCCATTCGTAAGTGGGTGTCCATTTTCCCCTGGGGTCGCTTTGTGGAAGAGTGATGTGCTTTATTACCAAGTTTCCAATCTAATATACACGAGGCTTGATCTTTTTGTTGAAGGCCTTGATCATATGCTTTTGATACATTTGACCATGACAAACAACAACCAGTCGCTTCTGATCAATCAAATTCAACTGATCCAACCTACTTTGAATCCATTTGTCTTCTCCTAAGTCTACTTCTTTCATGATTCTTAGGGAAGGGATCTGAACTTCAACAGGCAGGACAACTTCCATGCCATAGACTAAAGAGAAAGGGGTTTCCCCAGTTGGCGTTCGAGCGAAAGTACGGTAGCCATGAAGAGAAAATGGTAACATCTCATACCAATATTTGTAGGTCACCACCATCTTTTACACAATCTTACTAATGTTTTTATTGGCGGCTTCCACTATGCCATTCATCTTAGGTCTATATAGAGAAGAATTGTGATGCTTGATCTTGAACTACATACAAAGTTCTGTAGTCATAACATTATTGAGAATGGTCCTGTTGTCAGTGATGATCCTTTCAGGGATACCGTAACCACAAATAAGGTTATGTTTGATAAATGTGGCTACAACGGTCTTTGTTACTGAGGCAAATGAGGAAGCTTTGACCCATTTGGTGAAGTAATCAATAGAAACAAGGATGAAACAATGTCCATTGGAAGCGGTAGGTTTGATCTCTCCAATCATGTCAATGTCCCATATTGCAAATGGCCAAGAAGCAGTCATGACATTTAAAGGAATTAGAGGTACATGAACTTTGTCAACATAGAATTAGAAGTTTGAGTTTCTTTCTATACAAAAAAACTCATAATCTTAACCCGGGGATGGGTAGTTCTCAGTTAATTTGGATGTGCATTCAATTACAATAGAAATCGTGCAAGACATCTTTCATCAAAGGTCGCGATCAAGCTTTCCTTTGTACACGGCAAGAAGTGTCAAAGATGCTCTCAAACAAAAAATGACAAAGATGGTTCCCCGTAATTATTGAGCAAGGAAGTCATTATCTTTCCAAAAAGAAAAGAAAAGAAAGAAAAGAAAAATCAGGAGAAAAATCCCGCCAAGTCAAAACCTATGAAGGAGACTCAGGCAAAAACTGGTGCATCCCGCTGTTGTACCCCAAAATTTTCCCTCCCATTTCCTCAACATTTTCTCACCACAAGACCCTTGGAGCTCAAGATCCAGCTAGGGTTTCCTCAGCTCAAGACTCCTCCTTGCACTGTTGACCCAAATTAGGGTTTTGGTGTTTGCACAAAGATGTTTTGACCTAAAATGCCTAAAGTGACTTTCATGCTTCATGTTGGACTCCCAAGTTTATCCATACCAAGTTTCAAGTCTTGATTCCAAGCTTTGCCCAGTCAATTGGACAGTTGACCTAGAAATCAGCTGTACTGGGGAAAAAGTCAACTGTGGCCAATTGACAGTCAAACCTCATGATTTTTTACCCACATCAACATTATGAACTCATATAAACCATTTGGTCAATTTTGGAACACAATTCCACAAGAAATTTGATCAGATCACCAAAAGGGCAAAATGGTCATTTTTAGGGTTTTGACTGCACAAAGGAAATTTTTGACTGTTTGACCTAGCCAATGGCAAACTGTGATCGGTGGATCTGGAACTGACTGTTTAACGCTGGTTCGCGAAATGTCGCGGAAGCAAGAGTCGCCACCGTCTTTTATTTTCTCCAAATGGAAAGGACAAAAGCACAGAAAAATTCCTTATTGAGATTGTCTCTCGGTTCGGGAGGTAGATTTATAGAAAGGGAAGGTGTTAGCACCCTTTCTATCCATGGTTATCCATGGGCTCTTAGATACTTGCTCATTTGTGTTTTCAAAATGTTTGTTTGCTTTTCAAGGTGAGTGGGTTTGAAAAAGTTTCTTTGAAAGTTTCAGATCGACTCTTGTATCAGTCCTCAAGAGTGTTTGAAAAATTGTTTTTGAAAGCTTTTTGCAAAGTGTCGGTGTGAAAAGAAGTTTTTTTGATTTATTTTGAATTAGAGCAAGTATCTACGAGTCATCTACCTACCCTAAGGAATTGGTCTGTGTAAATGTCCTTAAGGTAGTGCCATCCCACCATTGAGGGGTAGGTAGCACCACCGTTGGAGGTGTTCGGGTCAGTTCGAGGATTAGGGACAGTGTGGTCACCAGAGCAATAGGAGGATACCTTAGAAGCTACCCCCATGCCATGTTCATGGACATGAGGACTTACTAAAACGTCCTCTACTCGACGACCACGTTTCGAGGGGCAAGGCAACAGTGAGGCGTACCCTAAGAGTGGTGTGTGAATTGTGTGTCATTTTCAGTTATATTTGTCTTGTCATGCATTGAGTGTTCTACGCTTTAATTTTATTTTTGGCCATTCATTCTTTCATGCAAATTATTAGCAGTTAAAAGGTGCGGGAAGATAAAAGTCCTACGCTATTACAAAGGCGCGGGTCTACATCGCCAAATTAAACCAAGACCCGATTTGAAATAAATAAAATGCGGAAAGTAAATATCCTAATTATCTATTACAAAGCTTTGGGGCAATTACATGAAATTTAAAAAAGGAAATAAAAGTAAATGTGCGAAAAGAAATAAAAATCGAGAATGCGAGGGCGTTGGACCCTTTAAAGAAATTAAATTGAAATTAATGATTAAATTATTTAAATGAGAAATAGAACTTATTTTTTTTATGTTTTTGGATTTATGAAATTTAATGGGAGAATTAATTGGAATTAAAAGTTAAATAAAACCTAGTTCTAAATTGTTTTTAATTTATTAAAAAAATGTTTAAGTTTGACCTAATTTACATTAATTATTTAAATGGCATATTTATTTACAAAAATAATCAATACTTAATAATGGTAAAAAAAGGAAAAAAGAATAAAAGTATTAAAACCCTAATTTCTACATTTTTTAGTTTATTTAAAAAAAACATTAAAATTAAACCTAAAATTAAAACTAAATTAGTTAACAAAATTTATTTACAAAATAATATTAAATAAAATATATTTTTATTTTTATGATTTCTGATTTTTTTGGTATTTTTATATTATAAAGTTAATTCTATGGAATTAAATAAAACAAATAATATAATTAAAATAAATAATAGAAAAGAATAAAAATAGAGAAAAGAAAAGCAAACATGGGGGGTTTTCTGACCCATTTGGAGGTTGATTTGCAGTAATTTGGCCCAAGAATTCAGGCCTTGTTTCACTTCTCAGACTTGCGTGTGGATGTGTTGACTGATGCGTATGGTGGATGGCTGGTGATAGCCACTGGATTGATCTTCAGGGACATGTGGCAAGCTTTGGCGCTGGGTGCATGGTAGACCATTGAAGGGGACGCTGCATGGAAATATATTAAGCAAAATAATATTGAGGAAGTGAGGGACCTGGGAATCGAACCCAGGTCCCAATGCTTGAAGGACACCTCACTCACCAACCAGCCAAACGTGTTTGTTTGATATATAATGGATAAAGAATAATAAGAGAGAGAAAGCAAGGGTTAGTGGAACAAATAAAAAGGCGCCAGTTATTTGAATCAGCCAACCATAGTCCTCCACGCATCATCTTCTCCACTTGCTATTTGTTTTGCCTAAAAAAAACAAGCTAGATAGCGGGGGTTTTAAACCCCCACAACCTGAAACCACAAATAATAGCGAATAGAAATTGGGCAATCATAAAAAAGGCGCGATGTGATGAATCAAATCGTCTGGACGTCCTGAGTCTAATGATCCTGGTTTCATGGTCTAATTTTGTCTTATGCGTAAAACCCCAATTTTGGAGCTTCGAAACCCTAAGCATCTCCCATGGTAACTTTGCATATAGACCATGTTAGTTTAATTAAAAGACACCAAAAGCTTCATCATGATTATGTTAGTGTAAAACAATCATTCAAATGCATGGAAAACACATGTAAATTAAGATACGAATGTGAAAAGTTTTATGAACAGGGCAAAGCCATTCTACCAATTCTGAATGTATGGAGACTTGAAAATTATTGGAAAAGATTCCTGGCAGTCTTGGCAAGCTTATGGAACAGTTTTTAGGCCTTGAAAAACACCCTAGCTATGAAATCAGTTTTTGCTTTTTTGTGAAAAATACAAGTTTGATTCTCTATTCTGAGCGCAGCTTCTTGGTTCTGTGCATTAGGGTTGCAATATGTATATGTATGTGAATGTTTTAGGTCAACAAAACAAGCCCAACATCCAAGTTTTAATGCCTTTCAAATTTGTGATCTTTCTTGATTTTTTCAATCTTTTTTGCCATGAAAACTTGCTTATTTTGGAAGATTTGGTCCCCTTGAGCATATGCACGAAATCTTGAGTGAATAAAGAGCCAATTAGCTGCATAAAAAGATTTAAAACACATGCTTTGCTATTTTTGTCAAATTTTATTTTAATTAGATGAATTAATGGTGATAAAAATTCAAATAATTAATAAAAAATGATGAAATAACTCCCCTTTGGGTCAATGGGTCGTGCATAGCTTTTGGGTGATGATTCTTGGAAGAAATTAAGGCCCATTAGCAATTTTGAGGCATTTGAAGCAAAGTTGACTTTTCAAAATTCCCAAACATTTCCCAACTTCCACAAGGCATATCTCGCTCTATTTTTAAGCTTTGATCATGTTCTTGGACATTTTGGAAAGGTCTTGAAGTCCTCTAACCAATGACTTTGGTCCCATGTCATTTTGATTCACCAATCTCAAGTTATGGTCTTTGACTTAAAATGCCTTTTTGTTGACTTTTGAAAATGACCTATAATGTTGAGATTGATAACTTTTTGTGAGAGCATTTCTTGGACTTGAAGTGTGAAGATGAGTTGTAGGAAATGTCATTCTCTTAAAAATGAGCTTTGGATGGAATTTTTCTGATAAACCATGTGGAAGTTATGCCTTGGTCAAGTTACAGTTGACTTTTTCAACTGTCCAAAAATAGAAACTTTTGCATCTTGAGACTTTTTGAGCCATGCCTTGAGAATCATGATCAAGAATTGATCAAATGATGTTTGTGGCTTCAAAATAAGATATTGACCAAAAATTTGGACTTTTGACTATCAAATGACCATTTTTCCCCTACAGTTGACTGCAGGGCAATTAGGGTTTTTGACTGTGCAATCTTGTGCTGTAAGTCTTGAAACTTGGTATGAGGATTCTTGACAATGTTTATAGGCATGTGGGACTTGAATGGACCCTTGGAAACTTCAATTTCTTTGCCAGAACCAAAACCCTAATCTTTGACTGTTAGGAGGCCATTGGGCTGTGCAACCCTTGGGGAGATTTTGAAGCATGCTCTTTGCAAATCTTGAAGAATATGGGAGGGCAAATTTTGGGGTACAACAGTTGCCCCTGTTCAATCTTCTTAAACCTGAGGATGTAGATTGGCTGGCGTGCCTTTCGTAATCCGAAGGTGGAAGATGATTGAACACTAGAGTGCCCAGAAATTTGCGCTCACATAGTAGTGTGATGGTGGGAATGGGCTTATAGATGCCATTTGGAGATTGATGGATAGGATGATAGGCTTATAGATGCCATGCTGAGAGGTGATGGATAGGTGAATGGGCTTATAGATGCCATCTGGGTGTTGATCGCGTAAGGGATTCCTTAGCGAGAACTTGCGTACCTGAAAAAGAAAGATGATTACCTGACCTGTTACAGGAGTTGACCTTCGAACTTTTTATGTAGATGCGCCCTGACTGGTTACAGGAATTGAATCTTGAAACCTCGTGAGACGTGCCCTGGCGAGATACAGGAATCGAGTCTGGAGCTTCAAAAGGTGATGCCTGAATCAGGGATGGTTACTACCTCAATGGGACGATGAGAGAACCTTGGGTGATTACTACCTCAATAGTAATGATGAGAGAATCTTGGGCGTCTTCTACTGAGTCTTCTTTAGGAAAATCTTTAGGAATCGATTTAACTGGACTAGAGAAGGCCTTTGACTAGATAAGAATCAGAAAAATCTTTGGGTCGATTTAACTGAACCAGGCAAGCTCTTGGAATCTTTAACTGGAATAAGAATCAGGGAGATCTTAGGGTCGATCTGACTGAACCAGAGAAGGCCTTTGACTGGATAAGAATCAGAAAAATCTTAGGGTCGATTTAACTGAAACAAGCAAGGTCTTGGAATAACTTAAACTGGATAAGAATCAGGGAGATCTTAGGGTCGATCTGAATGAATCAGAGAAGGCCTTTGACTGGATAAGAATCAGAAAAATCTTAGGGTCGATTTAACTTAACCAAGCAAGGTCTTGGGATAACTTCAACTGGATAAGAATCAGGGAGATCTTAGGGTCGATCTGACTGAACCAGAGAAGGCCTTTGACTGGATAAGAATCAGAAAAATCTTAGGGTCGATTTAACTGAAACAGAGAAGGCCTTTGACTGGATAAGAATCAGAAAAATCTTAGGGTCGATTTAACTGAACCAAGCAAGGTCTTGGAATAACTTCAACTGGATAAGAATCAGGGAGATCTTAGGGTCGATCTGACTGAACCAGAGAAGGCCTTTGACTGGATAAGAATCATAAAAATCTTAGGGTCGATTTAACTGAACCAAGCAAGGTCTTGGAATAACTTCAACTGGATAAGAATCAGGGAGATCTTAGGGTCGATCTGACTGAACCAGAGAAGGCCTTGGACATAGCTGAGAAATTGACTGGATCTTTCCTGAAAGGTAAAGGTCAGTCATATGCCATGCATGATATGGATCAAGCCATGATGTTCTCAACATAAATGAGATTGTATGTTCATGATCCATATATGCATGCTATAATGTATGGAAATGCGATGTTTATGAATGTATGTTTTTCGTCTAGGAAAGTAAATCCTTGACGGGTGCCGGGAAGTCACATCCTGGGCTGATGTTGGAGAATAGTGCTTTGTTGTTTCCGCTGGGGATGATAGTTGCAAGAATACCGGTCGGAGAAGATAACTCCGTTAGGGAATAAACTTGGCGAATGGATTACTCTGCGGGGAGAAAATATTCTAGCGATCTTGCTGGGGAACAGTACTCTGTGGGAAGAGAGGTACGTTGTTGAGATGTTGATGGTAACTCCGCTGAGGATACCGTTGTTATGTTGGAAGTGTTAATAGACTTCGCTGGGGAATAAGAAGACTTCGCCGAGGACGATCTTTCCGTGGCTTTTGGCTGAGGATAACCCAGTTATATCCTGGTGGGGAAATAACCTTTGAATAAAGCCGGGGGACTCGTTCGTGCTCTGTAGGGGGGAAGCTTCCAGAATCTACTGGGGATAAGCTTCCTGCTGGGGAGGTGATTCAAACTTTCCTGGGGAAATATGGATTGGACTCTCCTGGGGAGATTCTTGAGATGTAATTTTGTAAGTTGAAAGAGGGAACCTATGCAGGGTTGCCTGATGATGAGCTCGTGTAAAACCACATCTTGGAAAGAAGGGCACCTGTGTAGGGTTACTGATGACGAGTTCGTGTAAAACTTCATCTTTGGAAAGAGAGAACCTGTGTAGGGTTTCTTGATGGCGAGTTTGTGTAAAACTTCATCTTTGGAAAGAGAGAACCTGTGTAGGGTTTCTTGATGGCGAGTTCGTGTAAAACTGCATTTGGAATTGAAGGAAACCTGTGTAGGGTTTATTGATAATGAATCCGTATAATACTTCTGGAGGAACCGGGGTAAGGTTACTTCGGGATATGTTCGTGTAAAACTTCTTGATGAACCGGGGTAAGGTCATCTTTGAGGTAAGTCCGTGTAAGACTTCGGGAGGAACCGGGGTAAGGTTACTTTGAGATAGGTCCGTGTAAGACTTCTTCTGGAAGAAAAGGAACCGGTGTAGGGTTACTCTGATGATAAGTCCGTGTAAGACTTTGTCTGAAAGTTGAGAAGGAACCGGTGTAGGGTTACTCTGATGGTGATCAAGTGGATGATTGTCCTGTTTGGTTTCAGATATTAACCCACGATCAGTCGTCCACTGATTTTTCCCGGCTTGTTACCGGTGTTGATCTGAAGCTGTAAAGATAGATGGTAATCATCTTTTGATTGACCTTTCCTTGGTACTTCGGTTGACAGAGCAACTGGATCGCCTGGACAACTCATTATTGCCCCTATTTCTGAGGTGAGGGAAGAAGATACCTTGTGGAGGTGCCTAATGACTGCCGATTGATAAATCTTCCTCTGGTAGGCAAGTGACGAGATGCCTGGACATAGTCATACGCTTTTGATCCCTAACTTTTGCCTGGACCGCCCTTTCGGGTTTTCAGTTCACCGGGATACCCATTTTTGCTCAAGCCGCCTTTTCAGGTTTTCGACTTGCCGGGTATACAAATTTTTCATTTCATCCCTCATTTTTGCTCGAACCCTTTTGGTTCGCCGGGAAGCCCTTATTTTTGCCTAGGTGTGTCAACCTAGCGGGTCTTTGATTATGCGTAGTATTTTTCCCGACTGTGTCCATGCTCTCAGGATGTAGGGAGGTGCCCCTGTTATTGTGTTGCCACGCTACCAGAAGATGTTTGGTCATGCAAGATTTGTTGCTGGGAATTCATGTCCAATGCCTCAAGTGGCTCAGGCGGAGGTTTGCCCCTGGCTATTTGGCATCTTGAGAGATTCCTTGAATCTTGACTAGACTTCCCCAGATGATGGACAATGATCAGGCCATGCCCCTTGATTGGAAGTGCTTTTGTTCATTAGACATTCGTCGTGCGAACTTCTATGTTGTTCAAACAAATAGTCATATGCGAACAATGTTATATCATGAATGCAAAGCTTATGTCTGTCTTAAAGTTTTTGAAAATGAATTTTTAGTACAACAAGCAAGTTTCGTAAATTGTGATGTCAACTCGTTATTTTACCACGAGCCTTAAGGAGTCAGGATACCTTTGGTAACAGTATGCTTTTGAACTAACCCATGCTTCAGCTAGGACTTTTGAGGGTTATAACGTGTCCTGGTTCACGGTTTTAAGAAACAAAGGATAAAGGCTCAAATTATTTGTACCCACCCGCTCTTCGTGATGTTCTTCAATCCTAAACTCAGCTGATCGTGCGTTAGACCTTATTTGAGTTTTTTGTCCTGATATTCCAGTGATGGTTCGGATGTTGAACGTTTATTTGAATAGGCAGTCATTTTTGTTTGGTTTAGGGTTTGTAAGACCTCTTTCTTTTTCTTTCATTATCCCTATTTTTTGCCTGAACTGTTTCTTTTTGGAATTATAGTCAGCGGGATGCCCCAGTTTTGTAAGTCTCCTTCATAGGTTTTGACTTAATGGGTTTTTATTTTGAGAAGTAATGACTGCATGTCTGTATGATTGTTCAGAATCATCACTGTCTTTTGTTTTGTAAGGACCTCTTTGGTGCCATTCGTTATGCACTTGGATCAACTGAGAGACTACCCTGCCCCAGGTTATGATTAAGGGTTTTAATTTTCGAAAAGAAAAACTCCTACTTCTTTGGCTCAGAGGGGTTGACGAGGGATTATCTTCCTTATAACTCCAGTATTTAGGAATTGAAACAATGCCTGTACCTCATCAGCGGGGTCTGTTCAAAAGCATACTGTAAAGATCGCGGTATCGTTTTCGTCATCCTCCCTCAAGAGGCTTAGAATTATTAATTGAGAGTTGACGTCAAAAAGAATGAAAGCAGTTTGAGTATAGCGAATGCGAATACATTGCTTTAAAACAGACATATGCGATGCATTAATGAAATAACAACGTTTAACATGAATAAATGTTTGAACAATCAAAAGAAAATTACAACTTGAAAAATTCTAATGAACAAAGGTTTTCTAGTCTCAGGGCTTGTTACTTCAAATGGTGAGCCTTGGAGGGATGGTAGAAAAACTCAGCCTGCCCATCTTGTGTGAACTCCAATGCTCCTTCATCAATCAGGTCCTGGATCTTGTTCTTCAGAGCCCAACACTCATTTGTATCATGTCCTGGACTGGCAGAGTGGTAGGCACACCTTTTATTGGGATGATAGGTGGGGGATGATGTGTTGGGGTTCTGGGGATGAGCCCTTAATGTGATCAGATTCAACCTCAACAGGCGTTGTAAAGCTCGAAACAACGACATGTTGAGCTGGGTGAATTGCCTCCTGGGCTTGTCTGGCTGAAGCTGGTGAGGTTGATGCTGAATTTGTGACACTGGAGCCATTTGAGGAGCTCTCCCCTTATCTCCTTGTCTCAAAGACGGTTGAATGATGACTGGCTCTTTACCCTTAGACGTTTGCCCTAGTTGGTTACCCTGAAGCAGTTGGTTGATGAGAACTCTGACCTCTTCTTGTCTTTGAGCTAAACCTTGAATGGCAGTCACCTGCCCCAGCATCTGGGCTTTCATTGCATCCACTTCAGCTTGCAGACGTTTCAGCCGTTCATCCTCAGCGCTGTTCCTGACCAAAGTCCCCATGAGAAGTGTTCTCAGCTCCTCCTGCCCCTTGGATAGATTCAGGAGGATTTCCCCGAACCGAGTCTCTTGAGCAAGAAGGTCCTGGTTATCTTGTTGGGAAGCCATTGCTGAAATAGACAGCAAGAAAGGTAAGTGACCTGCAACAAGGGTACCTGTTATGCAATGATGTGTATGATATGCATGTAATGTTTTCAAGGACCTCGCGGGATAAACAAGAAAATTTGTTAGAATTTGGATCCGGTAGCTTGATTGAAGGAACTTCATGTTGCTGAGAGTCCTTCTTCAAGGGTCAAAGCTCACCATATCTAGTGGGTCATAGCCCCTGACGACCTTATCTAGAGGAAAATAAATCCCCTTTGCCCCTTGCTGGACAGTTGGTTCATCATCACCTGCATCACAAGCCCTTGAGATCCTTGAAACGGATTAGTCCTTATGCAGGATGTATGCAATGTTATGATGTTATGCTATGCATGGGGTAACGTAGGTAAACCCTGTTATGAGTCCCAATTAAGGACTGTAAACAAAACCTGCAAGAAACTCAGTAAACCCTGTTATGAGTCCCAATTAAAGACTATAAACAAAACCTGCAAGAAACTCAAGTGTCAGATAACAAGCATGCAAGTAGTCAAGTTGGAAGGCACACAAGTCACACAAGAGAAGCCCTTAGAGTTTAGGCCAGCATGGGGTCTGGGTATTACCCTCTTGAAGTTGGTGGGCTCAACCTGTCCTATCAGAAGTAACCGGGTTCTAAGGGTCCCAATATCACTGGATTGCTTTCGTTGTTCATCGTTTCGATTTAGCCACTGAACTGGCGACCGAAATATTCCAGGAAAGCAACCCTCAATTGAGTGTAGTATCGAGTATCAACCAACCTCGGACTGCACCAAAGTCAGTTATCTCACTACCCTAAAGAGGCCAAGATGGTTCAATTAAGGTTCCTAAGGTCAGTTGATGCTTCACGACACCACGCGGCGGCCCCGTACTCTCCTTGACTTGACTCAAGGGTTACCGGTACTCACCAAAGTGCCACATCAACGTAGCAGACTGCTTCAACCGTGTCGGTATACCCCGCACAGTTCCCTCACAGTCTTGTTGCTACTTTCTAAGAAGGTATCCCCAGATCCAGGTTAGGACCTATAGAACTCCCAAGACAGCCCCACAATTTAAAGCAAACAAGTCAAAGCAATTGAAAACACAGTTATGAACTATCCTATGGTACACCTCACTTTATAAGATTCCCCAGTAGAGTCGCCAGTTCTGTGATCGGTGGATCTGGAACTGACTGTTTAACGCTGGTTCGCGAAATGTCGCGGAAGCAAGAGTCGCCATCGTCTTTTATTTTCTCCAAATGGAAAGGACAAAAGCACAGAAAAATTCCTTATTGAGATTGTCTCTCGGTTCGGGAGGTAGATTTATAGAAAGGGAAGGTGTTAGCACCCTTTCTATCCATGGTTATCCATGGGCTCTTAGATACTTGCTCATTTGTGTTTTCAAAATGTTTGTTTGCTTTTCAAGGTGAGTGGGTTTGAAAAAGTTTCTTTGAAAGTTTCAGATCGACTCTTGTATCAGTCCTCAAGAGTGTTTGAAAAATTGTTTTTGAAAGCTTTTTGCAAAGTGTCGGTGTGAAAAGAAGTTTTTTTGATTTATTTTGAATTAGAGCAAGTATCTACGAGTCATCTACCTACCCTAAGGAATTGGTCTGTGTAAATGTCCTTAAGGTAGTGCCATCCCACCATTGAGGGGTATGTAGCACCACCGTTGGAGGTGTTCGGGTCAATTCGAGGATTAGGGACAGTGTGGTCACCAGAGCAATAGGAGGATACCTTAGAAGCTACCCCCATGCCATGTTCATGGACATGAGGACTTACTAAAACGTCCTCTACTCGACGACCACGTTTCGAGGGGCAAGGCAACAGTGAGGCGTACCCTAAGAGTGATGTGTGAATTGTGTGTCATTTTCAGTTATATTTGTCTTGTCATGCATTGAGTGTTCTACGCTTTAATTTTATTTTTGGCCATTCATTCTTTCATGCAAATTATTAGCAGTTAAAAGGTGCGGGAAGATAAAAGTCCTACGCTATTACAAAGGTGCGGGTCTACATCGCCAAATTAAACCAAGACCCGATTTGAAATAAATAAAATGCGGAAAGTAAATATCCTAATTATCTATTACAAAGCTTTGGGGCAATTACATGAAATTTAAAAAAGGAAATAAAAGTAAATGTGCGAAAAGAAATAAAAATCGAGAATGCGAGGGCGTTGGACCCTTTAAAGAAATTAAATTGAAATTAATGATTAAATTATTTAAATGAGAAATAGAACTTATTTTTTTTATGTTTTTGGATTTATGAAATTTAATGGGAGAATTAATTGGAATTAAAAGTTAAATAAAACCTAGTTCTAAATTGTTTTTAATTTATTAAAAAAATGTTTAAGTTTGACCTAATTTACATTAATTATTTAAATGGCATATTTATTTACAAAAATAATCAATACTTAATAATGGTAAAAAAAGGAAAAAAGAATAAAAGTATTAAAACCCTAATTTCTACATTTTTTAGTTTATTTAAAAAAACATTAAAATTAAACCTAAAATTAAAACTAAATTAGTTAACAAAATTTATTTACAAAATAATATTAAATAAAATATATTTTTATTTTTATGATTTCTGATTTTTTTGGTATTTTTATATTATAAAGTTAATTCTATGGAATTAAATAAAACAAATAATATAATTAAAATAAATAATAGAAAAGAATAAAAATAGAGAAAAGAAAAGCAAACATGGGGGGTTTTCTGACCCATTTGGAGGTTGATTTGCAGTAATTTGGCCCAAGAATTCAGGCCTTGTTTCACTTCTCAGACTTGCGTGTGGATGTGTTGACTGATGCGTATGGTGGATGGCTGGTGATAGCCACTGGATTGATATTCAGGGACATGTGGCAAGCTTTGGCGCTGGGTGCATGGTAGACCATTGAAGGGGACGCTGCATGGAAATATATTAAGCAAAATAATATTGAGGAAGTGAGGGACCTGGGAATCGAACCCAGGTCCCAATGCTTGAAGGACACCTCACTCACCAACCAGCCAAACGTGTTTGTTTGATATATAATGGATAAATAATAATAAGAGAGAGAAAGCAAGGGTTAGTGGAACAAATAAAAAGGCGCCAATTATTTGAATCAGCCAACCATAGTCCTCCACGCATCATCTTCTCCACTTGCTATTTGTTTTGCCTAAAAAAAACAAGCTAGATAGCGGGGGTTTTAAACCCCCACAACCTGAAACCACAAATAATAGCGAATAGAAATTGGGCAATCATAAAAAAGGTGCGATGTGATGAATCAAATCGTCTGGACGTCCTGAGTCTAATGATCCTGGTTTCATGGTCTAATTTTGCCTTATGCGTAAAACCCCAATTTTGGAGCTTCGAAACCCTAAGCATCTCCCATGGTAACTTTGCATACATACCATGTTAGTTTAATTAAAAGACACCAAAAGCTTCAGCATGATTATGTTAGTGTAAAACAATCATTCAAATGCATGGAAAACACATGTAAATTAAGATACAAATGTGAAAAGTTTTATGAACAGGGCAAAGCCATTCTACCAATTCTGAATGTATGGAGACTTGAAAAGTATTGGAAAAGATTCCTGGCAGTCTTGGCAAGCTTATGGAACAGTTTTTAGGCCTTGAAAAACACCCTAGCTATGAAATCAGTTTTTGCTTTTTTTGTGAAAAATACAAGTTTGATTCTCTATTCTGAGCGCAGCTTCTTGGTTCTGCGCATTAGGGTTGCAATATGTATATGTATGTGAATGTTTTAGGTCAACAAAACAAGCCCAACATCCAAGTTTTAATGCCTTTCAAATTTGTGATCTTTCTTGATTTTTTCAATCTTTTTTGCCATGAAGACTTGCTTATTTTGGAAGATTTGGTCCCCTTGAGCATATGCACGAAATCTTGAGTGAATAAAGAGCCTATTAGCTGCATAAAAAGATTTAAAACACATGCTTTGCTATTTTTGTCATATTTTATTTTAATTAGATGAATTAATGGTGATAAAAATTCAAATAATTAATAAAAAATGATGAAATAACTCCCCTTTGAGTCAATGGGTCGTGCATAGCTTTTGGGTGATGATTCTTGGAAGAAATTAAGGCCCATTAGCAATTTTGAGGCATTTGAAGCAAAGTTGACTTTTCAAAATTCCCAAAAATTTCCCAACTTCCACAAGGCATATCTCGCTCAATTTTTAAGATTTGATCATGTTCTTGGACATATTGGAAAGTTCTTGAAGTCCTCTAACCAATGACTTTGGTCCCGTGTCATTTTGATTCACCAATCTCAAGTTATTGTCTTTGAATTAAAATTCCTTTTTGTTGACTTTTGAAAATGACCTATAATGTTGAGATTGATAACTTTTTGTGAGAGCATTTCTTGGACTTTAAGTGTGAAGATGAGTTGTAGGAAATGTCATTCACTTCAAAATGAGCTTTGTATGGAATTTTTCTGATAAACCATGTGGAAGTTATGCCTTGGTCAAGTTACAGTTGACTTTTTCAACTGTCCAAAAATAGAAACTTTTGCATCTTGAGACTTTTTGAGCCATGCCTTGAGAATCATGATCAAGAATTGATCAAATGATGTTTGTGGCTTCAAAATAAGATATTGACCAAAAATTTGGACTTTTGACTGTCAAATGACCATTTTGCCCCTGCAGTTGACTGTAGGGCAATTAGGGTTTTTGACTGTGGAATCTTGTGATGTAAGTCTTGAAACTTGGTATGAGGATGCTTGACAATGTTTATAGGCATGTGGGACTTGAATGGACCCTTGGAAACTTCAATTTCTTTGCCAGAACCAAAACCCTAATCTTTGACTGTTAGGAGGCCATTGGGCTGTGCAACCCTTTGGGAGATTTTGAAGCATGCTCTTTGCAAATCTTGAAGAATATGGGAGGGCAAATTTTGGGGTACAACACAAACCAAGCTCACATATGGGCTCAAGGACTCAATGACATGGTCTTGACACATTCAACAAATTCAAAAGATCCCAAATGCACAAGATTGACAAATGAATTTTCCAGTCAATTGATCAATTTTTGACTGTATATTGAAAAGTCAAACTTTGACTTTTTGGTCAAAATCAAGTGTCAAGATTCATTTTTCATCAAAACATGCCAAATTGTGAAACTTGTTCATCAAGAAATCAAAAATCACAAATTAGGGTTTGAAATGAAGAATTTTCATAACTTAGAATTTTTCTAAGTTATGAAAATCCCTAATTTTTTCCTAACTTGGTCCCATTTTTTCATCAAGATACATTTGGATTCAAGGAAAACTCAAAACATGAAAGTTGTAGTCCATTGCAAAATCTACAACTTTTATTCACAAAGTTTCCTCAAAAGAAGCTTGTAGCTCAAGTTATGATTTTTGGAACAAGGGTACAAAACATTCTTAACTTAGAAAAATTTTGACCTATTTTAGGCAGGATTTTTGCCTAAATTCATGGCCACTTTTCACATGCTTCCACTTGTAATTTCAATTTGCATTACAAATATGGATTGTAGTATACATTCCAAGCTTTCCAAAATATCCAAGAACTCATCAAACAACCTTGTGGTTAGGGAGAATCAAATTTGGCAATATGGACAAAACTCACTTTGTTCATGAGCCATTTCCATGTCCATAACTTTGCATTTTTGAACTCAGCATGCTCTAAGCTAGATTACAGGTCCTTTATCTCATCCACACTCATAAATTTAATGCCAATCCTTTATGTTTAAGCCTTATCTTGTGTGTTTAACCATTGCATACAAGATTAACCTTAAAATGGAAAAAGCAATATATCTATTTTTGAAAAGTGGAACTTTATGTCAAGATTGCAATCTTTGAAGTACAATGCAAATCCTTTTGGCACAAGTTAAGGGACATAACACACTGATCAAGACTAAAGTGTGCAACACATTTGAGGGGCCTGCACAAGTCTAGAAACGAAGTTGACATTTTTTGCTTAAGTGTGAGGAAACTTGGCATAACTCACAACAACTCTCATTGCTGCAAGAACTAGCTTAGACAAACTTGTTGTACACCTTCCAAACATCAAACCTGAGCTAAGGCACGAGCTAACTACCCTCCATACCTCCCTAAACCTCAAAACACCATCCTACTGCAAAAAACAGAGTCACCTCTACAGTTGGACTTCCATAACTCAATCCACTCGTGCATTCTTGCTAAAACCAGTTCATACACATTCCTTACCACATATACAAGCTATCCCAAGCATTGGACAAGACCTGTAACACCTCTAACCAACTTCACCATTTTCATTTTTTCTGTTTTGCAGGTTGATTGCCATAGTTTGATTCACTTGGTTTCAAAGCAAGCTAAAGGTTGGAATGGCATCCCTGGACTTCAAGCAAGCTGTACCAATCATCACCTTGCCTTGAAAGTGCCTCCATTGCCAGACACGATCCAAGTTGAACAGGTAAGTCCATGGACTTCTATCTCTCAATCTAGGAAGAGTTAGCTTTAATTTTATGAATGAAAAATGCACTACTCATGGCCCTGAAGCTATAAATATCCTCACTTTCCATTTATATTGCATATGCTGAGAGAATTTAAGACCTGAACATTGACAAAAACTTAGGTTAAGAATTAGGGATGGAGAAATTCTCTCTCATTTCTGAGAGTTAGATAAAGTTCTTGGTATGTATGGAATCGTGGCTTGATGCTTGACATTTTTCATGTTGTAAGTTTGTGCTAAAAGTCCAGGAATCAGGATGTTTGAACCAGGAGGAAGGGCGCGCGTTTTTTTGACATTTTTGTGCTGGAGGTTGAAGACAACCTCTATTGGGTTGGGCCTGTGATATTTTTTCTTTTTGCAATTTCATTTTTCACATGCACCCCCCTGGCCCATTTTGAGATATACTTGTCATTTTTCATTTTTTTCTTTTGATTTTGTTTCTATATTTTTATTTAAGCATGAAAATATTAAAATTATTTTTCCCACATTTTTTGCATTTTATTTGATATTTATTTGGTTTTATTTAGTTTTGTACATAAATAATCATAAATATACTTTTATTTAAAATAACTAAAAATGATACAAACACTTTTATTTTCTGATTTTTATTTTATTTTATCTTTGAAAACATTTTATAAAAAATAAACTTTTTTTTGTAAATATTAAATATTTTATTTTTATATATATATTTAATAAATTTAATAAATAATGTAAATACTTATATATTTATTAGTATATTTAGGTTAAAAACACAAAAATAATACATTTTTATTTTTATTAATATTTAACTTAAAAAATCACTTTTTGATAATATACTTCCTTTTTATTTATTTTTTGTACATAATTAATAAATATTGCATATATTATATAATAAATACCTTTTATTTAGCAAATTAGGGTTTTGCCCTAAATACATAAAAATACCAAAATTAATTCATTTTATTTTTGTTTATTTGATACATGAAAAATACTTTTTTAATACATATGAAAATCATTTTTGCATCTTGCATATTTATTTTATTTTATTTAATTATTGTGCAATTAAATACCTTGTAAAATTTCAATTTGGATGTAATAGTTTAGGTTTAATTTCTTGCTAAAATATCCCCCGTTTGAACATTTGTACCCCCCATCCCATATTTGTGTTGTAATAACTTAGGACCTTTTATTTTTCGCATTTAAAAGCTTTCCAATTATGCCATGTTAGACTTAGGGTTTTGTATGCCAAAATCAACCAACAAATAGTTTGACCTAAATTCAAGATAAACAAGTATGAAAATGGATAACACTAATCACACTTGCACCCCTAGGGTACTCCACTTGTTGCCTTCAATAATGGGCCATATTGCATGTTAGGTATCTTTGGCAAAAACAAAACAATCAAATGATCATAGTCCCTCGATGACGCTTTCAAAAGTTGCCTAAAAATGATCAAGTCCCTTAAAGGAAAAATTGCCCAAAGATACTTGGCACCATTGCAATCATGGTCTAAACGATGACCCGCGCCTGTTCCGTTCACATCCTAACACAGGATTGTCCACCAAATGCAATGGTGGAACAAAATTGTTAAAAGGGTCAAAACATAGCAAAGATCTTTGAGAAATTTAGGGTAGATAGCTCTTGGTTACTTGCCAACTTGCAAAACAAAAAAACACTTGCCTATTTTTTTTTCAAAACCACACATCACAACACACTTTTAAAACCACTTTCAAAAACATTGGAAACTTTTCAAAAGACATACACCTTTGTATACATCCCAACATGGATCATTATAAAGGTTGCCACCACATTGGCCTCTTTTCAAAAACATTTTCAAACCCACACACAAAGCACCATTTCAAACAATTGAAAATCAAGGCAAGTTGATCTAAGCAAGTAACTAAGAGCCCATGGATAACCATGGATAGAAAGGGTGCTAATACCTTCCCTTTCTATAATCTACTCCCCGAACCCAAGAAAACATCTCAAAGGTTTTTTGCTGTGCTTTTTAACCTTTCCTTAGGATAAAATAAAAAGTCGGTGGTGACTCTTGCTCAACCGAAACATTTGCGAAAACAAACGCAAAACCAAGTCAGTTCTCCCACCGTATCACAGAACTGGCGACTCTGCTGGGGAAAACTTTTAAAGTGGAGTAACCTTAGGGCTTAGATCACCCTCTTGCATGACTAATTGTTTGCTTTGTTTGCTTTACATCTTGGCTCTCTTGTTTGGGTTTGAAATCCTACACCCAGATTTGGGGAAACATTCATAGATAGCAATACATTGTGGAAACTGTGCGGGGTATACCGACACGGTTGAAGCAATAGCTATATTAGTGCGACATATTTGTGAGTACCGGTAACCCTTGAGTTCAATCAAGGAGAGTACGGGGCCGCTGAGTGATGTCACTAAGCACTAATGACCTAGAACCTTACTTGACCATCTTGGCCTTTCATTAGGGGTAGTGAGATGACCGGATTTGGTGCAGTCCGAAGTTGGTAGATACTCGATACTACACTCATTGAGGGCTGTTTTCTTGGAATATTTTGGTCGCTAGTTAAGTGGCTAAACCAAAACAATGAACATGGAAAACAATCCAATGTTATTGAGCTCCTTAGAACCCGGTTACTATTTATAGGACAAGTTTTTAAGCCAACTACACTCAAGAGGGTACTTACCTATGAAACCCCATGCAAGCCTGAAACTAGGGTTTGGTGTGAATTGCTTGTACATATGTTTTGTGCATACATCATGAACATCATAAAGCATCATATGCATTCACTAACCATTTCAAGGTGTGATCGGTGGATCTGGAACTGACTGTTTAACGCTGGTTCGCGAAATGTCGCGGAAGCAAGAGTCGCCACCGTCTTTTATTTTCTCCAACATGGACAGGACAAAAGCACAGAAAAATTCCTTTAAAGAGATTGCTCTCGGTTCGGGAGGTAGGTTATAGAAAGGGAAGGTGTTAGCACCCTTTCTATCCATGGTTATCCATGGGCTCTTAGATACTTGCTCATTGTGTTTTCAAAAAGGTTTGCTTGCTTTTCAATGTGGGTTTTAAAAAGTTTCTTTGAAAAATTTCAGTTCGACTCGTACGTCAGAGTGTTTGAAAAGTTTGTTTTGAAAGCTTTTGAAAAGTATTGGTGTGAAAAGATTTCAGTTTATTTTGAAGAGAGCAAGTATCCTTGAGAACCTACCTACCCTAAGGAATTCGTCTGTGTAAATGTCCTTAAAAAGTAGTGCCATCCCACCATTGAGAGGTAGGTAGCACCACCGTTGGAGGTGTTCGGGTCAATTCGAGGTTCGGGACATGGTGATCACCAGAGCAATGGGAAGACACCTTAGAAGCTACCCTCATGCCAGGTTCCCGGATCATGAGGACTTACTAAGACGTTTTCTACTCGACGACCACCTTTCGAAAGGCAACAGTGAGGCGTACCCTAGGGGTGGTGTGTGCGAATTGTGTGTCATGTTTCAGTTATTTGTCTAGTCATGTTTGTCGTGTTCTACGCTTGATTTTAATTAAGGCCATTCATTCTTGCATGCATATTAAGAGATATAAAGTTTGCGAAAAATAAATCTAAGGCTATTACAAACGGCGCGGGTCCACATCGCCAAAATAAACCGGACCCGATTTAGCGGAAAATAAATAATGCGATAAAATAAAAGCGCGAAAAATAAATTTACATGGCTTTGGGAGATTTACATAATTATAATTAAACGACATAAGATAAATGCGCAAGTTACATAATTGAAATGACGGGCGTTGGACCCTTTTGCAAAATATTAAAAGTTAATGAGAATTAAAAATTAAATGATTAAATGTTTTTGTTATTTTTTGTGTTTTTTAGATTTAATGAGAAAAGAAATTAATTGAAATTAAATTAAAAGGCAAATCCTAATTCTATTATTTTTTAAGTTTATTATGAAAGAATTAAAATATAATCTAAATTAAACCCTAATTTATTTATGCACAATTTTTAATCATAAAATAACTAAATAATATTATTCTGAAAAAAGGAAAAATTAAAAGAGAAATCAAAAAAGATATTAAACCTAAATTCTATTTTTTTTGGATTTTTATTAAAAAGGAATTAAAATTAAAACCTAATTAAACTAAATAGTTTACATTCTAATTTATTTATGAAAATAATTATAATATAAATATTTATTAATTTTTGGCTTTTTCTGATTTTTAATGGAATTAAATAAACAATAATTAGAATAACATAATAATTAAAAATAAGGATTAAAAGATATAAGAAAAAATAAATAAATAAATGGGCAAACCAGGGTGGGGTGTAGCCCCAAATTAGGAGGTAAGGCCTGGTAATCTGGCCCAATAAGCATTCAGAATTTGTTGACTTTTCTGAATCCTATGTGACGTGCTTGACCAGGCGTAGCGTGTCCCTTGAATCCACGCCTTTGGTTTGATCATTTAGGACGCGTGGACAATGGATGAGGAGGACGTATGGTGTACATCACTATGAGCGCTGCATAGGAAATTGGTTTGAAAAACAATATGGAACTTTTGCCAGACCTGGGACTTGAACCCAGGTCTTGAGGGTCATTCATGTCACGTGTTACCAACTGAACCAAACGCGTTAATTGATATATTATTATAAACAAATAATGAAAAAGCAAGACCAACGCATAAGGGTAAAAACGCGCGTAAATTTAAAACATCCAACCATGGCCTGCCAACGCATCATCATCTTCATCCTTTTTTTATTTTTTTCTGAAACATAAGCCTATAGCAACGGTTTTAGAAACGTTGTTTTAGAGGGTTTATGAGAAAATAGCGACTGGCCCCTCGACGCTCATAAATTGAGCGCGAGGGTGCCATCTTCTTCGTCTCAACCTGCTTAAGCTAATGGCATAGGTCTGGAAGTGTAATTTTCCCTTGGGCAAAAAACCCCAAATCAAGAAACCTGCAACCCTAAATATCGTTCATGGCCAAATCATATGTATTGCTCAAAAATGAAATTAATTAGTATGGTTAGCTTTAGAACATCATGAGAAACAAGAATTCATAACCAAAAAATGCAAAAGATGTATGATTTGTGGTATATGATTTCAAAAAATTCGCTTTGCAGTTTGAGTTCTAACCAACGATTCTTTGTGCTTTAGTTGATGTTAATGATTGAGGAGCACTCAGTGATGCTTCAGGATGATGATGGAACGAAAATCGAAGCTTCAATCGACCTCTAAGGTTGATTTCAGTGTTTGAGTTTTTTAGGAGAATTTTCAATTTGCCAAAGGTTTCTTATGCGCAGCTTGCAGTCTAATGGCATTAGGGCTTTTCTTCTGATCATATAGCCAAGCTTTTAGGTTAAGAATATTACACAAAATCCATGGCAATAATTGTTTTCAATCTTTGATTTTGGAAGATCTTTTTTGAATCTTTTTCTCATGGTTTTTGTGTTCAATCAGCTCAAATCTTATCAAAACTTGCCATAATCAATCAAGCACGAAATATTGAGATTAGAATGTGCATAAAAAGATTTTTTTAGGTTAGGTTTATATTTTTCATGTATTAAAATGATTTAAATGAATATAAATTCAAATAAATAATTAAAAAATATGAAAATACTTCCCTTTGGGCCTAGTGGTCGTGCATAGGCTTGGCATGAAGAAACTTGGAAGAAAATTGGGCCCATTTGCATTTTTAGGCCTTTTGCATCAATGTTGACTTTCAAAAATTTCCAAAAATTTCCCAACTTCCACAAGGCATAACTTGGTCAATTTTTAAGCTTTTCACATGTTCTTGGACATTTTGGAAAGGTCTTTGAGTCCTTTAACCAATGCCTTTGGTCCCATGTCATTTTGATTCACCAATCTCAAGTTATGGCCTTTGACTTAAAGTCCCTTTTTGTTGACTTTTGAAAATGACCTATAATGTTGAAATTGATAACTTTTTGTGAGAGCATTTCTTGGACTTAAAGTATGAAGATGAGTTGTAGGAAATGTCTTTCTCTTCAAAATGAGCTTTGGATGGAATTTTTCTGATAATCCATGTGAAAGTTATGCCCTGGTCAATTTCAGTTGACTTTTTCAACTGTCCAAATATGGCAACTTTTGCATCTTTGATGATTTCTGAGCCAAATTTTGAGAATCATGATCAAGCATTGATCAAATGATATTTGTGGCTTCAAAATGATATATTGACCAAAAATTTGAACTTTTGACTGCCAAATGACCATTTTGCCCCTACAGTTGACTGTAGTGCAATCTAGGGTTTTGACTGTGCAATTTTGAGCTGAATGCCTTGAAACTTGACATGAGGATACTTGACCATCTTTGTAGGCATATGAGACTTGATTGGGCCTTTGAAAACTTCATTTCCTTGATCAGAACCCAGACCCTAGTTTTGACTGTATAGGAGACAGTTGAGCTGCACAACCCTTGGGGAATTTTGTGACCTTGATTTTGACAATTCTTGATGAATATGGGAGGGCAAATTTTGGGGTACAACAGTTGCCCCTGTTCAATCTTCTTAGACCTGAGGATGCAGATTGGCTGACGTGCCTTTCGTAATCCGAGGGTAGAAGATGATTGGACACTAGAGTGCCCAGAAATTTGCGCTCACATAGTAGCAATGATGATGAGGGAATGGGCTTATAGATGCCATCTGGACGTTGCTTGGATAGGATGATGGGCTTATAGATGCCATCTGGACGTTGATTGCGTAGGAGATTCCTTAGCGAGAACCTGCATACCTGCAAGAGAGAAAATGAGTACCTGACACGCTGCAGGAGCTGATTTTAGATGCTTGATATAGATATGTCCTGACTGGTTACAGGAGCTGAGTCTGGAGCTTCAAACGTTGATGAATGAACCAGGGATGGTTACTGCCTTAGCATGAATGGTAAGAGAACCTTGAATGATTTCAACCTCAACAACGCTCGTTGAGGAAATCTTGGTGAGAATTACCATCTTCGTAGTGTCAGGAAGAGAACCGAAGGACATTATAATCTCAAAGGGAGTCACCTCACTCACCGTTGGAGAGGAAACTATAGGAAATTATAATCTGGAAGGAAATATCACCTCACTCGCCGTTGGAGAGGGGACCATCTTGAAAGGGAATTACCACCTCACTCGCCGTTGGAGAGGGGACCATAAGAGAATATCACCTCACGCTCATGCCGGAGAGGGGAACATCTGAAGAAGGAATTACCACCTCACACGCCGTTGGAGTGGGGACCATAAGAGAATATCACCTCACGCTCATGCCGGAGAGGGAAACATCTGAAGAAGGAATTACCACCTCACACGCCGTTGGAGAGGGGACCATAAGAGAATATCACCTCACGCTCATGCCGGAGAGGGAAACATCTGAAGAAGGAATTACCACCTCACACGCCGTTGGAGAGGGGACCATAAGAGAATATCACCTCACGCTCATGCCGGAGAGGGAAACATCTGAAAAAGGAATTACCACCTCACACGCCGTTGGAGAGGGGACCATAAGAGAATATCACCTCACGCTCATGCCGGAGAGGGAAACATCTGAAAAAGGAATTACCACCTCACACGCCGTTGGAGAGGGGACCATAAGAGAATATCACCTCACGCTCATGCCGGAGAGGGAAACATCTGAAGAAGGAATTACCACCTCACTCGCCGTTGGAGAGGGGACCATAAGATAATATCACCTCACGCTCATGCCGGAGAGGGGAACATCTGAAGAAGGAATTATCACCTCACACGCCGTTGGAGAGGGGACCATAAGAGAATATCACCTCACGCTCATGCCGGAGAGGGGAACATCTGAAGAAGGAATTACCACCTCACACGCCGTTGGAGAGGGGACCATAAGAGAATATCACCTCACGCTCATGCCGGAGAGGGGAACATCTGAAGAAGGAATTACCACCTCACACGCCGTTGGAGAGGGGACCATAAGAGAATATCACCTCACGCTCATGCCGGAGAGGGGAACATCTGAAGAAGGAATTACCACCTCACACGCCGTTGGAGAGGGGACCATAAGAGAACTTCTACTGAGTCTTTATCAGAAAAATCTGTTTGGAGTCGACTTAACTGGACTGGAGAAGTCCTTGAAATATGTTTGAGAATTTCAACTGCATCTTTCCTGAAAGGTGAAGGTCAGTTATATGCAATGCATGATATGGATCCAGCAATGATGTTCTCAACATGGATGCGATTTATAGTATATGATGCGTACATGCATGCTATAATGATGTATGTGATGATTCATGTATGTTTTCATCTAGGAAAATAAATCCTTGACGGGTGCCGGGAAGTCATATCCTGGGCTGATGTTGAGGAAGAGATTTTGCTTCCGCTGTGGATGATTGTTGCGAGAATACCGGTAGGAGAAGATGACTCCGTTGCGGAATAAACTTGGCAAATGAAATAGTTCTGCGGGAGAGAAGATACTCTAGCGATCATGCTGGGGAGTGCTACTCTGTGGGGAGATGCTTTTGCTGAATTGTTGAGGATGACTCGCTGAGGATACCTTGTTGTATTGGAAGTATGCATGAACTTCGCTGGGGATAAGAAGATTCTGTCGACGATGCTCTTTCCGTGGCTTTTGGCTGAGGATAACCCAGTTATATCCTGTTACGGAAATAACTCTTTAAATCAAGCCGGACGACGCGTTCGTGCTCTGCGAGGGGATAAGCTTCCAGAATTTACTGGGGATAAGCTTACTGCTTGGGGAGATAGATTCCAACCTTCCCGGGGAAGTTGGGTTGGACTCTCCTGGGGAGGTTTTGCACTGCGTTGGCTATGTTCTTCAACGGAGCTTACCCTGATACCTTGGAGGACAGATCAATCAGATTGCTTGGACCACTCTTCATTGCCCCTGGTTCTTGTGGGAGAAGGCATCTGTGGGGTGCTGATAGTGGTTGATGGACAAACCTTCTTTTGGTAGGCAGGTGACAAGATGACAGGACATAGTCGTACGCTTTAATCCCTAACTTTTGCCTGGACCGCCCTTTCGGGTTTTCGATCCACCGGGATACCCATTTTTGCCCAAGCCGCCTTTTCAGGTTTTCGACTTGCCGGGTGTACAGATTTTTCATTTCATCCCTTATTTTGCCCGAACCCTTTTGGTTCGCCGGGAAGCCCTAATTTTTGCCTAGGTATGTCAACCTAGCGGGTCTTTGATCGTGCGTAGTATCTTTTCGACTATGTCCATGCTTTCAGACTATAGGGGGCTGCCCCTGGCTGCTTGTGTTGCCATATTACCAGAAGGTGTCTGATCGGGCCAGATTCGTTGCTAGAGTCCCCCAAGTGATTCAGGCAGAGATTTGCCCCAGGCTGGTTGGCTTTTGAGAGATTCTCCGAATCTTGACTGGATTGCCCCAGGTAATAGCCAATAGTCATGCCGTGCCCCTTGATTGGAAGTGCTTTTGTTCACTAAGTGTTTCTCGTGCGAATTTCCCTGCTGTTCAAACAAAGAGTCATATGCAAACGAAGTTATGTTAAAAATGCAAAGCTTACGTCTGTCTCGAAGATTTTGAAAATGCATTTTTTTCATAAAACAAGTAAATGTTTGTAAAACGTGATGTCAACTCCATATTTACCGTGGGCCTTCAGGAGTCAGGATACCTTTCGTAACAGTATGCTTTCGAACTAACCCATGCTTCAGCTAGGACTTTTGAGGGTTATAACGTGGCTTGGTTCACGGTTTAAGAAACAAAGGATAAAGGCTCAAATTATTTGTGCCCACCCGCTCTTCGTGATGTTCTCCAAACCTAAACTCAGTTGATCGTGCGTTAGACCTTGCTTGAGTCTTTGCTTTGATGTTCCAATAATGGTTCAGATGTTGATGATTTATTCTGACTAGGCAGTCCTTCTTTGTTTTTTTTTTTTTTTTGTGGAGGGTTTGTAGGACCTCTTTCTTTTTGATTTCGTTATCCCTATTTTTTGCCTGAACTGTTTCCTTTTTTGGAATTACAGTCAGCGGGATGCCCCAGTTTCATAAGTCTCTTTTCATGGGTTTAGACTTTTTTGGGCTTTTCATTTATGAATTTTGATGATGACTGCCTGTCCTTTTGATTGTTCTGAACCATCACTGTCTTTGTTCGTTTTGTAACGATCTCTTCGGTGCCATTCGTTATGCACTTGGATCAACTGAGAGAACTACCCTGCCCCAGGTTATGACAAAGGGTTTTAATTTTCGAAAAGAAAAACTCCTACTTCTTTGGCTCAGAGGGGTTGACGAGGGATTATCTTCCTTATAACTCCAGTGTTTAGGAATTGAAACAATGCCTGTACCTCATCAGCGGGGTCTGTTCAAAAGCATACTGTAGATTGTGGTATCGTTTTCGTCATCCTCCCTCAAGAGGCTTAGGATTAAAGATCAAGAGTTGACATCAGAAAAAATATGAAAACAGTTTGCATATAGTGAATGCGAATATATTGATTCAAAACAGACATAAGCGATGCATTAATGAAATAACAACGTTTGACATGAATAAATGTTTAAACAATCAAAGAAAAATGCAACTTGAACATTCGAATGAACAAAAGTTTTCTAGTTTGAATTAGTCACTTCAGATGGGAGATTCTCAGCAGAAGCATTTCATTTGGCCACCCGGCATGAACTCCAGCACTCTTCCGTCGATCAAGTCCTGGATCTTGTTCTTCAAGCTCCAACAGTCATTGGTGCCATGTCCAGGACTGTCAGAATGGTAGGCACATCTTTTATCAGGGTTATAAGTAGGAGCAGAGATGTCAGGATTCTGGGGAGGACCCTTTAAAATAATCAGATTGACCTCCAACAAGTGTTCCAGCATTAGAGATGGTGGTATGCCAGTCTCAGTGAAATGTCTTCCAGGCGTGTATCGCTTACGCCGATTACCCCGTTGATACTGGGCTTGTGAAGTAGTAGCAATTTGGAGAGGTTCATTCTTCACCATACCAGACTTTGGTCCTCTTGGTGGCTGATCAAAGACTTGGTCCCTGACTTGGGCTGGTTGCTTCATATCTTGATGAAGCTGACTGATCATGGCCCTCAGCTCTCCTTGTTCCTGAGCTAAACCTTGAATGAGGGCCCTTTGCCCCAACATCTGGGTTTTCAATGTGTCTACCTCAGCTTGTAGACGTTTCAGCTGTTCGTCCTTGTCATCCTCAACATTGTTCCTAACCAAAGTCCCCGTGAGAAGTGTCCTTAACTCCTCCTGCCCCTTGGATAGATTCAGGAGGATGTCCCCGAGCCGAGCCTCTTGAGCAAGAAAGTCCTGGTTATCTTGTTGGGAAGCCATGGCTGAAATAAACAGCGAAGAAGGGTAAGCAACCTGTCAAAGGGCTACCTGCAATGCAATGAGATGTATGACATGCATGCAATGTTTTCAAGGACCTCGTGGGGTAAACAAGAAAATTGTTAGCATTTGGGTTTGGTAGCCTGATTGAAGGAACTTTATATTGTTGAGAGCCCTTCATCAAGGGTCAAAGGCTCACCATGTCCAGTGGGTCATAGCCCCTGACAACCTTGGCTAGAGGAAAATAAATCCTCTTTGCCCCTTGCTAGATGTTTGATTTATCATGACCTGCATCACAAGCCCTTGAGATCCTTGAAATGGGTTAGGATGTATGCAATGGTATGCGATGGTATGATGTCATGCTATGCATGGGGTGAAGTAGGTAAACCCTGTTATGAGTCCCAATTAAGGACTATAAACAAACCCTGCAAGAAATTCAGTATACTCTGTTATGAGTCCCAATTAAGGACTATAAACAAAACCTGCAAGAGATCTAGTAAACCCTGTTATGAGCCCCAGTTAAGGACTATAAACAACACCTGCAGGAAATTTGGTAAACCTTGTCATGAGTCCTAGTTAAGGATTATAAACAAGACCTGCAGGAAATTTAGTACCCTGTTATGAGTCCCAATTAAGGATTATAAACAAGACCTGCAAGAATCAAGTGTCAGGTAACAAGCACGCAGATAGTCAAGTACAAAGGCACACAAGTCACACAAAAGAGCCCTTAGGGTTTAGGCCGGCATGAGGTCTAGGTATTACCCTCTTGAAGTTGGTGGGTTCAACCTGTCCTAATTAAAGTAACCGGGTTCTAAGGTTCCCAATATCACGGGATTGCTTTCATTGTTCATCGTTTCGATTTAGCCACTGAACTGGCGACCGAAATATTCCAGGAAAGCAACCCTCAATTGAGCGTAGTATCGAGTATCAACCAACCTCGGACTGCACCAAAGTCAGTTATCTCACTACCCTAAAGAGGCCAAGATAGTTCAATTAAGGTTCCTAAGGTCTGTTGATGCTTCACGACACCACGCGGAGGCCCCGTACTCTCCTTGACTGAACTCAAGGGTTACCGGTACACACTAAAGTGCCACATCAACGTAGCAGACTGTTTCAACCATGTCGGTATACCCCGCACAGTTCCCTCACAGCCTTGTTGCTACTTTCTAAGAAAGGTATCCCCCAGATCCGGGTTTAGGATCTATAGAACTCCCAAGCAACCCACAATTTAAAGCACACAAGGAAAACAATGGAAAACATAGTTATAAGCTAGCCCTAAGGTACACCCCACTTTAAGTTTAGTCCCCAGCAGAGTCGCCAGTTCTGTGATCGGTGGATCTGGAACTGACTGTTTAACGCTGGTTCGCGAAATGTCGCGGAAGCAAGAGTCGCCACCGTCTTTTATTTTCTCCAACATGGACAGGACAAAAGCACAGAAAAATTCCTTTAAAGAGATTGCTCTCAGTTCGGGAGGTAGGTTATAGAAAGGGAAGGTGTTAGCACCCTTTCTATCCATGGTTATCCATGGGCTCTTAGATACTTGCTCATTGTGTTTTCAAAAAGGTTTGCTTGCTTTTCAATGTGGGTTTTAAAAAGTTTCTTTGAAAAATTTCAGTTCGACTCGTACGTCAGAGTGTTTGAAAAGTTTGTTTTGAAAGCTTTTGAAAAGTATTGGTGTGAAAAGATTTCAGTTTATTTTGAAGAGAGCAAGTATCCTTGAGAACCTACCTACCCTAAGGAATTCGTCTGTGTAAATGTCCTTAAAAAGTAGTGCCATCCCACCATTGAGAGGTAGGTAGCACCACCGTTGGAGGTGTTCGGGTCAATTCGAGGTTCGGGACATGGTGATCACCAGAGCAATGGGAAGACACCTTAGAAGCTACCCTCATGCCAGGTTCCCGGATCATGAGGACTTACTAAGACGTTTTCTACTCGACGACCACCTTTCGAAAGGCAACAGTGAGGCGTACCCTAGGGGTGGTGTGTGCGAATTGTGTGTCATGTTTCAGTTATTTGTCTAGTCATGTTTGTCGTGTTCTACGCTTGATTTTAATTAAGGCCATTCATTCTTGCATGCATATTAAGAGATATAAAGTTTGCGAAAAATAAATCTAAGGCTATTACAAACGGCGCGGGTCCACATCGCCAAAATAAACCGGACCCGATTTAGCGGAAAATAAATAATGCGATAAAATAAAAGCGCGAAAAATAAATTTACATGGCTTTGGGAGATTTACATAATTATAATTAAACGACATAAGATAAATGCGCAAGTTACATAATTGAAATGACGGGCGTTGGACCCTTTTGCAAAATATTAAAAGTTAATGAGAATTAAAAATTAAATGATTAAATGTTTTTGTTATTTTTTGTGTTTTTTAGATTTAATGAGAAAAGAAATTAATTGAAATTAAATTAAAAGGCAAATCCTAATTCTATTATTTTTTAAGTTTATTATGAAAGAATTAAAATATAATCTAAATTAAACCCTAATTTATTTATGCACAATTTTTAATCATAAAATAACTAAATAATATTATTCTGAAAAAAGGAAAAATTAAAAGAGAAATCAAAAAAGATATTAAACCTAAATTCTATTTTTTTTGGATTTTTATTAAAAAGGAATTAAAATTAAAACCTAATTAAACTAAATAGTTTACATTCTAATTTATTTATGAAAATAATTATAATATAAATATTTATTAATTTTTGGCTTTTTCTGATTTTTAATGGAATTAAATAAACAATAATTAGAATAACATAATAATTAAAAATAAGGATTAAAAGATATAAGAAAAAATAAATAAATAAATGGGCAAACCAGGGTGGGGTGTAGCCCCAAATTAGGAGGTAAGGCCTGGTAATCTGGCCCAATAAGCATTCAGAATTTGTTGACTTTTCTGAATCCTATGTGACGTGCTTGACCAGGCGTAGCGTGTCCCTTGAATCCACGCCTTTGGTTTGATCATTTAGGACGCGTGGACAATGGATGAGGAGGACGTATGGTGTACATCACTATGAGCGCTGCATAGGAAATTGGTTTGAAAAACAATATGGAACTTTTGCCAGACCTGGGACTTGAACCCAGGTCTTGAGGGTCATTCATGTCACGTGTTACCAACTGAACCAAACGCGTTAATTGATATATTATTATAAACAAATAATGAAAAAGCAAGACCAACGCATAAGGGTAAAAACGCGCGTAAATTTAAAACATCCAACCATGGCCTGCCAACGCATCATCATCTTCATCCTTTTTTTATTTTTTTCTGAAACATAAGCCTATAGCAACGGTTTTAGAAACGTTGTTTTAGAGGGTTTATGAGAAAATAGCGACTGGCCCCTCGACGCTCATAAATTGAGCGCGAGGGTGCCATCTTCTTCGTCTCAACCTGCTTAAGCTAATGGCATAGGTCTGGAAGTGTAATTTTCCCTTGGGCAAAAAACCCCAAATCAAGAAACCTGCAACCCTAAATATCGTTCATGGCCAAATCATATGTATTGCTCAAAAATGAAATTAATTAGTATGGTTAGCTTTAGAACATCATGAGAAACAAGAATTCATAACCAAAAAATGCAAAAGATGTATGATTTGTGGTATATGATTTCAAAAAATTCGCTTTGCAGTTTGAGTTCTAACCAACGATTCTTTGTGCTTTAGTTGATGTTAATGATTGAGGAGCACTCAGTGATGCTTCAGGATGATGATGGAACGAAAATCGAAGCTTCAATCGACCTCTAAGGTTGATTTCAGTGTTTGAGTTTTTTAGGAGAATTTTCAATTTGCCAAAGGTTTCTTATGCGCAGCTTGCAGTCTAATGGCATTAGGGCTTTTCTTCTGATCATATAGCCAAGCTTTTAGGTTAAGAATATTACACAAAATCCATGGCAATAATTGTTTTCAATCTTTGATTTTGGAAGATCTTTTTTGAATCTTTTTCTCATGGTTTTTGTGTTCAATCAGCTCAAATCTTATCAAAACTTGCCATAATCAATCAAGCACGAAATATTGAGATTAGAATGTGCATAAAAAGATTTTTTTAGGTTAGGTTTATATTTTTCATGTATTAAAATGATTTAAATGAATATAAATTCAAATAAATAATTAAAAAATATGAAAATACTTCCCTTTGGGCCTAGTGGTCGTGCATAGGCTTGGCATGAAGAAACTTGGAAGAAAATTGGGCCCATTTGCATTTTTAGGCCTTTTGCATCAATGTTGACTTTCAAAAATTTCCAAACATTTCCCAACTTCCACAAGGCATAACTTGGTCAATTTTTAAGCTTTTCACATGTTCTTGGACATTTTGGAAAGGTCTTTGAGTCCTTTAACCAATGCCTTTGGTCCCATGTCATTTTGATTCACCAATCTCAAGTTATGGCCTTTGACTTAAAGTCCCTTTTTGTTGACTTTTGAAAATGACCTATAATGTTGAAATTGATAACTTTTTGTGAGAGCATTTCTTGGACTTGAAGTATGAAGATGAGTTGTAGGAAATGTCTTTCTCTTCAAAATGAGCTTTGGATGGAATTTTTCTGATAATCCATGTGAAAGTTATGCCCTGGTCAATTTCAGTTGACTTTTTCAGCTGTCCAAATATGGCAACTTTTGCATCTTTGATGATTTCTGAGCCAAATTTTGAGAATCATGATCAAGCATTGATCAAATGATGTTTGTGGCTTCAAAATGATATATTGACCAAAAATTTGAACTTTTGACTGCCAAATGACCATTTTGCCCCTACAGTTGACTGTAGTGCAATCTAGGGTTTTGACTGTGCAATTTTGAGCTGAATGCCTTGAAACTTGACATGAGGATACTTGACCATCTTTGTAGGCATATGAGACTTGATTGGGCCTTTGAAAACTTCATTTCCTTGATCAGAACCCAGACCCTAGTTTTGACTGTATAGGAGACAGTTGAGCTGCACAACCCTTGGGGAATTTTGTGACCTTGATTTTGACAATTCTTGATGAATATGGGAGGGCAAATTTTGGGGTACAACACAAGGGTTTAGATCTTCATCTTTGTTCTTGTTTTTTAGGTCATGGAAATTCCTCGCAGGAAAACTATCCAAGTCAACCTTGTGAGAATTCCTCCTCAACTCAAGGAGCTCACATCAAGAATTCCGGAAAGCTCTCCCTTCAGTGAAAGACATGGTAGACTGCTCAGCCTAGTCAACACCAGCATTGAAGAGGACATGATGAAGGTGTTGTTCCAGATCTTTGACCCTCTTCACCACTGTTTCACTTTCCCCGACTACCAATTGGTGCCCACTTTGGAGGAATTTTCTCAACTCTTGAGAATCCCTATCCTTAATCAACTACCTTTCAACGGTACGGAAAAGGAACCAAAGCCTGAAGATGTTGCTCAAGCACTACATCTACAGCCATCTGACATCAAGGGGCATTGGGAAACTAGAAGCGATGTCAAAGGCTTCTTGGCAAAATTCTTGTTTGAGAAGGCACAAGAGTGTTGGAATTCATTGGACCTACAAGCCTTTGAAGAAATCGTGGCACTCCTTATCTATGGGTTGGTCTTGTTCCCAAATCCTGACCAGCTTGTAGATGTCAATGCCGTTAAGATCTTCTTATCCAGGAATCCAATACCAACATTGCTTGGGGACATTCTTCACTCATTTTACACTCGAACAATGAGAAAGAGGGGTGTTCTCATGTGCTGTACTCCTCTCCTTGCAAGGTGGTTTATTTCGTACCTTCCCTAATCTGTCTTGAAGAATGACCAAGGCCTAAGGTGGTCACAACGATTGATGACCCTTACTCACTCTGATGTACATTGGTGTTCTCGGTCCAGAGAAAATGTCATCATCGTCGATCATTGTGGAGAGTTCCCTAATGTTCCATTACTTGGCATTAGGGGAGGCATTACCTACAACCCTTGTCTAGCCTTGAGACAATTTGGATATGCACGGAGGGATGGCCCTCACGACATTTTGATTCCTGACCTAGTTTTTGACTTCGACAACGATGCGCAAGGACTTCGCCAAAGATTCATCAGAGCTTGGAGGATGCCTAACAAGGTTGACAGCAAGACACTAGGGCACAAGAACTCCATCCCTCTTGAGCCTTATCTCAAGTGGGTACGAACCCGAGCCCAGAGTCTAATGATGCCTTATCCTCATGTTCTCCCTGTGATTAAAGAGCCCGTTACGGAAGGAGAGGTCCCCTACACCATCCTATATCTTGACATGCCTACATCGTGGGAGGAGATGCAGAAGAATTGGATCCAACTCAAGGAGGAACGGAACACTTTCGAAGCAAGCTTCTACGCCAGTGAGAAGAAGGTTTTGGAGCTTACCCGCCGACTCCATGAGGAAGAGACCCTCAACACCTACATTGCACCAAAAAGGATGCGCAATGTCTTTTTACCTTGAGAAGTTTTTTGTAATATTTGGCCCATGGGGCATTTATGTACTGACAAATTTCTTCTTATTAATATGACGTGCGTTCCTTTTGTTTGCAACAATTTTGAATTTGCTAAATCCTTGAATGTATTGCATACATAAGCATATCATTCATCATACGCATAAACAGGTCTCCACACCAGGTTTCCTTATCTTTCTGCTGTTCATTTCAGTAAGATGGATCTCGAACAGACGGTCAAGGACTTGCAGTCTCAAAACGCACAGTTTCAACAACTCCTGATGACCTTGGAAAAGGGTCAGGAGGATCTAAAAGCCCTGCTTGGGAACAAAGACCAAGTGAAAAAGAAGAAGAAGAGAATCGGGGTGGCTACCCTGGGAAGAAGGTTTGAGGGTGAAGCCAAAAGAGTGCTTGAATTTCCCCCTACTTCTGAGGAGGGAACCAGTAAAGGGAATGCGGCTGCAGTACCTTCCGAATCCGAGGTTGAAGAAGAGGAGGCTGAAGAGGACAAAGACTAATTTGATCAACAATACCCGCCCGCCGATGATAAGTACAAAGGTTTGGAAGACAGGTTGGCAGCTATGGAGCTGCAGAGAGTTCCCGGCTTAGATTTCGAAGATTTGGGATTAGTTGCTGGAATTGTGATCCCCCCGAAGTTCAAAGTGCCAGCTTTTGCAAGATATGACGGGCTATCTTGCCCGAAGATACATCTCAGATCATATGTAAGGAAGATCCAACCTTACACTACCGACAAGAACCTTTGGATCCATTTCTTTCAGGATAGCCTTTTTGGGGCTCAACTCAAGTGGTTCTATCAGCTGGATGGAGCCAGTATCCAAAACTGGGAAGACTTGGCCACCGCATTTTATAAACAATATCAGTACAATTCTGACCTCGCTCCTACGCGTACCTAACTTCAGGGTATGTCACTAGGGACGGGAGAAGGATTCAAGGAGTATGCGCAAAAGTGGAGAGACCTGGCTGGCAGGGTGCAACCACCACTGACTGACCGTGAACTTGTTGACATGTTCCTTGGGACCCTGTCTGGTCCGTTCTTTAATCATCTGATTGGTAATTCCTCTGCCGGGTTTATAGATTTGATCTTGACTGGTGAGAGGATAGAAGCTGGTATCAAGTCAGGGAAGATACAGAAAGGTGCCACTGCGAGTACTGAGAAGAAGCCTTTCAAGAAGGAAGCTAGTGCTGTTTATGGTACTAGAAGACAAGTTAAGCCGGAACGCCGCTGTTGTACCCCAAAATTTTCCCTCCCATAATCTTCAAAGTTTTGACAAGAATCATCCACAATTGGTTCAAATTTACTCAAGGGCCACACAGTTAAACCATCCTCCTAAGCCAGTCAAACTAGGGTTTTGGTTCTCACAAGGAAGCTGAAGTTTTCAAGAGCTCAATCAAGTCTCCTATGCTCATACACATTGTCAAGTACCTACATGTCAAGTTTCGAGGCTCACAAGGTCAAGTTGCACAGTCAAAAACCCTAATTGCTCAACAGTCAACTGTAGGGGAAAAATGGTCATTTGGCAGTCAAAAGTCAAAATTTTTGGTCAACATCTTATTTTAAAGCCACAAACATCATTTGATCAATGCTTGATCATGATTCTCAAAGCTTGGCTCAAAAATCATCAAGATGCAAAAGTTTCTATTTTTGGACAGCTGAAAAATCAACTGTAACTTGACCAAGGCATAACTTTTTCATGGTTCATCAGAAAAATCCCATCCAAATCTCATTTTGAAGAAAAAGACATTTCCTACAACTCCTCTTCACACTTCAAGTCCAAGAAATGCTCTCACAAAAAGTTATCAATTTCAACATTATAGGTCATTTTCAAAAGTCAACAAAAAGGGACTTTAAGTCAAAGGCCATAACTTGAGATTGGTAAATCAAAATGACATGGGACTAAAGGCATTAGTTAGAGGACTCAAAGACCTTTCCAAAATGTCCAAGAACATGACAAAGCTTAAAAATTGAGCAAGATATGCCTTGTGGAAGTTGGGAAAGTTTTGGATATTTTGAAAAGTCAACATTGCTTCAAATGACCTAAAATTGCTAATGGGCCTCTTTTTCTTCCACAATTCATTATCCAAGGCATGTGCACGACCATTTGGCCCAAAGGGAAGTTTTTCTTCATTTTTATTTATTTATTTGGATTTTTATTATTAATTAATTCATTTAAACTAAATAAAGTATGAAAAAATACTAAACTAATGAAATCAAATCTCTTTGTGCAGAAAATACTCTCATTGGACACTCAAGATTCGTGCATGATCATTTTTGGAAGGTTTTGTCATGATTTGATATCAATTTGCATGAAAAGATTAGAAAATATCATGGTTTAAAAATCAAATATTACATTCATCAATTCATGGATTTTGGACCAATTTTATTTGACCTAATCATTCCATACATAAGCTGGATCAAAACCCTCGTGCTCATTGACTAGAAGCTGCGCTACAGACCAAGGACAAAACTTGAGTTTTTGGTTGAAAATTTGAAAACTGAAAACAAGGTTAGAAGACGATTCAAGGCCAAAGATCAATTCCATTAGCTTGCTGAGGCTTCATAGAAGGGATTTGGATCAAAAACTACAAGCTCTCGTGCCCAGAAACGTGAGAATGATCTCACCTGTACAGAAAAAATTTCATCTTCTTGCATCCTAATTCATGCGCATTTAGCAATTTTTAATATGTGATTTGTGTTCATTGTTTGATTCTAATGCTAACCATGTAAATTAATTGTGTTTTTGAGCATTGTACACGATTCCACCATTGTCACCTTTTAGGGTTTGCAGAACTGTGAATTGGGTGTTTTCAGATAGGGTGAAATTAGACCACCATGATGCCATGACCATGCTCAGCACACTTGGACGAAGAGAAAGCCACCCTCGCGCTCAATTTATGAGCATCCCTGGGCTAATCGCTATTTTTCAGAAACTGGCCTAAGGGAACGCTAACAAAACCGTTGCCAACGTTTGTGTTTCAGAAAAAAAATAAAACAACGCGAGGAAGATGATTCGGTGGCATCAGTTGGTTGGTTGATTCAAACTTCGCGCGAAAAGCACCCCACTAACCATTGTTTATTTTATATTTATTGTTTGTTGTTTAAGGTACAATACGCGCGTTTGGCTTGGTTGGTTAGGCATGTGTGTGGCGACATTCAGGACCTGGGTTCGATCCCAGGTCCCTCACCCTTCCCATGTTATTTTTCAATTAATGATTCTATGCAGATTATGTCCTGGAGACTACCATGCATCTCTCCATCAAGCCGTCCACTTGGTCAATCTCATTCATCCAAGGGTTCAGATCTAAAGAACAGGATGCACTCTAGTCAACGGAGATCCATGCCAACGCAATAGTCAACCAGGCCAAAGAGTAAATGGGCCCAGATTGCTAAAGGAAAACCTCCAAAATTAGGGGCAGACCCCCTTAGGTTTGCAAGTTTTTACTTTCTTCCTTATTTTTACTTTCTTTAATTATTGTTTTATTAATTAATTTAATGTTTTCATAATAATATAAAAAACATAAAAAATCAGAAAAGATGAAAAAAATAATAAATATTTTATTTTAGTATTTTTTTTTGTAAATAAACTCATTAATTCATTTAGTTTTAATTTAGGGTTTAATTGTAATATTTTCATAATAAAAATCTAAAATTGGTAGAATTAGGGTTTAATTAATTTTTCATCCCTTTTTATTTTCTTTTATAATAATTAAATATTATTTATTTTTATAATCAAATTGCATGTAAAATAATTAGGTTTAATTTTAGGTCAAAATTTGATCTTTTCTTAATAAATTAAAAACAACTAGAATTAGGGTTAGCATGTTATTTTAATTAATTCTTTTTTTTCATTAAAATCATAAAATACCAAAAAATACCAAAAACAATTTCTTTTCTTTTTTAATTAATTAATTCCATCATTTAATTTAATTTTGCAAAAAGGGTCCAACGCCCTCGTTTTCATTCTTATTTAATTCGCATATTTATTTTTATTCTTTATAATATTTATGTATCTCTCCCGAAGCCGTGTAATTAATTTGTCGCACTTTCCTTTATTTTATGTCAAATCGGGTCCTGGATTAAATTTGGTGATGTGGACCCGCGCCTTTGTAATAGTTTAGAACTTTTAATTTCCGAATCTTTTTAACTGTTAATAAATGCATGCAAGAATGAATGACAAAATAAAAACAAAAGCGTAGATCACCTATGGCATGACAAGACAAAATAAATGAAAATGACACACAAATCACACACCACCCCTAGGGTACGCCTCACTGTTGCCTTGCCTCGAAAGGTGATCGTCGAGTAGAGGATGTCTTAGTAAGTCCTCATGATCCGGGAACCTGGCATGAGGGTAGCTTCTAAGGTGTCTTCCCATTGCTCTGGTGATCACCATGTCCCGAACCTCGAATTGACCCGAACACCTCCAACGGTGGTGCTACCTACCTCTCAATGGTGGGATGGCACTACTTTAAAGGACATTTACACAGACGAATTCCTTAGGGTAGGTAGACGACTCTAGATACTTGCTCTAATTTCAAAAACAAATCAAAAATACTTTTCACACCAACACATTTTCAAAAAGCTTTCGAAAGCATTTTTCAAACACTCTTGAGGACTGATACAAGAGTCGAACTGGAATTTTCAAAGAAACCTTTTTTTTTAAAACCCACAATTGAAAAGCAAAGAAACCATTTTTGAAAACACAATGAGCAAGTATCTAAGAGCCTATGGATAACCATGGATAGAAAGGGTGCTAACACCTTCCCTTTCTATAATCTACCTCCCGAACCGAGAGCAATCTCTATAAGGAATTTTTCTGTGCTTTTGTCCTTTCCATTTGGAGAAAATAAAAGACGATGGCGACTCTTGCTTCCGCGACATTTCGCGAACCAGCGTTAAACAGTCAGTTCCAGATCCACCGATCACAGAACTGGCGACTCTGCTGGGGACTTAAACTTAAAGTGAGGTGTACCTTAGGGTTAGTTCATAACTGTGTTTTCAATTGTATTGACTTGTCTGCTTTAAATTTGTGGGTTGCATGGGAGTTACATAGATCCTAACCCGGATCTGGGGATACCCTGTTTAGGTAGCATAAGCTGTGAGGGACCTGTCCGGCGTAGACCGACACGGGTGAAACAGTGGCTACGTTGGTGTGGCACCTTGGTCTGTACCGATATCCCTTGTGTTGCAACGAGGAGAATATGGGTCTTCCAAGGAGTCATTAAGCACCAACAACCTTAGAACCTTAAATAACACAACTTGGCCATTAGAACAGTAGCAGTATGCTACGCCCATTGAGGCTAAACTCTCGTGATGGTTCTGGCTGCAAGAAAAGATTGCGATGCTGGAGTTATGACCGATTGAGGGTAGTCAATGGTATTGGGATCCTCTAAGAACCCGATTACTTTTGATAGGACAGGTATAAACCAACAAACTTAAAGAGGGTAATACCCAGACCCCATGCTGGCCTAAACTCTAAGGGTTTCTCTTGTGTGACTTGTGTGCCTTTGTACTTGCCTACTTGCATGCTTGTTAGCTGACACATGAACTACTTGCAGGTTTTGTTTTAGTCCTTAATTGGGACCCATGACAGGGCTTACTAAATTTCTTGCAGGTTTTGTTTATAGTCCTCAATTGGGACTCATAACAGGGTTTACTAAGTGTCTTGCAGGATTTGTTTATAGTCCTTAATTGGGACTCATAACAGGGTTACTTACATTACCCCATGCATACCATAACATCATACCATTGCATACATCCTAACCCATTTCAAGGATCTCAAGGGCTTGTGATGCAGGTCATGATGAATCAAACATCCAACAAGGGGCAAAGAGGATTTATTTTCCTCTAGCCAAAGTTGTCAGGGGCTATGACCCACTTGATATGGTGAGCTCTGACTCGTGAAGAAGGTTCCCCTAACCAAGTTTGTTTGGAAACCAAACCAGACATGATGACTAAAGTCAGGGGCTATGACTCACTCGATATGGTGAGCCTTTGACCCTTTGAAGAGGGACTCTCAATAATATGCAGTTCCTTCAATCAAGCTACCAAGTTCTAACAATATTCTCTTGTTTACCCTGCGAGGTCCTTGAAAACATTGCATGCATATCATACATATCATTGTATTGCAGGTACCCTTTTGATAGGTCTCTTACCTTCTTCGCTGTTTATTTCAGCCGATCGTCATGAATCCTGAATCATCCAATGAGCAGACTATCAAGGCCCTCCAGGCTCAGAATGCCCAGTTCCAAGAGCTGATCATGAATTTGGCCCAGGGGCAACAAGATCTAAAGACCCTTCTCTTGAAAAAGAAGAAGAAGAGGACTGTTTTGTTCAGCCCTAGACGCAGATCTGGGAACACACTGCAGATTGAAGCTGAGAGGACTACTCCATCTGTTGGGGAAGGCAGTCATTAGGAGGAAAGGGTTCCCAGTCCAGTGGTCTCCGACAACGAGATAGATTTCAACAACAAACAATACCCTCCTGCTGAGGACAAGTACAAACAGTTGGAAGACCGCCTGAATGCAATGGCAATTCAACAAGTGCCTGGTTTGGATTTCGGAGACTTGGGTCTAACTTCTGGTGTGGTGATCCCACACAAATTCAAAGCACCCTCTTTTGCTAAGTACGATGGGGCATCCTGTCCCAGGCTGCATCTCAGGTCTTATGTGCGGAAGATTCAACCGTATACTGCGGACAAGAATTTGTGGATCCACTTCTTCCAGGAAAGTCTTTCAGGGACTCATCTCGAATGGTTCTATCAACTGGATGGAACCAAGGTTCGTAACTGGGAGGAGTTGGCTACTGCTTTTTACAAGCAGTATCAGTATAATGCCGACCTCGCTCCTACGCGTACCCAACTCCAGGGTATGTCGTTAGGATCGGGAGAAGGTTTTAAAGAATATGCGTAGAAGTGGAGGGACCTTGCTGGAAGGGTACAACCACCTCTGACTGACCGCGAGCTCGTCGACATGTTCTTAGGGACCCTGTCTGGTCCATTCTTCAACCATCTGATTGGGAACTCTTCTGCTGGGTTTACAGATCTGATCTTGACTGGGGAGAGGATCGAAGCTGGTATCAAGGCTGGGAAGATACAGAAGGATGCTTCATCGAGCACCGATAAAAAACCTTTTAAGAAAGAATCCAATGCCGTCTATGGTTCAAGGAGACAGAATATACCAGAACGCCGCCAAGCTGCCAATGCAGTGGTGATCTCAAAACCTGCTGGTGCTCTTCAACATCACAACCAACAAAAGAGCGAGAGAAGGCAGTTCACTCGGATCAGCATGACCTTATCCCAGATATTGCCACAGTTGCTGGAGACCAAGCTGGTAACTCTAAAAGAAGCTCCGAAGAATCAAAATACAACGTCACCGAAGTATAACCCCAACGCCCGCTGCGCTTACCACTCTGACAGCCCGGGGCATACTACAGATGATTGTTGGAGCTTGAAAAATAAGATCCAAGACTTGATTAACGCAAAGGAGATTGAGTTCGAGGCGCCCGAGGCTCCCAACGTGATCACTGCTCCCATGCCAAAACATGGCTAGGATAGAAAGCACTTTTTTGTTCATTTGAATTCAAGTTGCAATTTTCTTTTGTTCAAACATTTACTCATGTTAAACATTGTTATTTCATTAATGCATCGCATATGTCTGTTCTGAAACAATATATTCGTATTCACTAAATGCAAATTATTTTCATATTTTTTCTGATGTCAACTCTCAATAATTCTAAGCCTCTTGAGGGAGGATGACAAAAACGATACCGCAATCTTTACAGTATGCTTTTGAACAGATCCCGCTGATGAGGTACAGGCATTGTTTCAATCCCTAAACATTGGAGTTATAAGGATGATAATCCCTCGTCAACCCCTCTGAGCCAAAGAAGTAGGAGTTTTTCTTTTCGAAATTTAAAACCCTTAATCATAACCTGGGGCAGGGTAGTCTCTCAGTTGATCCAAGTGCATAACGAATGGCACCAAAGAGGTCCTTACAAAACAAAGAAAGACGATGATGGTTCCGAATAATCATAAAGAAAGGTAGTCATTACATCTCAAAAATAAAAACCCAATAAGTCAAAACCCATGAAGGAGACTTACGAAACCGGGGCATCCCGCTGACTGTAATCCCAAAAAAGGAAACAGTTCAGGCAAAAAAATAAAGGGATAACAAAAAAATCAAAAAGAGAGAGGTCCAACAAACCCTCGACAAAAAATGGCTGCCTATTCAAAATAAATTGTCAAATATCTGAACCATCATTGGAACGTCAGGACAAAGACTCAATCAAGGTCTAACGCACGATCAGCTGAGTTTAGGTTTGAAGAACATCACGAAGAACGGGTGGGTACAAATAATTTGAGCCTTTATCCTTTGTTTCTTAAACCGTGAACCAAGCCACGTTACAACCCTCAAAAGTCCTAGCTGAAGCACGGGTTAGTTCGAAAGCATACTGTACGAAAGGTATCCCGACTCCTTAAGGCTCGCGGTAAAATACGGAGTTGACATCACGTTTTACAAACATTCACTTGTTTTATGAAAAAGAATGCATTTTCAAAATCTTCAAGACAGACATAAGCTTTGCATTTTTAACATAACTTTGTTTGCATATGACTTTTTGTTTGAACAGCAGGAAAATTCGCACGATGAATACCTAGTGAACAAAATCACTTCCAATCAAGGGGCATGGCATGACTATTGTCCATCATCTGGGGCAGTTAAGTCAAGATTCGGAGAATCTCTCAAAGGCCAAATAGCCTGGGGAAAATCTCCGTCTGGGTCACGTGGGGGCATTCCAACAACAAATCTTGCCTGATCAAACACTTTCTGGTGGCATGACAAAACACTTCTAACAGGGGCAACTCCCTACATTCTGAAAGCACGGACATAGTCGAAAAAAATACTACGCACAATCAAAGACCCGCTAGGTTGACATACCTAGGAAAAAATAAGGGCTTCCCGGCGAACCAAAAGGGTTCGGGCAAAAATAAGGGATGAAATGGAAAAAATCTGTACACCCGGCAAGTCGAAAACCTGAAAAGGCGGCTTGGGCAAAAATGGGTATCCCGGTGGACTGAAAACCCGAAAGGGCAGTCCAGGCAAAAGTTAGAGATCAAAGCGTACGACTATGTCCCGGCATCTTGTCACTTGCCTACCAGAAGAAGGTTTGTCCATCAACCACTATCAGCGCCTCACAGGTCTTCCTCTCCCACCTCAGAAACAGGGGCAATAAAGAGTTGTCTAAGCAATCTAATTGTTCCGTCCTCCAAGGTACCAAGGTAGGTTCAGCTAAAGAACATAACCAGATATCTTAATTCCCCAGAGACTGAGCCAGCAAGGCAGTATACTCTCCCTCAAGCAAAGCCATTATCAAACTTAAGGAAATTGGGTATCCTCCAGCAGATCTCAACATTCCCCAGCATATGCAGACATTCTTTACAAGCATCCCCGGCAGTCTTGACCTAAAGATTGTTCCCCGATGGTATATCAAACATTCAATGGAGTCACTTCCCCGATACAGTTCAAACTTCCCCAAGAGAGTCCAATCCAGTTCCCCAGGAAATTTGGAATTCATCTCCCCAAGCAGTAAGTTTATCCCCAGTAGATTCTGGAAGCTTATCCCCGCAGAGCACGAACGCGTCCCCCGGCTTTATTCAAAGAGTTATTTTCCTTACCAGGATATAACTGGGTTATCCTCAGCCAAGAGCCATGGAAAGATCGTCGTCGACACAGTCTTCTTATCCCCAGCGAAGTCTGTTCACACTTCCAATACAACAAAGGTATCCCCAGCAGGTTATTATCACCTCAGCAAAGTACTTCTCTTTCCCCACAAAGTTCACTCCCCGCAGAGTAATCTATTCGCCAAGTTTATTTCCCAACGGAGTTATCTTCTCCTACCGGTATTCTTGCAATCATCATCCCCAACGGAAACGAAGAATCTCATTCTTCAACATCGGCCCAGGATTGGACTTCCCAGCATCCGTCAAGGATCTATTTTCCTAGACGAAGATACATTCATCAACATCACATTGTTATGATACATGCATATACGCATCATATCATACAATCTCATGTGTTGAGAATATCATTGCTTGATTCATATCATGCATTGCATATGACTGACCTTTACCTTTCAGGAAGGATACAGTTAAATGATCAGCTATGTAGACGAATACAGTCAAAAGAGACCAACCCAGTCAAAGAATACAAATCCAGTTAAATCAACGCCTAAAGATTTCTCTGATACAACTCGTCGTTATAGACACTCGTCGTTATAGACACTCGTCGTTATAGACACTCGTCGTTATAGACACTCGTCGTCATAGACACTCGTCGTTATAGACACCCGTCGTCATAGACACTCGTCGTTATAAACACTCGTCATTATAGACACTCGTCGTTATAGACACTCGTCGTCATAGACACTCGTCGTTATAGACACTCGTCGTTATAGACACTCGTCGTTATAGACACTCGTCGTTATAGACACTCGTCGTCATAGACACTCGTCGTTATAGACACTCGTCGTCATAGACACTTGTCGTTATAGACACTCGTCGTCATAGACACTCGTCGTTATAGACACTCGTCGTCATAGACACTCGTCGTTATAGACACCCGTCGTCATAGACACTCGTCGTTATAGACACTCGTCGTTATAGACACTCGTCGTTATAGACACTCATCGTTATAGACACTCGTCGTTATACACACCCGTCGTCATAGACACTCGTCGTTATAGACACTCGTCGTTATAGACACTCGTCGTTATAGACACTCGTCGTTATAGACACTCGTCGTTATAGACACTCGTCGTCATAGACACTCGTCGTCATAGACACTCGTCGTTATAGACACTCGTCGTTATAGACACTCGTCGTTATAGACACTCGTCGTTATAGACACTCGTCGTCATAGACACTCGTCGTTATAGACACTCGTCGTTATAGACACTTGTCGTTATAGACACTCGTCGTCATAGACACTCGTCGTTATAGACACTCGTCGTTATAGACACTCGTCGTCATAGACACTCGTCGTTATAGACACTCGTCGTCATAGACACTCGTCGTTATAGATACTCGTCGTCATAGACACTCGTCGTTATAGACACTCGTCGTCATAGACACTCGTCGTTATAGACACTCGTCGTTAAAGACCACCCGTCCATGGAAATAACCTGTCAGTAGAGACAACTCACCAACCTTTCTGAATTCCAGACTCGATTCCTGTATCTCGCCAGGGCACGTCTGAAGAGTTTAAAGATTCAAGCTCCTGTAACCAGTCAGGACACATCTATACAAAGCATCTGAAAACCAGATTCTGCAACATGTCAGGTACTCATCTTTCTTTTGCAGGTACGCAAGTTCTCGCTAAGGAATCTCTTATGCGATCAACATCCAGATGGCATCTATAAGCCCATCCACCTTCCAGCATCTCAGCATGGCATCTGTAAGCCCATTCCACTGCTACATCACTGCTACTATGTGAGCGCAAATTTCTGGGCACTCTAGTGTTCAATCATCTTCCACCCTCGGATTACGAAAGGCACGTCAGCCAATCTGCATCCTCAGGTCTAAGAAGATTGAACAGGGGCAACTGTTGTACCCCAAAATTTGCCCTCCCATAATCTTCAAAGTTTTGACAAGAATCATCCACAATTGGTTCAAATTTACTCAAGGGCCACACAGTTAAACCATCCTCCTAAGCCAGTCAAACTAGGGTTTTGGTTCTCACAAGGAAGCTGAAGTTTTCAAGAGCTCAATCAAGTCTCCTATGCTCATACACATTGTCAAGTACCTACATGTCAAGTTTCAAGGCTCACAAGGTCAAGTTACACAGTCAAAAACCCTAATTGCTCAACAGTCAACTGTAGGGGCAAAATGGTCATTTGGCAGTCAAAAGTCAAAATTTTTGGTCAACATCTTATTTTAAAGCCACAAACATAATTTGATCAATGCTTGATCATGATTCTCAAAGCTTGGCTCAAAAATCATCAAGATGCAAAAGTTTCTATTTTTGGACAGCTGAAAAATCAACTGTAACTTGACCAAGGCATAACTTTTTCATGGTTCATCAGAAAAATCCCATCCAAAGCTCATTTTGAAGAAAAAGACATTTCCTACAACTCCTCTTCACACTTCAAGTCCAAGAAATGCTCTCACAAAAAGTTATCAATTTCAACATTATAGGTCATTTTCAAAAGTCAACAAAAAGGGACTTTAAGTCAAAGGCCATAACTTGAGATTGGTAAATCAAAATGACATGAGACCAAAGGCATTGGTTAGAGGACTCAAATAACTTTCCAAAATGTCCAAGAACATGAGCAAAGCTTAAAAATTGAGCAAGATATGCCTTGTGGAAGTTGGGAATTTTTTGGATATTTTGAAAAGTCAACATTGCTTCAAATGACCTAAAATTGCTAATGGGCCTCTTTTTCTTCCACAATTCATTATCCAAGGCATGTGCACGACCATTTGGCCCAAAGGGAAGTTTTTCTTCATTTTTATTTATTTATTTGGATTTTTATTATTAATTAATTCATTTAAACTAAATAAAATATGAAAAAATACTAAACTAATGAAATCAAATCTCTTTGTGCAGAAAATAATCTCATTGGACACTCAAGATTCGTGCATGATCATTTTTGGAAGGTTTTGTCATGATTTGATATCAATTTGCATGAAAAGATTAGAAAATATCATGGTTTAAAAATCAAATATTACATTCATCAATTCATGGATTTTGGACCAATTTTATTTGACCTAATCATTCCATACATAAGCTGGATCAAAACCCTCGTGCTCATTGACTAGAAGCTGCGCTACAGACCAAGGACAAAACTTGAGTTTTTGGTTGAAAATTTGAAAACTGAAAACAAGGTTAGAGGACGATTCAAGGCCAAAGATCAATTCCATTAGCTTGCTGAGGCTTCATAGAAGGGATTTGGATCAAAAACTACAAGCTCTCGTGCCCAGAAACGTGAGAATGATCTCACCTGTACAGAAAAAATATCATCTTCTTGCATCCTAATTCATGCGCATTTAGCAATTTTTAATATGTGATTTGTGTTCATTGTTTGATTCTAATGCTAACCATGTAAATTAATTGTGTTTTTGAGCATTGTACACGATTCCACCATTGTCACCTTTTAGGGTTTGCAGAACTGTGAATTGGGCGTTTTCAGATAGGGTGAAATTAGACCACCATGATGCCATGACCATGCTCAGCACACTTGGACGAAGAGAAAGCCACCCTCGCGCTCAATTTATGAGCATCCCTGGGCTAATCGCTATTTTTCAGAAACTGGCCTAAGGGAACGCTAACAAAACCGTTGCCAATGTTTGTGTTTCAGAAAAAAAATAAAACAACGCGAGGAAGATGATTCGGTGGCATCAGTTGCTTGGTTGATTCAAACTTCGCGCGAAAAGCGCCCCACTAACCATTGTTTATTTTATATTTATTGTTTGTTGTTTAAGGTACAATACGCGCGTTTGGCTTGGTTGGTTAGGCATGTGTGTGGCGACATTCAGGACCTGGGTTCGATCCCAGGTCCCTCACCCTTCCCATGTTATTTTTCAATTAATGATTCTATGCAGATTATGTCCTGGAGACTACCATGCATCTCTCCATCAAGCCGTCCACTTGGTCAATCTCATTCATCCAAGGGTTCAGATCTAAAGAACAGGATGCCCTCTAGTCAACGGAGATCCATGCCAACGCAATAGTCAACCAGGCCAAAGAGTAAATGGGCCCAGATTGCTAAAGGAAAACCTCCAAAATTAGGGGCAGACCCCCTTAGGTTTGCAAATTTTTACTTTCTTCCTTATTTTTACTTTCTTTAATTATTGTTTTATTAATTAATTTAATGTTTTCATAATAATATAAAAAACATAAAAAATCAGAAAAGATGAAAAAAATAATAAATATTTTATTTTAGTATTTTTTTTTGTAAATAAATTCATTAATTCATTTAGTTTTAATTTAGAGTTTAATTGTAATATTTTCATAATAAAAATTTAAAATTGGTAGAATTAGGGTTTAATTAATTTTTCATCCCTTTTTATTTTCTTTTATAATAATTAAATATTATTTATTTTTATAATCAAATTGCATGTAAAATAATTAGGTTTAATTTTAGGTCAAAATTTGATCTTTTCTTAATAAATTAAAAACAACTAGAATTAGGGTTAGCATGTTATTTTAATTAATTCTTTTTTTTCATTAAAATCATAAAATACCAAAAAATACCAAAAACAATTTCTTTTCTTTTTTAATTAATTAATTCCACCATTTAATTTAATTTTGCAAAAAGGGTCCAACGCCCTCGTTTTCATTCTTATTTAATTCGCATATTTATTTTTATTCTCTATAATATTTATGTATCTCTCCCGAAGCCGTGTAATTAATTTGTCGCACTTTCCTTTATTTTATGTCAAATCGGGTCCTGGATTAAATTTGGCGATGTGGACCCGCGCCTTTGTAATAGTTTAGAACTTTTAATTTCCGCATCTTTTTAACTGTTAATAAATGCATGCAAGAATGAATGACAAAATAAAAACAAAAGCGTAGATCACCTATGGCATGACAAGACAAAATAAATGAAAACGACACACAAATCACACACCACCCCTAGGGTACGCCTCACTGTTGCCTTGCCTCGAAAGGTGATCGTCGAGTAGAGGATGTCTTAGTAAGTCCTCATGATCCGGGAACCTGGCATGAGGGTAGCTTCTAAGGTGTCTTCCCATTGCTCTGGTGATCACCATGTCCCGAACCTCGAATTGACACGAACACCTCCAACGGTGGTGCTACCTACCTCTCAATGGTGGGATGGCACTACTTTAAAGGACATTTACACAGACGAATTCCTTAGGGTAGGTAGACGACTCTAGATACTTGCTCTAATTTCAAAAACAAATCAAAAATACTTTTCACACCAACACATTTTCAAAAAGCTTTCGAAAGCATTTTTCAAACACTCTTGAGGACTGATACAAGAGTCGAACTGGAATTTTCAAAGAAACCTTTTTTTTTTAAACCCACAATTGAAAAGCAAACAAACCATTTTTGAAAACACAATGAGCAAATATCTAAGAGCCCATGGATAACCATGGATAGAAAGGGTGCTAACACCTTCCCTTTCTATAATCTACCTCCCGAACCGAGAGCAATCTCTATAAGGAATTTTTCTGTGCTTTTGTCCTTTCCATTTGGAGAAAATAAAAGACGGTGGCGACTCTTGCTTCAGCGACATTTCGCGAACCAGCGTTAAACAGTCAGTTCCAGATCCACCGATCACAGCCGCCAAGCTGTCAATGCATTGGTAATATCCAAGCCTGTTGCTGCTCCTCAGCAGTATAATCAACAAAGGGGTGAGAGACCCAAAAGGCAATACACTCGGCTCAGCATGACCCTGTCTCAAATTTTGCCGCAGCTACTGTCAACCAATCTGGTAACTGTCAAAGAAGCTCCGAAAGTAGTGAACACAGCTTCTCCAAAGTACAACCCCAATGCCCGTTGCGCTTATCACTCTGATAGCCCTGGGAATACTACGGACGATTGCTGGGCTCTGAGGAATAAGGTTCAAGACCTTATTGATACTAAAGAAATACAGTTTGAGGCGCCTGAAAGGCCCAATGTTGTGACTGCTCCCATGCCCCAGCATGGAGTGAGTGTTGTGGAAGAAGACCGATATGTAGCCTCCGTGGAAGAGATTGTTACTCCGTTATCAACTGTTAAAAGGAATCTGTTGCTAGCCGGTTTATTTCCGGGATATGGTGAAGATTGCCTTCTATGTGCTGTTTCGCCTTTTGGTTGTCCTTTGTTGAAATCAGGTATCCAAAGCCTGATGGATAGCAAAGAAATCATGTTCGAGAAGATTGCCGTTCCTGCTGCCCCTGCCAAAGAAGTTTCTATTGTCACTATTTTCAACAAACCTCCCAAGGCTCCTTCAAAGAAGCCTGTCAAAATCATGTCCACTCAGAAGATTGCTCATATCATCATCACAGTTCCAGGGCCTCTCCCTTATACATCCGACAAAGCTGTCCCATGGCACTATGGGGCAGATGTTTATGTTCTTGGAGTAAAGCAAAAGTTTGATACGAGTGCCGGTGTCAGCAACGTTACCGGGCCTGCCAAAATTAGTTGTAGTGGTAGGCTGTTCTCGCCAGATATTGCGCCACCAGTTATTCAGAAACCTCTTATCATCACACCCGCAAGTGTGCATGTTTCCCTTCCTAATCAAGTTCCTGTTTCTACCCATGCTGCCGAGTCCTCTAACGCTTGGGGCAAAGGGATTGCTATTGATTTGCCTGCCCTGACGGAGGCGCCGAAGACAACCGCTGTTGAAGCCTCCCAGCAAGAGATGGAGGAGATTCTCAAGATTATCAAGAAAAGTGATTTCAATGTAGTTGAGCAGTTGGGGCACACCCCATCAAAAATTTCTATGCTATCATTGTTATTGTGTTCAGAGGCCCACGCCAAGGCTCTGATCTCCTTCCTGAAGACGGCCCATGTGCCACAAGAAACGTCTGCTGATCAATTTACTGATTGTGTGGCTAACTTGACTGCTGATAACGGGTTGGGCTTTTCTGACGCCGATCTGACTGCAAAAGGAAAGAACCATAATGACGCCCTGCATGTCTCTATTGAATGCAGGGGCACTACTCTTGCCCATGTATTGGTGGACACTGGTTCTTCATTGAATGTATTGCCCAAGAAAGCCTTAGACAGGTTAGATTGTGAGGGTTTGGAGCTCAAGCCTAGTAACATTGTTGTCCGAGCCTTTAACGGTTCAAAAAGGATGGTACATGGCGAAGTTGACATTCCAATCAGGGTTGGTTCTCAAGTCTTTGATTCTACTTTCTATGTGATGGACATCCGTCCATCCTACTCTTGTTTGTTGGGCCGTCCATGGATCCACAAGGCTGGAGCAGTGACCTCCACACTACATCAAAAGCTTAAATACCCGGTTAGGGGGGAAATTGTTACAGTTCAAGGGGAAGAAGAGTATATGGTCAGCCACTTAAACTCGTTCCGATACATAGAGATGGATGGGGAATTCATTGAAACCCCCTTTCAACACTTTGAAGAAGTGCCTCAGACACTGGAGTCAGCTGAAACTGTGATTGAAGACCCTCCTTTGAAGATGGCTTCCTTAAAGGATGCACGGGCTGTGATTGAGAAGGGTGAATGCGCAAACTGGGGCCGACTCCCTGACTTTACTCCGAAGACAGTCAAGTTTGGTTTGGGCTTCACTGCAGAGGCTCAGAGGGCCGTTCGTAAAGCAAGAATTGGAAGACCTCCTGTGTTCATCACCAACCCGGGAGTAAATGCTATTGAAGACGAAGTGGAGGAATCTGAATTTGACAGCTGGATCTACCCAACAACTGACAGTGGACCGAGCAACTGGACTGCCAAAGACTTCACACCTATTACTTTTGTCACTCAGTAATGAACTCTTTTGTTTTCAATTTGTAACAAACAATATGTTGAAACTTTTATGGCTCAGTGTCCTACCCGGGGCACCGTGGCTCCATTTGTGAGGTCTTTTGTATGACATTTTCATATATCATTAATCAAAACATTGGACGTTTGTTGTATTTCAAATCTTGTGCTCCTTTTCTTTCTTTATCATATATTGCAAAACAACTATATTTACACACACTCACTTATACAGGTTCCAATCCACTCTGGATCTCACTGGTAACGACTCTGCTACTGCCAGTTATGACTTTGAAAATCCGATCAACTTAGCCGAAGACGAAGGTGAAGATGATTGCGAAGTGCCTGGTGAACTTGCAAGGCTGCTACTCCAGGAAGAGAGGGCCATTCAACCACATGAAGAGCCAGTGGAAACGGTAAATCTGGGTACTAAGACAGACATGAAGGAAGTCAAGATCGGTGCCAATCTAGAGCTCAGTGTGAAACAACGGTTGATTCAGATGCTGCATGACTACATGGAAATATTTGCTTGGTCTTACGAAGACATGCCTGGTTTGGATGCCGACATTGTGGTTCATCACCTGCCTACCAAGGAAGATTGCCCTCCGGTAAAACAAAAGGTCCGCCGTATGCATCCAGAAATGTCCGAGAAAATCAAAGTTGAGGTTATGAAACAATTTGAAGTCAGGTTTCTAGCAGTGACTTCTTACCCTCAGTGGGTTGCCAACGTAGTTCCAGTGCCGAAGAAAGATGGTAAGGTCCGAATGTGTGTTGATTACAGGGATTTGAACAGGGCCATCCCCAAGGATGATTTCCCTCTGCCTCATATCGACGTCCTGGTTGACAACACTGCTCAGCATAAAGTTTTCTCCTTCATGGACGGCTTCTCCGGTTATAATCAGATCAAGATGGCTCCTGAAGACATGGAGAAGACCACTTTCGTTACTCAGTGGGGCACCTTTTGCTACAAGGTCATGCCTTTTGGGTTGAAAAACGTTGGGGCAACTTACCAACGTGCCATGGTTGCTTTATTTCATGATATGATCCATCATGAGATAGAAGTATACGTTGATGATATGATTGCAAGGTCCCAAACTGAGGAGGAACACCTTGACCATCTACAAAAGCTGTTTGACCGTCTGAAGTTGTACAAGCTGAGGTTGAACCCAAATAAGTGCACCTTTGGGGTGAGATCTGGAAAATTGCTAGGCTTCGTCGTAAGCGACAAAGGCATTCAAGTGGACCCTGCCAAAGTGAAAGCCATACAAGAGATGCCAACTCCCAAGACAGAGAAAGAAGTCAGAGGCTTTCTAGGACGGTTGAACTACATTGCCCGATTCATCTCACATCTAACTGCTACCTGTGAACCAATCTTCAAGCTGCTGAAGAAAGATCAAGTAGTACGTTGGAACGATGAATGTCAGGCCGCTTTCGAAAAGATCAAAGAGTATCTCCAAGAACAACCCATTCTTATGCCACCGGTTGAAGGGAGACCTCTGATACTATACTTGACAGTACTTGAAAACTCAATGGGGTGTGTGCCGGGGCAGCATGACGAGTCTGGCCGAAAAGAACACACCATTTATTACCTGAGCAAAAAGTTTACCGACTGTGAGACCCGGTACTCACTGCTCGAGAAAACTTGCTGCGCTCTGGTATGGGCTGCTCGCCGGCTAAGACAGTATATGTTGACTCACACTACTCTGTTGATTTCAAAAATGGATCCAATCAAGTACATATTCGAAAATCCTGCCTTGTCAGAAAGAATAGCAAGATGGCAAATGATCTTGACGGAATATGACATCCAGTACACGACTCAAAAAGCAATCAAGGGAAGTGTATTGGCAGACCATTTGGCACACCAACCAGTGGACGATTACCAGTCGTTGAACTTTGAATTTCCAGACGAAGATATCATGGTAGTGACTGATTGTGAAGTACCTGGACCAGATGAAGGACCTGAGGAAGGATCCCGATGGTCTATGCACTTTGACAGAGCCTCGAACGCTTTGGGTAATGGTATCGGCGCTGTGATCATATCCCCTAAAGGCACTCATACTCCACTCACCGCTCGGCTATGTTTCAACTGCACCAACAACATGGCGGAGTATGAGGCATGTATCATGGGTCTTCAAACTGCAATTGACTTAAGGATCAAGTTTCTGAGTGTCTTCGGAGATTCTGCTCTCGTGATCAATCAGATCAAAGGCGAGTGGGATATGAAACACCCAAATCTTATTCCTTACAAGGAGTATGTGCTGACATTGCTTCCCCACTTCGAAGAGATAACTTTTGAGAACTTCACAAGAGAGGAGAATCAGTTAGCGGACGCGTTGGCTACGATGTCTTCTATGTTCAAAGTCAAATGGGACAATGAGGCTCCCCGGATCATTATCTGGAAATTGGATGAACCTGCACATTGCTGCGATCTCGAGACCGAAGAGGTAACAGAAAAACCCTGGTATCATGAAGTGAAGAGGTACTTGGAAGCTCAAGAATACCCCGAAGGCGCATCGGTTAATGACAAGAAATTTCTGAGAAGGTTTGCGGCAAAGTTTTTCCTCAGCAACGGCAATCTCTACAAGCGAAACCATGACTCAACCTTACTGTGTTGTGTAGATAAGACTGAAGCAGAAAAGATCATGGCAGAGCTACATGAAGGTACATTTGGAACACATTCCAGTGGACATACCATGGCAAAGAAAATCCTTCGGGCAGGGTATTTCTGGTCCACAATGGAAGCCGACTGTTATCAGCACTCGCGAACTTGTCATAAATGCCAGATCTATGCTGATAAGGTGCATATTCCTCCGGTTCCTCTGAATGTCCTGACGGCACCTTGGCCTTTTGCAATGTGGGGCATTGATATGATCGGCGAGATCCTACCTACGGCATCCAACGAGCATCGCTTCATCCTAGTCGCGATTGATTACTTCACAAAATGGGTTGAAGCAGCTTCCTACGCCACCGTAACCAAGAGCGTCGTGGCACAGTTCATTCGGAACAACCTGATCTGTCGATACGGTGTACCTGAGAGGATCATTACGGACAATGGTACCAATCTTAACAACAAGATGATCACTGAGCTCTGCGAGCAATTCAAGATACAACACCACAACTCTTCTCCTTACCGACAGAAGATGAATGGGGTTGTAGAAGCAGCAAATAAGAACATCAAGAAGATTGTGCAGAAGATGACAGTGACCTATAAAGATTGGCACGAGATGTTGCCATTTTCTCTTAATGGGTACCGTACCTCAGCACGAACGTCAACAGGGGCAACTCCCTTTTCCTTGGTCCATGGCATGGAGGCAGTCTTGCCTATTGAAGTCCAGATACCCTCTCTCCGGATAATGAAGGATGCAGACTTGAGCGAAGATGACTGGATCCAGACTCGGTTTGATCAGTTAAACCTAATTGACGAAAAGAGACTCACTGCTATTTGTCATGGTCAGACGTACCAAAAACCGATGATCAGGGCATTTAACAAGAAAGTCAGACGATAAGAGTATCAAGTCGGAGACCTGGTAATCAAGCGCATCATTCTTCCTCAAAGTGATCCCAGGGGCAAATGGACCCCTACGTACGAAGGGCCATTTGTGGTTAAATATATCTTCTCAGGAGGAGCCATGATTCTAACCACCATGAATGGTGACGACCTTCCTCACCCCGCCAATGCAGACATAGTAAAAAGATACTACGCATAAATAAAAGACCCGCTAGGTTGACACACCTAGGCAAAAGTAAGGGCTTCCCGGCGAACCAAAAGGGTTCGGGCAAAAATAAGGGATGAAATGAAAAAAATCTGTACACCCGGCAAGTCGAAAACCTGAAAAGGCGGCTTGGGCAAAAATGGGTATCCCGGTGGACTGAAAACCCAAAAGGGCGGTCCAGGAAAAAGTTAGGGATAAGCGTAATACTATGTCTCATTGGATCACCTTGCATCCAGAATCTGGCATCAACTATCAGGCTCAGACGACATCGATCAATCGACTTCATCTTCAACTAAGCAGCCAAGTGATGAGACACTTGAAGACATAAAGGCAATAGCGGAGTTGGAACCCAGTGGGATTTTTCACATAGCTGTTTTGTTTTCCTTTTCAAAATTGTATAAACTTTTTGTTGCTCGGCGGCGTTCTCTTACTAGGACGTCAGTCTCTTGTACATAAAACGCCTATTTACAGGCAAATTCAAAAATCAATACAAGCTCATCTTTCAGACAAATTGCCAATTGTTTTTCCTTTTTCTGTTTTGTCTTGCGAAGAACGTCCAATGTTCATTTTTTATATATGCATTTGACATTAAATTGCTAGATCATAAATATTTGCATGCGAAACAAAGGATTAATTACAGGTGACATCAGAAACAGGGGCAATGTAGAATTGTCCAAGCGGTCTAGTTGCTCTGACCACCAAGGTACCAAGGTAAATTCGGCTGAAGAATGTGACCAAGTTACCTCAAATCCCCACAGAGTAAGACCAGATTCAGCAATACTTTCCCCAAGTAGAGATTGGTTTCCCGTCAGCCCTGAAAAGGCACAGTATTCCCTTAGCAAGTCAATGATACTCTCTCCAGGCAGGATCAGTCTACTGTCAGCCCTAAAGGAAGTTGGGTATCCCCAGAAGATCTCAATATTCCCCAGCAGGAGTATGAATATTCCTCAGCAAGCATCCCCGGAAGTCTTAGTATAAGATGGTTCCCCGGCGGAATACAGACACCCCAGTGGAATCATTTCCCAGTACAGTCCGAAAAGGTTTCCCCAGGAAAGTTGAGTCATTATCCCCAGCAGGTCTTGAAGCTTATCCCCAGTAGATTCTGGAAGCTTATCCCCTGCAGGGTACGGACGTCTCTCCTGGACTTTATTCAAAGTTATTCCTCATAAGAGCTTATAACTGGGTTATCCTCAGCTAATAACCACGGAAAGATCGTCCTCGGCGAAGTTCTTCCTATCCCCGGCGGAGTTCATCAAAGTTCCCCAACATAACTTATCAGCAAAATCCCCAGCGGAGTTTATCGTTGAAATCCCCAACGGAGTTCTCATTAAAACCTCATCGAAGTATCTCTTCCCATAGAGTATTTCCCCTCAGAGTAATCTCTCCATCAAGTTTGTTCCCCAACGGAGTCATCTTCTCCTACCGGTTTATTCTTGCAACCATCATCCCCAGCGGAAGCGAAGAACTCTACTCTTCAACATCAGCCCAGGATTTGATTCCCCGGCCAGTCATCAAGGATTTATTTTCCTAGACGAAAATACATTCATAGACATTTCACATTGCATACATCCTGCTTACATACATGATAAAGTGCATACAACACTATCTCATTTTGAGCATCATGACATCGCGCATTTCATACATCATGACATTGCATACAACTGATGTTTTGCCTTTTCAGGAAAAGGTCAATCAAAAGATGATTATTATCAACTATCGCAATTCCAGATTCGATTCCTGTATCTAGCCAGGGTACATCTGTGAGTGATTGATTGTAGATTCGATATCTGTATCTAGCCAGGGCATATCTGTATGAAGAGTTTGAAGATCGACCCCTGTAACAGGCCAGGAAATTATCTTTCACTCTCAGGACGGAGGCTTACACCTGTATCCAGCCAGGAAAGCTATCTCTACCAACCTTTTACAATTCCAGATTCGATACCTGTATCCAGCCAGGGCATATCTGTAGACGACAGTTCCAGATTCGATACCTGTATCCAGCCAGGGCATATCTGTAGACGACAATTCCAGATTTGATACCTGTATCCAGCCAGGGCATATCTGTAGACGACAGTTCCAGATTCGATTCCTGTATCTAGCCAGGGCACATCTGTGAGCAACCAATTGTAGATTCAATACCTGTATCTAGCCAGGGCATATCTGCATGAAGAGTTTGAAGATCAACACCTGTAACAAGCCAGGAAACATCTTCCTTTCTCAAAGTACGCAAGTTCTCGCTAAGGAATCTCTTACGCGATCAACACTTACAAATGGAATCTATAAGCCCATTCCCGACAAGGTTCTGTCACATCTCCAAATGGCATCTATAAGCCCATTCCCGCCATCACATTGCTGATACTCTACCATGCGAGTGCAAATTTCCGGGCACTCTAGTGTCCAATCTCCTTTTACCTTCGAGCCGCGAAAGGAAAACTTTCCAATCTAACTCTTCAGGTCTAAGAAGATTGAACAGGGGAAACTGTTGTACCCCAAAATTTTCCCTCCCATTTCCTCAACATTTTCTCACCACAAGACCCTTGGAGCTCAAGATCCAGCTAGGGTTTCCTCAGCTCAAGACTCCTCCTTGCACTGTTGACCCAAATTAGGGTTTTGGTGTTTGCACAAAGATGTTTTAACCTAAAATGCCTAAAGTGACTTTCATGCTTCATGTTGGACTCCCAAGTTTATCCATACCAAGTTTCAAGTCTTTATTCCAAGCTTTGCCCAGTCAATTGGACAGTTGACCTAGAAATCAGCTGTATTGGGGAAAAAGTCAACTGTGGCCAATTGACAGTCAAACCTCATGATTTTTTACCCACATCAACATTATGAACTCATATAAACCATTTGGTCAATTTTGGATCACAATTCCACAAGAAATTTGATCAGATCACCAAAAGGGCAAAATGGTCATTTTTAGGGTTTTGACTGCACAAAGGCAATTTTTGACTGTTTGACCTAGCCAATGGCAAACCAAGCTCACATATGGGCTCAAGGACTCAATGACATGGTATTGACACATTCAACAAATTCAAAAGATCCCAAATGCACAAGATTGATAGATGAATTTTCCAGTCAATTGATCAATTTTTGACTGTATATTGAAAAGTCAAACTTTGACTTTTTGGTCAAAATCAAGTGTCAAGATTCATTTTTCATCAAAACATGCCAAATTGTTAAACTTGTTCATCAAGAAATCAAAAATCACAAATTAGGGTTTGAAATGAAGAATTTTCATAACTTGGAATTTTTCTGTTATGAAAATCCCTAATTTTTTCCTAACTTTGTCCCATTTTTTCATCAAGATACATTTGGATTCAAGGAAAACTCAAAACATGAAAGTTGTAGTCCATTGCAAAATCTACAACTTTGATTCACAAAGTTTCCTCAAAAGAAGCTTGTAGCTCAAGTTATGATTTTTGGAACAAGGGTACAAACATTCTTAACTTAGAAAAATTTTGACCTATTTTAGGCAGGATTTTTGCCTAACTTCATGGCCACTTTTCACATGCTTCCACTTGGAATTTCAATTTTCATTACAAAGATGGATTGTAGTACACATTCCAAGCTTTCCAAAATATCCAAGATCTCATCAAACAACCTTGTGGTTAGGGAGAATCGAATTTGACAATATGGGCAAAACTCTCTTTGTTCATGAGCCATTTCCATGTCCATAACTTTGCATTTTTGAACTCAGCATGCTCTAAGCTAGATTACAGGTCCTTTATCTCATCCACACTCATAAATTTAATGCCAATCCTTTATGTTTAAGCCTTATCTTGTGTGTTTAACCATTGCATACAAGATTAACCTTAAAATGGAAAAAGCAATATATCCATTTTTGAAAAGTGGAACTTTATGTCAAGATTGCAATCTTTGAAGTACAATGCAAATCCTTTTGGCACAAGTTAAGGGACATAACACACTGATCAAGACTAAAGTGTGCAGCACATTTGAGGGGCCTGCACAAGTCTAGAAACCAAGTTGACATTTTTTGCTTAAGTGTGAAGAAACTTGGCATAACTCATAACAACTCTCATTGCTGCAAGAACTAGCTTAGACAAACTTGTTGTACACCTTCCAAACATCAAACCTGAGCTAAGGCACGAGCTAACTACCCTCCATACCTCCCTAAACCTCAAAACACCATCCTACTGCAAAAAACAGAGTCACCTCTGCAGTTGGACTTCCATAACTCAATCCACTCGTGCATTCTTGCTAAAACCAGTTCATACACATTCCTTACCACATATACAAGTTATCCCAAGCATTGGACACGACCTGTAACACCTCTAACCAACTTCACCATTTTAATTTTTTCTGTTTTGCAGGTTGATTGCCATAGTTTGATTCACTTGGTTTCAAAGCAAGCTAAAGGTTGGAATGGCATCCCTGGACTTCAAGCAAGCTGTACCAATCATCACCTTGCCTTGAAAGTGCCTCCATTGCCAGACACGATCCAAGCTGAACAGGTAAGTTCATGGACTTCTATCTCTCAATCTAGGAAGAGTTAGCTTTAAGTTTATGAATGAAAAATGCACTACTCATGGCCCTGAAGCTATACATATCCTCACTTTCCATTTATATTGCATATGCTGAGAGAATTTAAGACCTGAACATTGACAAAAACTTAGGTTAAGAATTAGGGATGGAGAAATTCTCTCTCATTTCTGAGAGTTAGATCAAGTTCTTGGTATGTATGGAATCGTGGCTTGATGCTTGACATTTTTCATGTTGTAAGTTTGTGCTAAAAGTCCAGGAATCAGGATGTTTGAACCAGGAGGAAGGGCGCGCGTTTTTTTGACATTTTTGTGCTGGAGGTTGAAGACAACCTCTATTGGGTTGGGCCTGTGATATTTTTTCTTTTTGCACTTTCATTTTTCACATGCACCCCCCTGGCCCATTTTGAGATATACTTGTCATTTTTCATTTTTTTTCTTTTGATTTTGTTTCTATATTTTTATTTAAGCATGAAAAATATTAAAATTATTTTTCCCACATTTTTTGCATTTTATTTGATATTTATTTGGTTTTATTTAGTTTTGTACATAAATAATCATAAAATACTTTTATTTAAAATAACTAAAAATAATACAAACACTTTTATTTTCTGATTTTTATTTTATTTTATCTTTGAAAACATTTTATAAAAAATAAACTTTTTTTTGTAAATATTAAATATTTTATTTTTATATATATTTAATATATTTAATAAATAATGTAAATACTTATATATTTATTAGTATATTTAGGTTAAAAACACAAAAATAATACATTTTTATTTTTATTAATATTTAACTTAAAAAATCACTTTTTGATAATATACTTCCTTTTTATTTACTTTTTGTACATAATTAATAAATATTGCATATATTATATAATAAATACCTTTTATTTAGCAAATTAGGGTTTTGCCCTAAATACATAAAAATACCAAAATTAATTCATTTTATTTTTGTTTATTTGATACATGAAAAATACTTTTTTAATACATATGAAAATCATTTTTGCATCTTGCATATTTATTTTATTTTATTTTATTATTGTGCAATTAAATACCTTGTAAAATTTCAATTTGGATGTAATAGTTTATGTTTAATTTCTTGCTAAAATATCCCCATTTGAACATTTGTACCCCCCATCCCATATTTGTGTTGTAATAACTTAGGACCTTTTATTTTTCGCATTTAAAAGCTTTCCAATTATGCCATGTTAGACTTAGGGTTTTGTATGCTAAAATCAACCAACAAATAGTTTGACCTAAATTCAAGATAAACAAGTATGAAAATGGACAACACTAATCACACTTGCACCCCTAGGGTACTCCACTTGTTGCCTTCAATAATGGGTCATATTGCATGTTATGTATCTTTGGCAAAAAGAAAACAATCAAATGATCATAGTCCCTCGATGACGCTTTCAAAAGTTGCCTAAAAATGATCAAGTCCCTTAAAGGAAAAATTTCCCAAAGATACTTGGCACCATTGCAATCATGGTCTAAACGATGACCCACGCCCGTCCCATTCACATCCTAACACAAGATTGTCCACCAAATGCAATGGTGGAACAAAATTGTTAAAAGGGTCAAAACATAGCAAAGATCTTTGAGAAATTTAGGGTAGATAGCTCTTGGTTACTTGCCAACTTGCAAAACAAAAAAACACTTGCCTATTTTTTTTTCAAAACCACACATCACAACACACTTTCAAAACCACTTTCAAAAACATTGGAAACTTTTCAAAAGACATACACCTTTGTATACATCCCAACATGGATCATTATAAAGGTTGCCACCACATTGGCCTCTTTTCAAAAACATTTTCAAACCCACACACAAAGCACCATTTCAAACAATTGAAAATCAAGGCAAGTTGATCTAAGCAAGTAACTAAGAGCCCATGGATAACCATGGATATAAAGGGTGCTAATACCTTCCCTTTCTATAATCTACTCCCCGAACCCAAGAAAACATCTCAAAGGTTTTTTGTTGTGCTTTTTAACCTTTCCTTAGGATAAAATAAAAAGTCGGTGGCGACTCTTGCTCAACCGAAATATTTGCGAAAACAAACGCAAAACCAAGTCAGTTCTCCCACCGTATCACATCCGCTGACTGTAATCTCAAATGAAACAGTTCAGGAAAAAGTTGGGAATAATAAATTCAATCAGAAGAGGTCTTCAAATCCTCAAAATTCTCCACCAGAGTTGACAAAAGTCCTCAAAACAACAAAATGATGTAAGAAGAAATGACTGTCATTCTCAAGAATTCACTAGCTTCTGAATCATCGTCATTGCTACCATCAGTGCAATTCCAAAATCTCTTGGAACCTGAATGCATATTCTGAATTAACTGAACGTAGGGCTGAAGAACATCACGAAGATTGGGTTGGGTACAAATAAACTTTGAGCTTTTATCCTTTATTTCTTAAACCGTGAACCAGACCATGTTACAACCCTCAAAAGACCTAATTGAAGCCAGGTTTCTTTTGAAAGCATACTACAGCAAGGTTGCGTAAACTGACTCCTATGATCTTTTGCAAATCATTTGTTTTGGTTGCATGCCTTTGCTTCCTCTTTCACTTTAAAAGTATAAACCATTGTGTTTTAACTAGTGATGCATTTTCTATACACCAATAACATCATTTCAAAAATGATTTTGGATTCAAAACTTTTGCATGAACTTTGCATTAAAATTACCATGTTTGAATAAACAATTTTTGCTTGCAAACAAGCTTTCCTCATCAAGGAATTTCAAACAGCCGAGAAACTTGGTTAGTGACCCTATCAGGGACAAGTATCTTCCAGACCCATTTGTGAATCAGTTCAAGATTTGCTGCTCAGTGCAAGTTTTCTCAAATTTGGTTTTCCAGAAGATCATTTTCAAGACTCATACAGGGGCATTCATCTCCAACAGACATTTCAGAGTTGAAGCCATGATCATTTTATCTCCAATAAACATTTCAGAACTGAAGCCATGATCTGTTTATTCTAGCAGTTATCTCAAGAATTGAAGCCATGATCAGTTTATTCCAAACAATTCATTTCAGAAGCTGAAGCCATGATCAATTTATCCTCAACAGTCAGCTAATTTGGGACAAATCTCCAAGCAGCTCTCCATGTCCTTCCTCAAAAGATCATCAGTTCAATGCAGTTTACAAGTGTGACAAATTTGGGTTCATGACATTTTCTTTCCAACCAAATTTGGCAGAGTTCTCCGTGTTGAGGAATCAAACTTCCAATCTTACATCCACAAAAGAGTCAAACTCCATTGTCATAAACGTCGGCATTACATGCATAGATCATTCACATATCATGCATAACAAAATTCATACATAATGCATAACAAGAGTGTTTCATCCTCATTTGCATTTCCCGAGGTCTTGTTGCTGTTGACATGTCACCTTGAGAGCAAAGTCCAACTTACTTGGCACCTACCAAAGCAGATGTCAGTTCAGCTATCTTTCTTTTGTCCAAAGCGATTATTGGATTTTGTTACCTTCTCCTTTATTCAAAGCCAGTATTGAATGTCAAGATCTCTTTTTACATCCAAAGCAAGTATTGGATGTTGTTACCTTTTCTGTCGTCCAAAGCCAGTATTGGACGCCTTGAGCTTTTCTCTCGTCTAAAGCCATTATTAGACGTTGAGCTTTTCCACTCATTCATAGCCAGTATTGGATGTTGTGATCTTTTCTCTTGTCTAAATCCAGTATTAAACGTTGAGCTTTTCTTTCATTCAAAGCCAGTATTGAATGTCAGGATCTTTTGTTTCCATCCAAAGCCATTATTGGATATTATGATCTTTTCTCTCGTCTAAAGCCATTATTAGACATTGAGCTTTCCCTTCATTCAAAGCCAGTATTGGATGTTGTGTTTCTCTTCCATCTAACGTCTTTCCTGAATGACTCTGATGTAGCTTCAAATTTGGTCTCATCCAACATCTAATGTTCTTCTAGATGTTTCTGATTGCCTTTTCCAGAGAGTTGTTCGCCTCATTCAATGCCATTCTTGGATGTCGCTGCTTACCTTTTCAGGTTTTTATCTTTTTTCCAAGTATTGCTGGTTACTCTTTGTCGCCCTGACAGATATCCAGAAATATCTTGTTGTTTCCCTGGCGTGTGTTTCCACGTCATTCCATCTGAATTACCACAAGTTTCCAGTTTCGAGTCGTTCCATATACCCACAGAGTCTATCTCATCTCATACATTATTCAAAAATATATGTAAAAAAAAAAGTCCATTCATTCATAACATATGTTATCATCTCATCGCATCAGGGACAAAATTCAGGTCTGTTTGTATTTAATTACTTTCCGCCTATCTGGCTAAAAGATAATTAAATAGGGGCAGCTGTTGTACCCTAAATTTTGCCCCTAACTTTTTCAGTCGCACTTTCACACCATATTTTTCCATTCAGTCACAATCATTAATAAATAGCATCATTCATCACATTTGCATCCTATCTTTAAGTTTGCTCTTGTGTTATTGATTAACTTCTAATCAAAATACAAAAAAATATTGGTCTTTGTCTTTTCAAAATTGTGTTTTGCAGGTACCGAGTCGAAGCATCTGACAAACAAGGATTTCTTCCTTCAAAAATAAAAAAATCCAGCATGTATCGACACATAGAGGTATGTATCGACTCATCTCCTTGTGTACAACTAGCATGTGTCGACACATGCACCTATGTATTGACTCATCCTGTTTTTTTAGCATGTATCGACACATGCATGTATGTATCGACTCATCCTCTTTGAATAACTAGCATGTGTCGACATATACGTGTTATGTATCGACACATGCAATTTGTTTGGTTCTATAATGCGTTGAAGAAACAGTATGTATCGACACATAGAGGCATGTATCGACACATGTTGTGTTATACAGCTAGGATGTATCGACGCATACCATCTATCTGTCGACTCATAATAGCAAAATGCACGTGTTTTTTGAAAAAAAGCCAGCAATTTCAAACTGTTATCTTTTTGGCTCCAATTTTTCTGCATAATTTGAAAATTATATCATTAATTCAATTTTGGCTCCAAGAATCAATTACCAAATTACCATTAATCCCAATCCTAAAACTCTATAAATAGAGACCCCATTTCATTCAAATCACAAGCTTTTGATAGCCAAAATCATCTTGCTAAAAAATCTCTCAATTCTCTCCATTTACCAAATTCACTCAAAGCTCCATTTTCAAAAAGTTAGTAAGCTTTGCATTGAAGCTTACTAATCTTTGAGCTAAACCTTCATCCAAACCCTTTTTCTCCATCAATTCTCTACATCCAAGATTTGGTGATTGATTCTTGTGATTGAATTAAAGCAAATTCGGAAGTTGTTGGATAATTCTCAAATTCTACCTTTGGTAAGTTGGATCATCATCTTTCACAATGTGATCTCTTGTGGATTTCTGGTTTTGATTCTTTGAGCACTGTTTTACAACTCCATTAGTGCTATTTTCTCAAAATTTGCTGGAATTTTCATGCCCAATTGGATCCATGATCATAAGGTGTTTGATGAAAAGTTGGAACAAGAATTTGATCTCAAAAATACTGTTTCTGCCTTATTTTGGGGTTGTTTTGACTCAAATATTTTTCTGCTCACTCCTTTGATTGTTGGTTTGGATTGCAATTTTAAATGTCCAATTTGTTTTTAAACTCAATGGACTTTGTGATGTAGATGAAGTTGGATAAATGTTCATCAATTCAAATCTACCTAAGAGTGAATTATTTAATTCATTTTTTATGCTTTGGATTAATGATATGTTTAGTACTTTAATCCATCTGGAGGAGTGGTTGAATTTAAAGATGAAAGAATTTTGAAATGGTAATCCAAATTAGCTTATCATTCCCCTCCCTCTTCATCTTATCCTTCTCTTTTTAATTGTGCTACATGTTAAAGGATTGTGATCTCTATATCATTTATCCAAACATGAAGTACATAGATTGCTATTGACCGGCCTCAAAATAGGTGCGACTTCTATATAAGTCCACTTACGATTGCTTAACATAGCGCTAAATTTTGTCCCGATTCGAATAAATAATCATTTATGACCCAAACTTATGATTGCAAGCCCAAGTATGTTAATTTGATCTCTTTGATCCAATAACCTTGAGATTCATTGTGTGGAGGCTTTGGTTCTACCAATCCTCTAATGGATCTACAACACCTTTGGTCAACGCGGATCACTTAAACATCATTGATCATTACATGTTACTTGTGAGAATTCCAAAATGGATGATATACTTGACAAAAATCAAATGCAACTTGTTGTGTGGAGGTTTTGGTTCTACCAATCTTCTAATGAGTTCCAAATGCAAGTTTCAATATGGTCATCCAATTAACCACTAATTACTAACAATTGACTTTACTTTATGCTTTTATTTTTTATGCTTTATGTACCATTTACTTTGCATTTACATTTCATGCTATTTTCACCTTTGCTCACTTGAGCATTTACTTTTATGTCATTTTTATTTTGCTCACTTGAGCTTTTCTTTTCCTTTTAAAGACACTTAATAATCAACATGAACCATAAAAGTCATTAATGATACTTGGACTGCTTGGTTACTATCCTTTGCATTATGGAGTGATGGACTTCTTGGACTTAGGAATAGAAACCTTGGCTTATATTGGAGACCTTTTGACCTCAATGATATTTTGTCTGGAGCTCTTGAGGTTTACCTCAAGACATTGGGTTATTTGTTTATTTTGTGTGCAGGTTATTGTGATTACATACTTTGTTTGTAATCTAGAATTCAACCGTATACAGCCGTTACTCTGCCCAATTTTTTTCGAAGACTTAATACACTTGAAGCTTGGTTCTCTCAAGAGGTCTAATATCTTTTCTTGCTTGGATTCACTCCAAAGAGTGGGAATTCTACATTGGCTCATAATGTCAAGTATCAGCTTCTTGTTGGTTAGACGGTTCTCTTCCTTAGCTTTTACATTATGCTTTAGGATAGTCCCTTCATCTCCTCCCATCTTCTTTAATTTTCAAAATCTTCTCATCTTCTTTCAAAATCTTCTTTGTTTTTAAACTCAAATTGCTTTCACAATAAACCTCAACTTTGTTGAGTGCCTTTTCTTTTAAAACTTATTTTCTTCAAACAAACTTCAATACATTTAATCATACTTTGACATTTCTTTAAAAATTAACAAAACAATTCAACACATTCAAACTCTTTTGTGCGCCCGAGCACCTTTTCCATTCAAAACCTTTTTCAAGGTGATACATGATTCATTGATAGTCGAGCAACATTCTCTTATCCCTATGGTTATAAAGGTGTCGACTTTTCCACCTGAGTACCAGAGGCATTCTCAAACCCTCACTCTTGTTGACGCATGGTCCATCTTTCTCATTCCTTGTGGGCGTTAGTCGAGATTTCTCTCCTAACAATGACGACTTGTCTCCTTGTTTAAAATCAACCAGCAGACAAGTCTTTTCTAGTCGAACTACGTGCACCCTGATCCCCTATTACACGAAAGGTGGTACGTAGGCACTAAAGGTTCGCAACCGCGGCGGGTGCAAAAATCATAAAAATATTTCTTTTCTCACCTCCACCATCCATTTTTTATACAACACAATTTCATAACCAAAATATACAGATTTTTTTCAAAGAGGTTCCTGCGGAGTACCATAGATGTTTAGGATGCTAATACCTTCCCTTTGCATAACCAACCCCCTTACCTTGAATCTTTCCCCCCTTTTGGGTTATTCTCTCTTTTCCCATTCCATTGGAAACAATAAAGCGCGGTGGTGATTTTTATTTTGATTTGTATAAAGTCTAGTCAATCCAATGGCTTAGTCTTGAACATTTCTACCGCTACAATTAACATGAACAATCTCAAAAACATTCTTCAGGAAACAAGACTCATTGTTGGAAATGTCATCACTGTGGTAGGATTGGTCACATTAGACCCTATTGTTACAAGTTATATGATTTTCATAATCCATGTGTTCAAACCAAAAGAAAGCAGTTCTCTGGTCAGATTAAGAATAAATGGATTCCGAGGAAGAATATTTATGCTTTCATAGCACATACAGTTATTAGAAGCTCCACTAAGGAGAACCAGCATTTTGTTGGTGGGTGGTCTAAAAACATGAGTAAAAGGTTCAAAAGTCACATTCTTGTGACATATTCAAGGAGTGCAGAAGACTATTTGATAGAGGAAAGAGGTGGTTCATCTAAAGACAATCATGTCTGTGAAGTTTACATAGCTATAGTTTGTCTCTTATGCTATTGTTGTTGGAGACTTGTGTGTGTGAGAGATGTCCTATCAAATGCTACGACATCTTTTCAAATAATGAACTTGATAAGTTCATATTGGTTTACTGCTCCCTAATGTGTCTCTTGAAAGGAGAATGATAAATTACTAGTGTGAAGAATACATCTTCTACAGGTGTTTTTTCATGAAATATTGAGGACTGTTGGTTGAAACTCTCAGACTGATATTGAGACATCATCTCAGCATCTTAAAAGATTCAGATGCAAGGAAGAGTTTTTTTTTGTGAGAAATCTCATTGGTGAAGTGGCTGAAGTATTATTCTTGGCAGTATTTAGAAAATTCTTTCTTGTGGATTCATGTGTGGCTGTTGATTATAATCTTATTAGAAACCGTCTGGTTCCGAAGTTGTCTATAAAGCTCGACAGAGGGTCATATCAAGTGTAAGTTGACTCTAACGTATGAAGCAAGTTTTGCTGAAAGGTGAAGATGTGGTGTAGGCTCTAGTTTTATGGATCACGTGAATACAGGTGGTTCTCTTTAGATAAATAATTTATACCTCTGCAGTCAAGACTTTTAAAGAGAGAATGGTGCACCAAGAATAAGGAGATCTTATTTTATTGAAAGGATTTATGGATTGACTGAGTATGTCTTCTTTTGGCTAAAAAGGGAGAGAAGAGATGTTTGTTGGATGTTCTAAATGTTTGCTAAGTCAGTACCAACCTATAGTCATTATGTATCAAGTATTGGCTCCACGTTGAGGCTCCAAGTTTGAGGGGGAGTAGCTTGGATGGTTTTGAAGTTCTGCAGATGCACATGGTTCTGAAGATGCAAAAGGATGAAAATTGAATGGTGGTATGACTTGCTGTTGAGGGGGAGAATCATCAAATTCTCTTGTGCTCTTAGCAGAAGAAAGTTTTGACGAAGTGTTAGACAAGACGTCCTGACATGTTGAAAATGTGTTATTCTCTTGATTGTAGCTTCCACTAGCTGGTGTTGGTGCTCTAATTGGTGTTGACACTCTGATATGACTACACTGACTTCTGTTGAATGCTTCTGCTGCTATTGTATTCTCTGATGATGTTGAATTGTGTGTTTGATCTTGTTCAAACCTGCGTAGATGTTCAGTTATTTATGTGCGGAAGAATTGCTAAGTTGTTTTAGCCAAAATAAGCCAAGGAAGGATATTGTTAATTCTCTATTTCTATGGTTGGCTTTATGTTTGGTAAAATAACTTAGTAGAAACATGTTGAATGAAAATGTTCTATCAACGGATACAACATGTCGAATGTGATGTCCCGTGAAGGTTCATGTGACATCGTGTTTATGTACAACTGGATATTATTTATGTTTAGTTGTTACAGGTGCAGAATATTCTGGATATATTTTGTTATCCCATGTGACGCGCAAGCTGACGATTGAAAAAGATTCTAGCTGGCTTCAAATATATTATTAGTTTCAAAATTAAGAGAAAATATAGGAAACTAATCCATATAACTCAGTTGGTTGAAGAGAATCAAGATCTCAGGACCCAGCTCAGAACCAGTGTCACCGCTCTTGTTGAAGCCCATGCTTAAGGGCTTAATATACTAATTGGTACGAGCGGAAGTACTGATACCTAGAAGGCATCCTCAATCAAAAATATATTCTTATCTCAAGGATTATTCAGAAGCCGAACCATAAACAGACAAAGGAGCGATTTAACGAATCCAAAGCCTGGATCAAGGAGCATTTGGGTTGGGGAGTGTTTGACTTCGTCAAAATGAAGGATGCTTCTAAATGAGTTGTAATCTGATTATATTCCTTTGTTGATCACCATCAGGTTTGTTGATGGGATATTTTCATTATTTTTCTTTCCATTTTTCTTGAATGATGGATTTGTTAAAAAAACACTCACTCATTGTTTTCTGGTTACTAATGATTAATGGATATGAGGATGGTTACTTGTTCAGTACTCATAGTCTCTCTTTTTATATTGCTTAATGTATTGAATTAAAGTTTTAGAATCCTGGAAATAATTAAACATGTCATTGCATACATTACATGCACATCATGTATTTACATGCGTTACATGTTGTAATACGATGGGATAACAGACTTTAGGGTTTTGCGTTTTATCGCAAATGTTGCGGATAGCAAGAGTCGCCACCGGCTTTTCTTTTATCCAATAAAGGAAAGGGTGAAAAGAACAGGAAAAAACTTTTGAGAATTTTCTGAGTATGGGGGTAGGTTATGAAAAGGGAAGGTGTTAGCATCCTTTTCATCTGTAGTTATCTACGGGCTCTTAATCTCTAGCTCACTTTTAAAATGCTTTGTGTTTGTGTATGTTTGCAAATATTTTGAAAATGCCTAAGTACAACAATTTTCTAATGATTCTCGTATTATTGAGAATGTATACAAAATGTTTGTTTTGAAAATATTTTGAAATAAGGTGTTTGTTTTGTGAAATAATGTTTTGAAAATGCCAATGTAAAGAAATTTACTTTATAATAACCCTTGTATCAGTCTTCAAGAGTGTTTTATAAAGCGCTTTGAAAGTAGTTATTTTGAAAGTGTGAAGTGTAAAGATTGTTTTAGTTTGTGAGCAAGAGATTACGAGCGATCTACCTACTCAAAAAGTCCTTTTTATTTTCCTCCTCCTCTAGACAGTTCTATCCTACCATTAGTTAATAGGAAGCCATATCATTGGATGTGAGGGACAGGTGTAGGTCATTATAAAGTCATAGAAGGCAACTTGTAAGACGCTTTAGAAATTTTCGTAAGGGACTAAGCTCATTTACCGAAGCAGCATCGAAAGGTCATCGAGGGACTACGATCTTTTAACTAAGGGTCTTTGCTAAAGCATCTCACATTCAAGGGACATGACTGTTTATATCTGAGGCAACAAGTGAGGGTAACCCTAGAGGTGCGTGTGTGCAAAGTGTATTTGATTCGACTATTTTATCTTGAATTAAGGTTTTCCTATGATTGATTTTAATCTTGTCATACAAACCCTAATTACTTGCAGGAATATGAAAAGCGATAAATTACGGAAATTAAAAATCCTACGCTATTACAATGCTTTGGGAATGTGGGATACAAATTTGTGAATGGGGACGAAAGAAATAAACCCTAATTATCTATTACGGACCATTTACATAAATGATAATGCGAAATAATAAAATACGCAAAAATGTGAAGTAGAGAAAAAGGAAAAAGAAATTGTTTTTGGTGATTTTTGATAGAAAGGGGGTTTGATGATTAACGTAACTGTTTAATTGTTTCTTTATTAAAAAGGAAGTTAATTAATTAATCAAACAAAACCTAAAAAATCTATGTTAATTTTAATTAATTAAAACCTAAGAATCTATATTGAATTAACTTAATTAAAACCTAAGAATCTATGTTGAATTAACTTAATTAATTTTAAAGAGAAATTAAATAAACAAAACTTAAGTCTAATTATTTTTATGATTTTTTCTTGGAATAAAAATATATATTTTTTTTATTTTTATTAAATGAAATAAATAAATAACAGTGAGAAAGAAAATATAAAGAAATAAAAGATTGGGCCTGGTGCTATAAAAAGAAATTAGGGGTTGAAAAGGAAAAAAGATATTAGGCCCAAAACAAATTTTTGTTTGAATCAGAAAAATAAAAATAAAATGAAAATGGGCCTGATTTAGCAAACATGGGGGAGGGATTATGGAAAGAAAATCAAGCAGACCCAACACAAGAGCCCAAACCCCAATGCTGGATCCCATGTGGCTGGCCCCTGGAAGTGCACCATCCACTTTCTTATCTGGGCATTGGATTTAATCTTGTGATTATCATATGGTGATGGAGAGAGGCGCATGGTGTGTACATTGAGTTGGCCTGCACATGATCTTAAAGAAACAAATGTGTAAAAATTAAAAGGGTACCGCTGGGCTCGAACCCAGGTCCCTTACATTATGCGGACGCTTGTTTATCACTGGGGTGGCTGTTTTATCCCGTTATGAAGCGCCCCTAGTAAATATATTATAAACTCCATTTTGAAATTTTGAAAATATCATTTCTTTCTTCTTCTTCCTTCGCGCGCTACTGTAACAACAACAACAACGTTTCTCCATTTTGATTTTTGTAGATCCTTCATTTCTCAACCAAATCAAAAGTTGTAAAAAAAAAACTTGCTTGTTTTTTAATCACGAATCCAAACATATAAATTTCAAAAGCTACAGATCAAAGGTTAGGATGAATTTTGTTTGGTACCAAATTGAACCCTAAAATCTCAGAAAATTCAATTTTAAAATTCTCATCACATAGTTAATTAAAATGAAAACTAAGGACATGGTTAGCTTTAGGGTAATGATGTCTATATTTTATCTTTTAAAATTAAGTGCAAATGATGCTTGCATCAAGATTTCAAAGTTGGAAAAAACTTACCTCTTGATGCAAAAATTCAACACCCTCTACACGACTTCCAGAAGTAATGTGATGCTTGCTTAAACTTCCTTGGATCTTGGTGAGTGTATTGCAATCCTTACTTTGTCTTGAGAGTAGCTGAAATGATCTACTCAAGTCATGTTGCAAGGTTAAAATTTGAAAATGGTGGACGATGGTAATGGATTTACCGTGGTGAAATAAGTGTTTGGATCACTTATGTATGATGTATATGGAGTGTATGGGTGGTTGGTTTGAACAAAAGTTGCAAGTTTGAAGAGTTTCGAAGAAAAGGATTTTGAAGCTCAAGAAATGGATGATTTTTGCCAATTTTTGTTTTTGAGAGGATGAGAGGTTTTGAGGGCTTCTCAACTCGTGTGTTTTCTTGCAAATGACATCTCTATTTATAGAGAAAAGGTTTTAGAGGATGAGAGGGCTTAGTTTACAAGATCACATGTTATGGCTAGGTTAGATTGTAAATGAAGCAAACTTTGAAACACATGGTTTCAATGTGAAGTACAGGGCAATCTAAAGTGGTTATGCACTTTAAACATATTGCTTCTGGATTTTGTGTTGAGTGTATGCAGAGGGAGAAAGTGAGAGGCTCAAGGAGAGTTGACAAAGTGATTAAAGAAAATTTTTCCAAAATGGAAGTGTGAACTTTGTGTCATTAATGGAAAATTGTCTCAGACAAAGCTTGAATCAAGTGGATAATGGCTCAAAAGTTTGTGCAATATTTTGATTAGAGGTAGATTCATAAGTTAAGAGGCCTGTAAAGCAAGATTATGCAGCATGGCATGAGGAATTGATTATGTATTCTTCACAAATGTGACCTATAATTCAAGAATGGATGCCCAACTTCATCTCTTCGAATCTCCTAGCTCAAGCATGATAAAATTTTGTTCTTAGAAATTTTGGAAAGCTTGAAACTTTGTCTACAACTTTTATGTTGACCACTTTGGCTAAATCAAATTGGAACTTGGTGAAAATATGTCAAGTTGGGATAAAAATTTGACCAAACTTGTTGAAATTTTTTTCAAAGTGTAGAATAAAAATATCACAACTTCATGGGCTTATATCTCTCAAATTAAGCACTTTTTGAAGATCATCCCTCAAGGATAAAGTTGTAGAATTAATCAATTCCTACAACTTTCATGTTGAAAGTTTCCCTTGAATCAATTTGCATATTGGTGAAAAATGGCCAATAGTTGTGAATTTGTTAAGAATAAAGCACTAACACTTAAAAAATTTTCTAAGTGTTGGAAAATTTTCTATCTTTGACTTTTGTTGACTTTGTTGATTCTTGATGACCAAGCTTGATAATTTTGAATGTATTGATGATTCTTGATTTTTGAAGTTCAATGTTGACCAAAAAGTCAAAGTTTGACTTTTGTGTGACAGTTGACTTTTTCATCAATCAATTCATTTTTCCAACTATCAGTCATTTGTATCTTTGGAAATGTCTTGAGCCATGTAATTAGGTCAAGATGTTGTATTTGAATCATTGAGATCATGTTTCAAGCCATTAGGTCATGCACTAGGTCAAAAGTCAATGATCAATCATCCTCAGTTAAAACCTTAATTTGGGCAAATTTTGACCTCTGATGATTTGAGGGTTTTTCTTGAGGAATTATGATCAACCCTTGATCAAATGATGAATATCACCTAAAAATTTTGATGTTGGCAAAAAATCTTGAAGTTTGACTGTATGTTGACCACAATTGACTTTTTACCCAATACAATTGATTTTCAGTCATCTGAGCAATTGATTGAGCAAATTTGTGATGCAAGACTTGAAACTTGATATGAGCATTCTTGGATACCTATGATGAACCATGAAAGCCACTTGAGACATTAGAAGTCCAATTTTCCTTGAGAAAACCAAAACCCTGGTTGTGGACCCTTGCTTAGGAGGAGGTTTGACCAGTCAACTCTTGAGAATCCTAGAGTATTTGAGAATCTTAGAAGAACGTCTTGAAGAAAATGGGAGGGAAAATTTGAGATACAACATAGATGTTCAAGACTGGACTTCTTATCCCTGCTGTGATTTTCTTATCAGAGATTGCTAATTCCACATTCCACCGATACTCGACTAGAAGTAACCAAAGACACCAGATGGAGTAACTTCAAACTAACATGACTTCCATGCAAACGCAAATGACAGCTCAGTGAAACCAATTCATAAAGATCACTCAGAATATGGCCCAGAATCAGGAAGACATGAGAGCTTTGGCTAGCAGGCCAATTATGGTCATTGACGACGATGTTAAAAAACTGAATAATCCGCACATAAGAAAACTAAAACAAGAGATAGTAGTGTCCATAATAGTAGGTTTAAGCATTATTAGGTTCAATCAACATATATTATACAATATTGCAAACAAAATATATATAACCTAATTAATAATTTGTTTTAATTATGTAAATAATATCAATATATATGTATATAATTTATATAATATAAAAAATTTATGAAATGTGTTTTTAGTTTTTAGTTTTTAGTAGGCCTAAATTATAATTATAAATTTATAAAATATTATTATAATCTTTTTTTTTTTGTTTTATAAACTAAATATTTAACCCAATTACATATATTTTAAGTTCAAAATTATTTTAATTTACATCCATATATATTAGGTATTGCAAAAAAATACCCCAATCGCTCTCTCCTCAAATATAATGAAAAAATTCTATTTAACTGGACACAGAGCTGGAATGAGGATAACCCAATTTTAAATTACAGGAGCGGGGTTATTGATTTTTGTTACTATACATAAAAATACGTATTTTAAAAAAATTTAATTTTTATCTGTGCGTGTGAGGTGCAACAAAAAAAAAATCAATTCTCCATTGAAGACAGGGGTGAATTGCCATTTATTACCTCTTAAAAATCTCTTTTCAATATCAATTATGGTTCTGATCCATACACTTAAAAAATTAAATATATATAAAGAGTAACAATATAAAATAAAGCATTAAAATTATAAACATTCATAAGTTACAAATAAAATGTAATTTATGCATTGCAACAATAATAATTAAAGTCCACAACAAAGCTTATAAAAATCACCTACTTGACAATATATGAACATAAATTTAAAGATTTATAATATATAATAGAAATTATCATCAATAAATAGATGGAATGAACAATAAACTTTTCCCTAGAGTTGTAATCACATGCATCCTTAATGGCCGCATATACCATTATGACCTTAGAATTTGTTGGAATTAAATCAAGTAAAAGTATTGAGAACAGTTGACTAACTATATAATTACTACTAGAATTTAGAAACTAGCTTTTGTCCAAGTAACACTAAGCTTAGTCATTAAGTAACACTAAACTTACACATTAAGAGAAAGAAAACTATTAGTCCAAGTAACACCGCCCTATGATTGCTTCCTTAATAAGTTTATTAGGCAGTAAGTTGTTCTAATACAATGCCTATATAAAGGCATTGACTATTATGTTTGAAATCATCAATTTCACAAATAAATTAGAGTTTATTATAAAGCTCTCTCCTTTGTGTGAGAATTTTTTATTAAGAAGTCTCATTCTATTAGAGTACATTAGGTCCTGTTAGTGTGAGTGTTAAAAATATTTTTAAGTATGTGAGAAATAAAAGACTTCTCATTGCGTTAAAATTTATTGTAAATATTTTTCGAGAGAGATATAGCAAACAATTATAATTTTGTTTGGTCCGGTCCAGAATTAACTGCGGAGTTAAATTTTAGTTATTGGAAAACTTTAACGACAACACATCTAAAGCTCACATTGTTTGGAGCTTTGTGGATTCCGGTTTACGACAAACAGCTGATGAAGTCGCTTGTAGAAAGGATCGATTGACACTTTCACAAATTCATCAAGGAATTGATTCTCAGTATTTGGAAAAATTACAAATGCCAAGACTGCTAAAGAAGTGTGGGACATATTGAAGTTATCACATAAAGGAATGGAGAAGGCTCAGAAGTCAAAGCTACAATCACTGCGTAAAAGAATATGAAAGGTACGAAATGTCTAATTCAGAAAAAGTAGAACCATATTTTTCTCGTGTAATAAATCTCGTCAACAAGATGAGAGTATATGGAGAAGATATTCCAGATAATAAAGTGGTAGAAAAGATTCTACGTACGATTTCGATGAAATTTGACCATGTGGTGACTACAATAATTGAGTCACACGATACATACACCTTGTATGTAGCAGAGTTACAAGGAAGCATTGAAAGTCATTTCAGCAGAATATTAGAAAACCCCGAGAAAGTGGTAAAAGAATGAACTCTCAAGAGTCGGGTAAATTTCAACAACACTTCTAAATTAAGTCGTACTATAGAAGAAAGAGGTCAAAATAATTACCATAATAGAGGAAGAGGAAATTATAGAGGCGGGGCCCGAGGAAATTATGGAGGAAGAGAATGTGGTAACTTTAACCAATGGAGAGAGAACAACTTCAACGGTTTCAATCCAGTATATCAAGGGAGATGTGATCATAGTTTTGGATCTACATATCGTGGCAGAGGAAGAGGTAACTACAACAAAGAAAGGAAGAATTATAGTTGTTATGACTGTGAAAAGTTTGGACACAAAGAAGCTGATTGCAGATACAAACATCAGGTAAATATGGCAGAGAGTTTGTATCAAAATACTAGTGAGTACTTTGAAAATCCACAAAATTTATTTTTGGCCAGTTATAATTTTCTGAAGAAGACGATATAGGCATCTGGATACTGGGTGTAGTAATCATATGTGTGGGAAAAAGGAATTATTTTCGTCTCTAAACGAAACGGTAAAGTCTACCGTGAAGTTTGAAAACAAAATTCAAATATTCCAATTTTGGGGAAAGGTCGAATTTCTATCAGGTTGAAAGATGGTTCTCAAAACTTTATTGGTGATTGTTGTACCCCAAAATTTGCCCTCTCATCTTTCAGGAAAATCACCCTGGATTCTCAAAGTTTTCTCTTATACAAATCCAAGCCTTGAGTTATCATTCCTTTCCAAGCAAGCCATTTACAAGGGCAAAATGGTCATTTGCAAGCTAAAAAAAGTCAAACTTTGGTTTTTGGATCAAAATCAAAACACAAAAATCATATTTCATCAAGACATGTTGGAATATGAAGTTTGTTTCATCAAGAAGCTCAAAAGTCAAATTTCACCTTGAAAAAGTTAAATTCTAAATACTTAGAATTTTTCTAAAGTATTTAAGAAAAATGACACTTCAGAACTTCTGAACCAACCTCAAGGCTGAAGTAGTCAGAAGTTGCAAACTTGGCTCAGCACATAACATTCAGTCAGAATGTGGCTCTTCAGCAGCTATGCCAATTCAGTCAGAATGTGGCTCTTCAGCAGCTACGCCAATTCAGTCAGAATGTGGCTCTTCAGCAGCTACACCAACTCAGTCAGAAGTTGCAAACTTGGCTTAACACATAACATTCAGTCAGAATGTAGTTCTTCAGCAGCTACTCAAGTTCAGTCAGAATCTGCCAAGGTAAGAACAGAAGATTATAAAACATGCTGGAAAGCCTGGAGAACCCTCAGAATTTGCTGAGGCAGCAGGATACGAAGATCAAAACTTGGGTGTGTTGTTTTGGACTATGCTGAAGTGGACCTGCTGGCTCAGATTTAAATAATGATGCAAATCTCATATTACAAGATTTTTATTCTTATCCAATCTCATCACCATTTAATGCTCACAACCACTTTTGAGCATTTGTCCAAAGGGTCTCTCCACGTGCAGCATAACAACGCTCTTGTGCAGATTTAGGTATGGGTTCATGCGCTACTTTTCGCTCATGGGTGTCACTTTTCCTTAATCCTCGCTTACTAACCTAGCCTAGGCTAAAAGCTGTCAATCATCACAACTTTTTATGAACTTTCTTCAAGAGTAAGTCAACATCTAGTGCATGATATTGGTGCCACTTAACGTTTTAAAAACCCACAAAGCTTTGCCTATAAATAGAACACCATTGTCCATTGAAAAACCCAGGTCCAAGTTGAGAAAAATTGCTGAAAAGAAACAGAAAGTTTTAGCAAGAAAACACCTTGAATCTCTGCCCAAAATTCCCAGAGTTTCAAAAACTGTAAACACGGTATACCAACCATTAACTTTGAACCTCCTGCTTTCAAACTCCATTTGCTCTCAAAATATTTCTTGACTAAGAAACGCCCATACAGTTTTCTAACTCATATATATACCTTCCATCCATCCATTCAAAGAACCTGTTCAGAACATCATCAGAGTTAAGGCTAACTCCAGTCCACTTTTTCTAGCTGTGAGGTAAGCACTTGCTGACCCTCACCACATTGCTTAAGCATCACCAGATTTGCATGCTCAAAAACACAATGTAGATATCATGCTTTTGATGTTGTTTATGTTCTGAGGTTTTCACGCATCTGTACGCTTAAGTAGGGATCGATTCAGTTCAGAACTTGTCTCTGATTTTTGGTTCTGACTTCTTAAACGCTATGACACCTGCTGAAACTGTCCTAGGCATGCCTTCTATTTTGTGGAAAAATAACCAAATTGCAGATGTTTTGACTAACACGGAGGGAGACCAAGTTCTGACTTTGACGCCAGAACTTCTGGGGCCTGTTTTGTCATCAGTAATATCAGAACTTCTGAAAATTACTGTGTGCCCAGTAGGGTCAGAACTTCTGACCCCATACATTTTCACTAACAGGTTTCTGTTTTGCAGCGTACCAGGGTCAGAACTTATGACCTATACAGTTTCACTAACAGGTTGCTGTCCTGCAGCAGGCCAGGGTCAGAACTTCTAACTTCCTCTCAGCAGCACGTTGACTCTTTTCCTTTTTCTTTCTTTCTTCCCCTTTTTATTTTCTTTATTTTTCTCGCTGGTACTCCCCATTCATAAATTTTTACCCCACCCCCCTAAATAATGTAATAGCGTAGGACTTTACATTTCCGCATTTTTATCGCTTTCTAGTGTAAATGTTAGTGATTAGGATATGTATGTCAAGATAAAATCAATGAAATATAAAATCCTAATTCAAGATAAAATCATGCATGCAATCAAACACACTTGCACACAAACACCCTTAGGGTTTCTCCACTTGGTTTCTTTATACAAAAATAGCCATGTTATGCATGCAAAGTATCTTGGTAAAACAAACAAAATCAAAAGATCATAGTCCCTCAATGACGCTATTCAAAGTTGCCTTATAAAATGATCTTAGTCCCTCGAAAATACTAAGATACTTTGCAACATTGCTAATCATGGTTATACGATGACCCACGCCCGTCCCGTTAAACATCCAAAGATAGGGTTGCTTACCAAATCAATGGTAAGACAACAATGTCAAAGGAATAAAAAATGAACAAGAAAGACATTAGAGTAGGTAGATTGCTCCTAGTTACTTGCTCTATTTTTCAAGCAAACATCCTTGCTATTTTTCAAAACAAACACACACACACTTCCAAACAACTTACAAACAACTTACAAACATTGAAAACATTTTCAAAAAGACAAACATCTTTTTATACATTCTTACGAACGAGAATCATTACGAAGATTTCCTAAACGAATGACCTCTTTTACAAAATACTTTCAAAACCACACCAAACACATTTTCAAGCAACAAAGAAAGTGATCTAGCAAGTAACTAAGAGCCCATGGAAAACCATGGATGAAAAGGGTGCTAATACCTTCCCTTTTCATAATCTACCCCCCGAACTCAAAAAAACAATCTCAAAGGTCTTTCTTGTGCTTTTTCACCTTTCCTTTTGGATAAAAGAAAAGTCGGTGGCGACTCTTGCTAACCGCAACATTTGCGAATACAAACGCAAACCCTCAAGTCAGTTCTCCCACCGTATTACACAACTGGAGACTCTGCTGGGGATTTATTGAAAAAGTGGGGTTACCTTAGGGTTAGGTCACATTTACTTGCTTACATTGCTTGATTTGTTTGCTTTACACTACGGTTCTTTGTTTGAGTTTGAATCCTCTACCAGGATTTGGGGATACATTATAGGTAAATAGCAATACATTGTGGAAACTGTGTGGGGTATACCGACATGGTCTAAGCAATAGCTATGTTAGTGTGACATATTTGTGGGTACCGGTAGCCCTTGAGTAGTCAAGGAGAATACGGGGCCGCTGAGTGATGTCGCGAAGCACTAACGAACTTTTAGAACCTTTACTTAACCAACTTGGCCTTTAGGGCGTAGTGAGATGACCGGCTTTGGTGCAGTCCGAAGTTGGTAGATACTTGATACTACACTCATTGAGGGTTGGTTTCTTGGAATATTTTGGTCGCCATTAAAGGGTACTTACCTATAAAACCCCATGCAAGCCTAAACTAGGAACTTGATTGCTTTGTTTGTATATGCATGCTTGTACATAACATAATGGACATTATGAACATCATATGCATCCACCAACCATTTCAAGGATTTTGGAGATTCATCTTTGTTCTTGTTTTGTAGGATATGAATTCACTCCGCAGGAAAATATCCAAGTCAACCTTTGTAAGAATTCCTCTGCAACTTAAAGAGCTAGCTTCAAGGATCCCTGAAAGCTCTCCTTTCACCGAGAGACATGGTCACCTACTCAACTTGGTCACCTCCAACACGGATGAGGATATGATGAAGGTGCTCTTTCAATTCTTTGATCCTTTGCACCATTGCTTCACATTTCCCGACTACCAACTTGTGCCTACTTTGGAAGAATTCTCTCAACTCTTGAGGATTCCCATTCTCAATCAACTACCTTTCAATGGTACAAAAAGAGACCCAAAGCCATAGGAGACTGCTCAAGCTCTGCACTTGCACTCGTCTGATGTCACAACTCATTAGGAAACTAGGAGTGGTGTCAAAGGCTTCTTAGCAAAGTTTCTGTTTGGGAAAGCCCAAATCTGTTGGAATTCCTTAGACTTGCAAGCCTTTGAGGAAATTGTGGCTCTTCTTATCTATGGGATGGTCTTGTTCCCCAATCCTGACCAACTCATAGATATAAGTGTCGTCAAAATCTTCATGTCACGCAATCCGGTGCCTACATTGCTAGGGGATATCCTACACTCTTTTCACACTCGCACAATGAAGAAAAGAGGTGTCCTTATGTCTTGCACTCCCCTCCTGGCAAGGTGGTTTATTTATCATCTTCCCCAATCAGTCTTAAAGAATAAGCAAAGATTAAGGTGGTCACAAAGGTTAATGACGCTCAAACATTCGGATATTCATTGGTGCTCTCGATCCAAAGAGAATGTTATCATTATTAACCGTTGTGGGGAATTCCATAATGTCCCTCTACTTGGCATTAGGGGAGGAATCACTTACAACCCATTCTTAGCTCTAAGACAGTTTGGTTATGCCCGAAGGGATGGCCCACATGAGATGTTGATTCAAGGCTTAGTATTCGACTACGACAATGACAATTGAGGTCTTCGCCAGATATTCACCCGAGCATGGAGGACGCTAAACAAGGTGGATAGCGAGACTTTGGGACACAAAAATTCCATCCCTCTTGAGCCTTACCTCAATTGGGTACGAACCCGCGCTCAAAGTCTTATGATGCCTTATCCTTCCATCCTTCCGGTGATCATTGAGCCTGTTAAGGAAGGAGAAGTTCCATACACTATCCTACATCCTGACATGCCCACATCTCTTGAAGACTTACAAATGGATTGGATACAGCTCAAGGGAGAGCGAAATACTTTCAAAGCCCAATTCTACACAAGCGAGAAGAAGGTTTTGGAACTCACTAGGCTACTTCATGAGGAGCAGACTCTAAATGCCTACATAGCACCAAAGAGGATGCACACTACCTTTTTATCTTAGAGTTTTGTATTATTTTTCCTAAGGGGCATTGATGTATTCAAACTCTATCTTATTAATCTAACGTGTGTTTCTTTTTGTCTAAAACAAACTTGAATCTTTTAAAATCCTTGAGAACATTACATATGCACATATCATTCATCATGACATAAACAGGTCTTTTGCAACAAGATTCCTCATCTCTCTACTGTTTATTTCAGTAAGATGGATCTCGAACAGACATTCAAAGATCTTCAAGTTCAAAACATGCAGTTTCAACAGTTACTCATGACCCTAGCCAAAGGACAAGAGGAATTGAAAACTTTGTTGGCTAATGAGAAGAAAAAGAAAGAGAAGAAACCAACCGGTGTTGTGATTATGGGGAGAAGGTTTCAAGGACAGACTAGAAGAACCTTGGATTTCACAACAACATCTGATGAAAAAGAAAGAAAAGGAAAGGAAACAACGGTTTCGTCAAAATATGAAAAGGAGGAGGAAGAGGAAGACTACTCTGAGGAACAGTATCCGCCAGCTGATGATAAGTACAGACATCTTGAAGAGCGTCTGAATGCTATGGAAATACAGAGGATACCAGGTCTAGATTTTGAAGAATTGGGACTTGTGTCGGGAATTGTGATCCCACCGAAGTTCAAAGTGTCGTTGTTTGCAAAATATGATGGGGTGTCGTGTCCTAGGATGCACCTCCAATCATATGTGAGAAAGATCCAGCCGCACTCCGCCAATAAAGATCTATGGGTGCACTTTTTCCAAGATAGCCTATATGGAACACAACTCGATCGGTTTTACCAATTGGAAAGGGCCGACGTCCACAACTGGGAAGATCTCGCCGCAACTTTCTATAAGCAATACCAGTATAATGCAGATTTGGCGCCTACCCGTACTCAACTTCAGATTATGGCTATGGTTTCCAATGAAGGTTTCAAGGATTACGCGCAGAAATGGAGAGATCTAGCTGGGAGAGTACGACCCCCTCTGTCCGAAAGGGAATTAGTGGACATGTTCTTAGGAACTCTGTCGGGCCCTTTCTTCAACCATCTAGTTGGAAGCTCATCTACTAGATTTACTGAATTAATACTAACCGGAGAGAGGGTGGAAGCTGGCATAAAAAGTGGAAAAATTCAGAAGGATTCATCTGCCTCTACAGTTATGAGAAAGCCTTTTACTGGGAAGAAGGAGGTATCTGCTGCTTACCCATAAAGGAACCAAAGGAAAGTTGAACGCCGACCAATGGTGGGAGCTGTTATGATCCCAAAGCCTACATCTGATCAACCGAGAGGTAACCAACCGAGGGTGGAAAGGCCAGTCCGGCAATTCACCAAAATCAATGTGACTTTAGCCCAGGTTTTACCATATCTTCTGAAATCTAATTTGACAACTCTGAAGGAAGCTCCAAAGAACCCCAACACGACGTCTCCTTATTATCACCCAAATGCCCGTTGCGCATATCATTTCGAAAGTCCAGGTCATGACACCAACAACAGTTGGGCCCTGAAAAACAAGATTCAAGATCTTATAGATGCAAAATAGATTGAGTTTGATGTACCCGAAAAACCAAACGTCATTTCTGCTCTCATGCCTAGACATGGTCACAACGCAAATGCTATAGAGGAAGATTTGTTTGTTACCACAGTTAATAAACTCTTGACTCCGCTCCCAATCATTAAAATAAAATTGTTAAAAACCGGTATATTCCCGGGTGTTGTACACCAAAATTTGCCCTTCCATATTTCTCAAGATATTGCAAGAAAAATCTCCAAGTGGCTCAAGGTAGCTCAAGAGTTGGTCAGACAAGCTATCTCCTAAGGCAGGCTACCCCAAATTAGGGTTTTATGTTGCATCAAGGTCCTTGAGTCCAAATGACCTCAAGTGCTCCCCAATGTCCTAAAATGTTCTCAAGATCATCCATGTCAAATTTCAAGCCTTGCAGAGGAAGTTTGCTCAGTCAATTGCTCAAAGAGCCCAAAAATTGACTGTGCTAGGGCAAAAGTCAATTGTGACCTACAAACAGTCAAACTTCAAGATTTTTTGTCAACATTCTCATTTTGAAGGATATTTCATCATTTGATCAAGGGTTGATCATGATTCATCAAGGATTGCTCAAAATTCATCAAGACTCAAAAGTTGCTAAATTAGGGTTTTGTAGGAAAAGTCAAATCAACTTTGACCAAGCATAACTTTCTCATACTTTATGAGAAATGACCCATCCAAATCTAATTTTGAAGAGTATGCAATTTACTACAATCCATCTTCATACCCCAAGATCAAAAAATGCACTCACAAGAAGTTATAAATTTGGACATTATAGGTCATTTTTGAAAGTCAACAAAAACACCTTTTTTGCCAAAGCTTATAAATTGAGCATGGAATATAAAAATGATATGATACCAAATGGTTAGTTATAGGACATCTCAAGCTTTCTAAAAATTCCAAGAACGCCTCCAAACGTTCAAAATTGAAGAAGTTATGCATTGTTGAAGTTGGACATTTTTGCAAAATTGCCAAAAGTTAACTATCCCCAAAACTTCAAATTTTGTCAAATGGGCCCATTATTTTCCACTTGATTTGAGCTTGCATAGTTTCCCACGTGTCCTAGCTTCAGCCATGAGCCTATATTTCATTTTATTATTTAATTTGATTTTTTATTGAATTTATTCATTTTAAATCAAATAAAATCATTGAAAATCCAAATAATTAATAACTCTTGATTTATTGATTGTTTTAGGCTTTGTTTACAGCTAACAACACCATGGAATTTGTACCAAAGCAAATCATGCACAAAAAGATTGAATCAAATAAAATTTGGAAAGGTTAATAATGGAGATCAAATCAAAATCATGTGCATTGATATGAAGGGATTCGTTCCATATTTGTTACCCTAACACACTATACAATACATAAGCAAGCCACAAGGGACGAGATAAGGGTTGGCAATTGCAGAGAGAGGAAGAACAAGATTTGAAAAAAGTCACAAAAAGCTTGAGATCGAAATCATGTTTATAGGTGTTTTCAATGGCTGAGACTTGTCCCAATCGCTTCCTGGGTGTTCACTCAATCTACCTAGATCAAAAGCAAGCCTGTTCAGACATCCAAACGCGTTGTAAGTGTCACGATAACTACCTTTGTTCTTGAAATCGATTTGGCTTATTCTTGCATCGTTTGAGAAAACCATTGACATATTTGTAATCCTCACAACATTTCCAAGCTATTTGCATCATTCAATTTTGTTTATCTAATCTGTAATGTAAAACGCCATAGCTAGGGTTCTTGGAAGAATTTTTGGGGTTTTCTATTTCAGGAATAATTGATCCTCAAGAAGGGTATGTTGTTGATCAGGAAGCCAAGACGAGCTCAACCATGCCCGTGGAATATGTGTTCATGGCATGGAATGAATTTTGGAACGGGCCTGCACATTTAGCTGCGGATTCAAATCCGCAGGTAATGTTTTACAGGTTTCAGGACAGGGACGATGAGGTGTCCCCTGCCCATTGGTTCGTTCAAATATCGCACACGTGTTTTTTTTTTGTTTTTTCTGGCCATGGATTTGTTTTATTATATAATATACTCTTTTCATTATGTTAACAAATAGAACAAGATGGTGTAGTGGCAAGGCAAGCGTGTATCATCCTTCAGGACCTGGGTTCATATTGTTTTCAATTGCTTGACTTGTATGCTTTATATTTGCGGGCTTGTATCAGAGTTACTGTAGATCCTAACCCGGATCTGGGGGATACCCTTTAGGTAAGTAGCAATAAACTGTGAGGGAACTATACATCGTAGACCGATACGGTTGAAGCAGTAGCTACGTTGGTGTGGCACTTTAGTATGTACCAATATCCCTTGTGGCGCAACAAGGAGAATATGGGTCTGCTAAGGGGTCATTAAGCACCAACTGACCTTAGAACCTTTAAATTGACCAACTTGGCCATAGAACAGTAGCAGTATGCTACACTTATTGAGACTAAACTCTCGCGATGATTCCGGCCGCAAGAAAAGGTTGCTAAACTGGAATTATGACCGATCGAGGGTAGTCAGTGATATCGAGATCATCTAGAACCCGATTACTATTTTTTAGCACAGGTTTAAACCAACCAAACTGAAAGAGGGTAATACCTAAACTCCTTGCCAGCCTGAAATCTAAGGGCTATCTGTGTGACTTGTGTGCCTTTACCATGTTTGCTATTTATGGATACTTGTGGTGTGTTTTCTATCATGACATCATGACATCATGACATTGCATGCACCTTGCATTGGACTAACCTATTTCAAAGACAAGAGGGATTCATCTTTGTTCTGTTTTGTAGGTCATGGCACCCATGCGTAGAAACACCATTCGGATCAACTTTGTCCAGGTTCCCACTCTGCTTAAAGAATTGGTTGCAAAGATGCCAGATACTACCTCATTCATCAGTAGACATGGGCACCTTCTTAGTTTGGTCACCTCCAAGATGGATGAACAGATGATGAGTGTCTTAGTCCAGTTCTTTGATCCACTGTACCATTGCTTTATTTTTCCGGACTACCAGTTGGTTCCTACCTTGGAAGAGTTCTCTGATCTGCTTGGTATCTCTATTATGGAGAAAACACCGTTCACAGGTTGGGAGAAGATCCTTAGGCCAGAAGAGATTGCTTCAACCCTCCACCTGACAAAGGCTGAGGTAATGTCCAATTGGGAAAATCGTAGTGGAGCAAAGGGCTTCTTGACTAAATTCTTGGTTGGTAAGGCTAACCAGTTCTGGGACAGTCTAGACTTCCAGGCATTTGAAGACATTCTGGCTCTTCTCATATATGGTTTGGTGTTGTTTCCTAACTCTGATTCCTTTGTTGATGTGAATGCAGTGAAGATCTTCATTTCCCGTAATCCTATACCCACTCTCTTGGGTGACATTTTGCACTCGCTTTATGCCCGTACTGCTCGGAAATGGGGAACCCTTATGAGCTGTGCGCCATTGCTGGCGAGGTGGTTTATTTCTCACCTCCCCAAATCAGTTTTGAAGAACAAGGAAGGCATGAGTTAGGCCTACAGGGTTATTTCTCTCTCTCATAATGACATCATTTGGACTATTAAGGGTATGGAAGACGTGGCTATTATTGATCGCTGTGGGGAATACCCCAACGTTCCACTGCTAGGAACTAATGGAGGGATCACTTATAATCCGTGTTTGGCCTTACGTCAGTTTGGGCGAGCTAGAAGGGAAGGACCTCATGAGTTGCTAATGCCGAGTATTGTCTTTGATTTCCAGGGGGATAGTGACGAGCAACGTCGCAGATTCATAAGAGCTTGGGATAGGGTACACAGGTCTGATCCACACGAGCTGGGTGCGAAGACTTCCCTACCAATGGAACCATATCTCCGATGGGTTCGCATACGTGCCCAAAAGCTGGGAATGCCCTACGAAGCTGTCTTGCCTATAATTGTTGAAGTTGCTGATGAAGAGGGGGTTCCTCCTACCATCCTACACCCTTACATGCCTACTGACATTGGGGCATTGAAGAGGTCCTGGATGCAGCTGAGGGAAGAGCGGGATGCTTATAGAGAAAAGTATCACGAGCAAGAGCAGAAGATTCAGAAGTTGACAAGGCAGCTGGAGAACGAGCGGATCCTCAATGACTATGTCCGCACCGACAAGAAACGGCCATGGGAGCACTGATTGTCTTTTTGAGTATTTCTAGTTTTGATTTACTTTTCAGTTTTTCTTTCTTGTAACGCCTTAAAGGCATCTGTTGAACAATTTAATTTCAAGTTTATCTAATAAAAGAGTGTTTCATTTTTTTACAAATTTGAATCTCTCTACGTCTTTGAAATTATATCATACGCATTTTATTCCATACACCTCATCACATGTACCATTACAGGTTTTTCTCATCTTCTTTGCTGTTTATTTCAGCATCATGTCTTCTGAAACATCAACTGAATAAGCAATCAAGGCTCTACAAGCTCAAAACGCTCAATTTCAAGAATTATTCATGAACTTGGATAAGGGCCAGCAAGATCTGAAGACCCTTATCTTGAAAGAGAAGAAGAAGAAGAAGAAGAAGAAGAAGAAGACGGTCCTATTTAATATGGGTCACAGATTCGGAAACGATTTGCGAGAAGAGGTTGATTTGACCCACTCATCTAGAGGGGGAGATAATCAGGAAGAAAGGAGGGATCTTAGCCCTGTGGTTTCAGACAACGAGACTGACTTTGACGAAGACCAGTATCCTCTGGATGAGGATAGATATAAACAACTAGAAGACCGGTTGAGTGCGATGGAAGTTCAGAAAGTCCGTGGTCTGGACTTTGGTGACTTGGGTCTATCATTTGGGGTAGTGATTACCCACAAATTTAAAGCACCATCCTTTGCTAAGTACGACGAGGTTTCTTGCCCAAAGCTGCACCTCCGTTCGTATGTTAGGAAAATTCAGCCGTACACCGCTGATAAAAACCTTTGGATCCACTTCTTTCAAGACAGTCTCTCAGGGACTCAGCTTGAATGGTTTTACCAGCTGGAAGGAGCTAGTATCCGTAATTGGGAAGACTTGGCTGCTACTTTCTACAAGCAGTACCAATATAATGCCGACCTCGCTCCCATGCGTACCCAACTTTAGGGTATGTCCATGGGTGCGGGCGAAGGATTCAAAGATTATGCTCAGAAGTGGAGGGACCTTGCTGGAAGAGTTCAACCTCCCTTGGCTGATAGGGAACTAGTGGATATGTTTCTGGGGACCCTATCTGGTCCGTATTTCAACCATCTGATTGGAAGTTCATCGTCCGGGTTTACAGAGCTGATAATGACCGGGGAAAGAATTGAAGCTGGTATCAAGAGCGGTAAGATACAGAAGGGTGCTTCGTCTAGTGCCGAGAAGAAGCCTTTTAAGAAGGAGTCCAGTGTTGTTTACAGTTCAAAAAGCCAGAATAGGCCTGAACACCGCCAAGCTGTTAATGCAGTTGTTATTTCAAGACCAATTGTTACCGCACAATGCAACAATCATCCAAGGGCCGAGAGGCTGCGAAGACAGTTCACTCAGATCAACATGACTTTGTCTCAGATTCTGCCGCAATTGCTAAAGACCAACTTGGTGATTCCAAGGGAGGCCCCGAAGAATCCCAATATAACATCACCGATGTATAATCCGAACGCCCGTTGTGCTTTTCATTCTGATATCCTGGGGCATGATACGAATGATTGCTGGGTCTTGAAGAATAAGGTACAGGATCTGATCGAAGCTAAGGAGATTCAGTTTGAAGTGCTAGAAAAACCTAATGTCATAATGGCACCTATGCCCAAACATGATGCATGAGTGAATGCTATTGAAGGCGATGATGAAGAGTTCGATATTGACAGCTGGATATACCCGACTACTGAGGGTGGACTAAGAAATTGGACATCGTAGGATTATATGTCTGTTTCTTATATTACCCAATAATGAGACTTTTGTTTTGAATTTGTAACAGACAATTTTTAAAACTTTATGGCCCAGTGTCTTACCCGAGGCACCGTGGCTTCATTTGTGATGGCTTTATGTGTGTCATCTACATATATCATTAATAAAAGCATTGGACGTTTCTTGCATTTCAAATTTTGCGCTCCTTGTTTTTCTTTTATTACATATTGCAAAACAGCTATTTTACACACACTCACATATACAGGTCTACATCCACTCTGGATCTCACTGATAACGACTCTGCTACTGCCAATTATGACTTTGAAAGTCCGATCAACTTAGCCGAAGACGAAGGTGAAGATGATTGCGAAGTGCCTGGTGAGCTTGCTAGACTCTTACTTCAGGAAGAGAGGGCCATGCAGCCGCATGAAGAGCCAGTGGAAACAGTGAATCTGGGTACAGAGGAAGACAAGAAAGAGGTCAAGATCGGTGCAAATCTGGAAGTTAGTGTTAAACAACGTTTAATTCAGATGCTACATGACTACGTTGAGATCTTTGCCTGGTCTTATGAAGACATGCCTGGGTTGGATACCGATATTGTGGTTCACCGCTTTCCTACCAAGGAAGATTGCCCTCCAGTAAAACAGAAGGTCCGCCGAATGCGCCCATAGATGTCTGAGAAAATCAAGGCTGAGGTTAGGAAACAGTTTGACGCCAGTTTTCTAGCAGTTACTTCTTACCCTCAGTGGGTGGCCAACGTAGTTCCTGTGCCGAAAAAGGATGGTAAAGTTCGAATGTGTGTTTACTATAGGGATCTGAACAGGGCGAGTCCGAAGGATGATTTCCCTCTGCCACATATCAACGTTCTGGTTGACAACACCGCTCAGCATAAGGTATTCTCCTTTATGGATGGTTTCTCCGGTTATAATAAGATTAAGATGGCTCCCGAAGACATGGGGAAGACAACCTTTGTTACTCAATGGGGTACTTTTTGCTACAAGGTCATGCCTTTCGGATTGAAAAATGTTGGGGCAACGTATCAGCGCGCCATGGTCGCTCTGTTCTATGACATGATCCATCATGAGATTGAGGTATATGTCGAAGACATGATTGCAAGATCTCAAACGGAAGAAGAACACCTTGACCATCTTCAGAAGCTATTTGACAGGTTAAAGTTGTACAAGATGAGGTTAAACCCGAACAAGTGCACCTTCGGGGTGAGATTTGGTAAGTTGCTGGGTTTCGTCGTAAGCGATAAAGGTATTCAGGTGGATCCTACAAAGGTGAAGGCTATACAGGAGATGCCAACTCCCCGAACAGAAAAAGAAGTCAGAGGCTTTCTGGGACGTTTGAACTATATTGCCCGATTCATCTCACACCTAACTGCTACTTGTGAGCCAATCTTCAAGTTACTGAAGAAAGATCAAGTGGTAAGATGGAACGAAGAATGTCAAGCCGCTTTCGAAAGAATCAAAGAATACCTCCAAGAGCCACCTATTCTGATGCCTCCAGTTGAAGGGAGACCTTTGATCCTATACTTGACAGTACTTGATAATTCAATGGGGTGCGTGCTGGAACAGTATGACGAGTCTGGCCGAAAAGAGCATGCTATTTATTACCTTAGAAAAAAGTTTACCGACTGTGAGACTCAATACTCACTGCTCGAGAAAACTTGTTGCGCTTTGGCATGGGATGCTCGCCGGCTGAGACAATATATGCTAACTCACACCACTTTATTGATATCAAAGATAGATCCAATCAAGTATATCTTCGAAAAGCCTGCCTTTTCCGGAAGAATAGGAGATGGCAGATGATCTTGACTGAGTATGACATCCAACACACGACTCAAAAGGCAATTAAAGGAAGTGTGTTGGAAGACCATTTGGCACATCAAGCAGTGGATGATTACCAGTCTATGAACTTTGAATTTCCGGATGAGAATATCATGTTGGTAACTGACTGTGAGACACCTGGACCGGATGAAGGACCTGAGGAGGGATCCTGATGGTCTATGTACTTTGATGGAGCTTAAAACTCTTTGGGTAATGGCATTGGCGCCGTGATCATATCTCCTAAAGGCTCTCACACTCCATTCACCGCCCGACTATGTTTCAATTGCACCAACAACATGGCGGAGTATGAAGCGTGCATTATGGGTCTTCGAACAGCTATTGACCTCAGGATAAGGTTCTTAAGTGTATTCGGAGATTCCGCTCTCGTGATCAGTCAGATCAAAGGCGAGTGGGATACAAAACACCCTAATCTTATTCCTTACAAGGAGTATGTGTTGACATTGCTTCCGCACTTCGAGGAGATAACCTTTGAACACTTCCCTAGAGAGGAGAATCAGTTAACGGACGCGCTGGCTATGATGTCTTCTATGTTCAAAGTCAATTGGGACAACGAAGCTCCCCAGATTATCATTGAAAGATTGGACGAACCTGCACATTGCTGCGACATTGAGACTGAAGAGGTAATAGATAAACCCTAGTTCCATGAGGTGAAGAGGTATCTTGAGGCTCAGGAGTACTCTGAGGGTGCATCTGTTAATGATAAGAAGTTTCTGAGGAGGTTCGCGATGAAGTTCTTCATCAATAATGGCATTCTTTACAAGGTTAACCATGATTCGACCTTACTGCGATGTGTGGATAAGAACGAAGCAGAAAGGATCATGGAAGAGTTACATGAAGGTACTTTCGGTACTCATTCCAGTGGACACACCATGGAAAAGAAAATCCTACGGGCAGGATATTATTGGTCCACAATGGAAGCCGACTGTTATCAGTATTCTCGGACCTGTCACAAGTTCCAAGTCTATGCTGATAATGTGCACATACCTCTAGTACCTCTGAACGTCTTGACGACACCTTGGCCTTTTGCAATGTGGGGCATTGATATGATCGGCGAGATCAGACCTACAATGTCCAACGGGCATCGTTTCATCCTGGTAGCAATTGATTACTTTACGAAGTGGGTTGAAGCAGCTTCCTTTGCTACTGTAACCAAGAACGTCGTAGCACGGTTCATTCGGCACAATCTGATATGTCGATATGGTGTACCCGAGAGGATCATCACGGACAATGGTACTAATCTTAATAATAAGATGATCACCGAGCTCTGCAAGCAGTTCAAGATACAGCATCACAACTCTTCTCCTTACCGGCCAAAGATGAATGGGGCTGTAGAAGCGGCTAATAAAAATATCAAGAAGATTGTGCAGAAGATGACGGTGACATACAAAGACTGGTACGAGATGTTACCATTTGCTCTTCATGGGTACCGTACCTCAACACAGACGTCAACAAGGGAAACACCCTATTCCTTGGTATATGGTATGGAGGCCGCATTGCCCATTAAAGTTCAGATACCCTCTCTTCGGATTATGAAGGATGCAGGTTTGAGCGAAGATGACTGGATTCAGACCCAGCTTGATCAGCTAAACTTAATAGACGAAAAAAGACTTACTGATATTTGTCATGGTCAGACGTATCAAAAACGGATGATCAAGGCATTTAACAAGAAAGTTAGATGACAAGAGTATCAAGTTGGGGACCTGGTTATCAAGCGCATCATACTGCCATAAGGTGATCCCAGGGGCAAATGGACCCCTACTTACGAAGGACCATTTGTGGTTAAGAACATTTTCTCAGGAGGAGCCATGATTTTAACCACCATGGATGGTGACGACCTTCCTCACCCCGTCAATGCAGACATAGTGAAAAGATACTACACATGATCAAATACCCGCTAGGTTGACTGGCCTAGGCAAAAATAAGGGCTTCCCGGCGAACCAAAAGGTTTCGGGCAAAAATAAGGGATGAAAATGAAAAAATCTGTACACCCGGCAAGTCGAAAACCTGAAAGGCTGGCTTGGGTAAAAAAGGGTATCCCGGTGGACTGAAAACCCGAAAGGGCGGTCCAGGAAAAAATTAGGGATTAAAGCGTAATACTATGTCTCATTGAATCACCTTGCAACTAGACTTCGGTATCGATTATCAAGCTCGGACGACACTAATCAATCTGATCTACCTTCAACCAAGTAGAAAAGTGATGAGATGCTCGAGGACATAAGGGCAATAGCAGAGTTGGAACCCAGTGGGATTATTCACATAGCTTTTTTGTTTAGTTTTTCACAAATTGTGTAAATTCTATTATTCGGCGGCGTTCTCTTACTAGGACGTCAGCCTCTTGTACAAAAACGCCGATTTACAGGCCAAACATCAAAAATCAATACAAATTCACTTTCAGATAAATTTCAAACTTGTTTTTCCTTTTTCTATTTTGTTTTGCAAAGAACGTCCAATGTTCATTTTTGATATATGCATTTGACAATAATTGCTGCTCATAAATATTTACATGCGAAACAAAAGACCATTACTCGTAATATCAGAAACAAGGGCAAATAAGAATTGTCCAAAATGTACGGTTTCTCTGTCCACCAGGTATAAAGGTATATTCAGCTAAAGAATATGGCTAAGATACTTTCATTCCCCGCAGAGTAAGGAAAGGACAGTAATGTTAGCTCTCCCCAGCTGAGACTTGCAACTATGAATAAATCAGTAATATTCTCCCCAAGCAGAGTTTATTTACCATCAGCACTGAAAGGTCTTAATATTCCCCCAGCGGAGTATAAGAATATTCCGCGGCAGAGTACAAGATATCCCCAGTGGAGTCTGAAATTTTTCCCAGCGCAGTCTGAAAAAGGCTTCCCTAGTGGAGTTTGGAGAATCATCCCCAGTAGACTTTGGAAGATCGTCCCCAGCAGAGCTCAAAGGACTATCCCCATTAGAGTCTAAAAGGGTTATCCCCAGTGAAGTCGCAACTGAAAGATCATCCCAGCGGAGTTCATTCCCTTCACAAACAGGAATTCAATCCCCAACAGGATTCAGTATCACCAGCAACGGTAATTCATCCCCAGCGGAATTTATTGATGGAATCCTCAGCAGAGCATCTCTTCCCCACAGAGTAATCTCCTCATCAGTTTATTCCCCAACGGAGTTATCCTCTCCTGCATGTTTATTCTCGCAATCATCTTCGTTCACTATCTCCAGCAGAAACGAAGAATTCAACTCTTTGCTCCAGCAACTATTCGGGATTTATTTTCCCCAGCTAAAACATTACATTTTCATACATCATGATACATGCATATACGCATCATACAACACAATCTCATTTATTTTAAGAATATCATTTCTTGATATATATCATGCATTGCATACGACTGGCCTTTACCTTTCAGGAAGGATGCAGTTAAGTTCCCAGCTATGAAGTTTTTACCTCAGTCGAAGTACTGACCGGTTCTTAAATCTCAACTGAATTAGTCTCGGTTGAATTACAGATAAGGTTATAAATCTCGACAATGTTCCCCCGTCGAAGTGTGGACGAGTTCTTAAATCTCAACAGAATTATCCTCGGTTGAATTACACACAGTTCTTAGATCTCGATGAAGATGTTTACCTCAGTCGAAGTACTGACCGGTTCTTAATTCTCAACTGAATTAGTCTCGGTTGAATTACAGATAAGGTTCTAAATCTCAGCAATTTTCCTCCGTCGAAGTGTGGACGAGTTCTTAAATCTCAACAGAATTATCCTCCATTGAAGTATAGACAGTTCCTAGATCTCGATGAAGATGTTTCCCTCAGTCGAAGTATTGACCGGTTCTTAAATCTCAACTGAATTAGTCTCAGTTGAATTACAGATAAGGTTCTAAATCTCGGCAATTTTCCTCCGTCGAAGTGTGGACGAGTTCTTAAATCTCAACAGAATTATCCTCCGTTGAAGTACAGACAGTTCCTAGATCTCGATGAAGATGTTTCCCTCAGTCGAAGTACTGACCGGTTCTTAAATCTCAACTGAGTTAGTCTCAGTTGAATTACAGATAAGGTTCTAAATCTCGACAATTCTTCCCAATCGAACTACTGACCGGTTTTTAAATCTCAACTGAATCATCCTCAGTTGAATTACAGATAAGGTTCTAAATTTCGACAGATTTCCCCCCAGTTGAATTACGGACAAGTTCTTAAAACTCAGCAGAGATGTTCTCTCGGTTGAAGTACAGTCAAGTTCCTAAATCTCAACAAAGATCAGACTTCCCCAAGCGGAATCTTCCACAACAACAGGTATGCAAGTTCTCGCTATGGAATCTCTTATGCGATCGACACTCCCGCAGATGGCATCTTTAAGCCCATCCTCCCGCCAACAATCTCTAAATGGCATCTGTAAGCCCATTCCTGACATCACAAGGCTGATACCACTTAATGCGAGTGCAAATTTCTGGGCACTCTAGTGTTCAATCATCTTCCACATTCGGATCATGAAAGGCATAAAATCCAATCTACATCCTCTGGTTTAAGAAGATTGAACAGGGGCAGCTGTTGTACCCCAAAACTTGCCCTCCCATATTTCTCAATATATTGCAAGAAAAATCTCCAAGTGGCTTAAGGTAGCTCAAGAGTTGGTCAGACAAGCTATCTCCTAAGGCAGGCTACCCCAAATTAGGGTTTTGTGTTGCATCAAGGTCCTTGAGTCCATTTGACAAAGGGTTGGCAATTGCAAAGAGAGGCAGAACAAGATTTGAAAAAAGTCACAAAAAGCTTGAGATCGAAATCGTGTTTAGAGGTGTTTTCAAGGGCTAAGACCTGTCCCAATCTCTTCCTGGGTGTTCACTCAATCTACCTGGATCAAAAGCAAGCTTGTTCAGACGTCCAAACGCGTTGTAAGTGTCACGATAACCACCCATATTCTTGATTTCGCAACTCTGAATTTAAGCATCCTTTTCATGAATCAATACCATATTCTGAATCTACATGACATTTGCAAGCGCTTGGTATTATCCAATTGCTTTTATCTGGCTTGAATGAAGAACCACCATAGCTAGGGTTCTTCGTGTGTTTTTTTGGATTTTCTATTTTAGGTAAAATCGTGACTCAAGAAGGGCATAGCTTTGATCAGAAGGCCATAAAGAATCCAACCATGTTCTTGGAATGGATTTATATGGCCTGGAGGGAGTTTTAGCATAAGCCCGCGTCTTTTGCTGCGGATTCAAATCCGCAGGTAATGTTGTTACAGGTCTGAGGACAGGGATGAGTGCGTGTCATCCTCCGGTTGGCCCATTCAAATATTTTTCGCGCATTTTATTTTTTCTAACCAATAATTGTTGTTTTGTTTTATTATTATTATTTTGTATTCATATAACCAATGGATCAAGATGGTGTAGTGGCAAGGCAAGCGCGTATCATCCTTCAGGGCCTGAGTTCGAATCCCAGGTCCCCCACTTCTTCAATGTTTTTTCTCTTCAGGTACTCCCATGTGCGCATGAGCTTGCAGAACGCCGTGCGTCCTCATCCATGCAATAGCCAGATGGCCAAAGGCCAGATCTGGTGGTCCAGGAGTGGATGTCCACCATGGTCCAAGTCTACGCATGCCCACTGGATTCCAAAAGTCAACAAAGGCCAGCTACAATTGGGCCTCAGAATTGCTACTAACACTATAAACAGGCCCAAACCCCTCACTCTTTTATTTTATTTACTTTGTTTTATTAATTGTTTTTATTATTTTTATTTAATTTACTAACCAATCAAAATTCTTTTTTTCTCATAAAATAAAAATCACAAAAATATTTTTATTCAATCAAATTTTAACTTTCATTTTTTTTAATAAATACTAATTAATTAATTTAGGTTTTAATTCTAGAATAATTTTGACTTATTTTGTAAATAAATAATTACTTAGACTTAATTAGGTACTAACCATTGATTTAATTAAATTCATTTTCTTTCTTAAAATAACAAAATAAAAAAAAAGTCATAATTAATTTTTTTCATTTAATTAATGAATTTAATTTAGTAATTAATTTAGGTTTAATTTCTTTCTTAAAATAAAAAAACAAAAAAAAAGATATTTTCTTTAACAAAAAGGGTCAAAACCCTAATTATGCGTCCGATAAAATTTTGCGCCGCAATTTATTTTCTTTTATCCAATAATGTACCTGCCTCCGGATTGTAATAGTAAATAGGACTTTTATTTATTTTTATCGCTTTATTTATTTTTAAAGTGTTTGTCTTTGGCGATGTAAATACTCGACGCCTTGTAATTTAAATTCCGCATTTTATTTCCGCAAGTTATAACTGTTAGATGTTTGATAATAGGATGGCATGACAAGACTGAATGTTTTAACCTAAAATCAACTTAGATCACTCTTAACATGTACAAAGATAAAAATAACTGAAAACGACACACTCGCACATGCGCACTCTTAAGGTACACCCTACTTGGTTGCCTTCATACGCGGTCATTGAGTATAGGTCACTTTAGAGGTCGTCCTCTTGTCTAAAAGACCATAGTCGCCTCGAAATGGTTGCCTCGGATATTGTTGCCTCAACAAATGATCTAAGACATTAGGGTTACCGCTAAGGCATCCTAACATTGCTTTAGTGACCGTAAGTCCCTCATTCGAATTGACCCTCAAACTCCAACGACGATGCTACCTACTCATCAATAGTAGGATATCATTATCTAAAGGAAATTAGGGTAGAACGATTCTTTTTTTGAGTAGTTAGATGGTTCTTAGATACACGCTCTTTCAAAAACAAAAAACTCTTCACAGTTACACTTTTCGAACAAAGTTTTCAAAAACACTTCATACGCTCTTGAGGACAGAAGCAAGAGTTAAATTGAAGTTTCAAAACAAAAACTTTTTTCAAACCCACAAGCACAAAGAAAACAATTTTGAAAACAATTGAGCAAGTACCTAAGAGCCCGTGGATAACCACTGATAGAAAGGGTGCTAACACCTTCCCTTTCTATAATCTACCCCCCGAACCCGAGAAATATCTCGAAAAAGGAATTTTTCTGTGCTTTTTTCCTTTCCTTGTTGGATAAAATAAAAGTCGATGGCGACTCTTGCTTACCGCGATATTTTGCGAATATAAAACGCAAAACGCAAACCAGCAATTCCTAAAAAATAGTCTCGGTTCTGGCCACCGTATCACATCGGGTTGTAATGAAGACTGTCATCTCCGCTTATCCTCACAAACTGACTGTCTTTTGTTGAAAGCAAGCATTCAATGCTTGATAGACAACCAAGAGATTCTGTTTGAAAGTGCTCCTGTTTCACCCGTTCCTGTTGAAGACATTTCGATCATAACCATCTCCGCCATTTCTTCCAGGGTCCCTAAAAGACCCGTTTGGATTACATCAGTTCCAAAAACTACTCCTCTTATAATCACAATGCCCGGGCCGGTCCCGTATGAATCAGACAAAATAGTGTCGTGGAATTACGGTGGAGACATCTACTACCATGGTATCAAACAAAATGGGCTGACCATCGAGAAGATGAGCCCCGGAGAATAAAACTCCAACATTAGTAATATTGCCGGAACTAGTAAGATTACCCGTAGCGGTAGAATCTTGTCTCCAGAGATTGCCCCTCCAAAGGCGGTTTTTAGACCCGTGGTTGTTCCAAAGGTTACCTCCGTACCAATAATCATATCTGCAAATACTCCTATCGACACAGACGACACAACCCCTGCTGTTATCCCTACCAATACTCCTACTGCTGAAACTCGAGGGAAAAGTATTCAAGAAGAGCATGTTCGGACGAAGGCTCAACCACTGACTATCCCCGAAACCTCCAAAAAGGAAATGGAGGAGATCCTGCGAATAATAAAGAAGAATGACTACGACGTAGTTGAACAGTTGGGGCAAACTCCCTCCAAAATCTCCATGCTAGCTTTGTTACTGTGCTCGGAGGCACAAGCGAAAGCTCTGGTGAAGTTTCTGAAGACAGCCCATGTGCCTCAAGGGACGTCTGCTGACCAATTTCAAGGTTGTGTGGCCAGCTTGACAGCTGATAACAGCCTAGGCTTCTCAGATGTTGATCTGACTACAAAGGGAAGAAAGCATAACGAGGCATTGCATGTCTCTGTGGAATGTAGAGGAATAACTCTGGCTCATGTCTTGGTAGATACTGACTCATCTTTGAATGTTTTACCGAAGAAAGCTCTCGACAGACTAGATTGTGAAGGATTAACATTGAAGCCCGATAACATAGTTGTTGTACCCCAAAATTTTCCCTCCCATATTCTTCAAGATTTGCCAAGATCAAGGTTCAAAATCTCTCAAGGGTTGCACAGTCCAATTGCCTCCTAACACAGTCAAAATTAGGGTTTTGGTTCTTGCAAAGAAATTGAGATTTTCAAGGGTCCAATCAAGTCCCACATGCCCATATACATTGTCAAGCAACCATATGCCAAGTTTCAAGACTCACAGCATCAAATTGCACAGTCAAAAACCCTAAATGCTTCACAGTCAACTGCAGGGGCAAAATGGTCATTTGACAGTCAAAAGTCAAATTTTTTTGTCAACATCTTATTTTGAAGCCACAAACATCATTTGATCAATTCTTGATCATGATTCTCAAAGCATGGCTCAAAAAAGTCTCAAGATGCAAAAGTTTCTATTTTTGGACAGCTGAAAAGTCAACTGCAAATTGACCAAGGCATAACTTCCTCATGGTTTATCAGAAAAATTACATCCAAAGCTCATTTTGAAGAGGATAACATTTCCTACAACTCATCTTCATACTTCAAGTCCAAGAAATGCTCTCACAAAAAGTTATCAATTTCAACATTATAGGTCATTTTCAAAAGTCAACAAAAAGGCACTTTAAGTCAAAGAGCATAACTTGAGATTGGTAAATCAAAATGACATGGGACCAAAGACATTGGTTAGAGGACTTCAAGACCTTTCCAAAATGTCCAAGAACATGATAATAGCTTCAAAATTGAGCAAGATATGCCTTGTAGAAGTTGGAAAATTTTTGGGAATTTTGAAAAGTCAACTTTGCTTCAAAAGCTTCAAAATTGCTAATGGGCCACAAATTCTTCCATGAATCATTACCCAAAACATATGCACGACCCATTAAGCTCAAAGGGATTTATTTTCTTATTTTTAATTAATTAATGGAGTTTTTATTATTATTAATTCATTTAATTAGTTTTAAATATAAGAAAAATATCAAATCATGTTTTTAAATCTTTTTATGCAGCAAATATCTTCCACACATGCAAGAGATTTCGTGCACCATTTCAAGGGGACAATATCTTCCATAATTGGCATGATTTTCATGGCAAAAAGATTGGAAAAGATATGGAGAAAATTAAATATTGGAATCATAAATTCATGGACATTGGGCTTGGTTTTTTAACCTAATTTCGTTCACTTACATAGGCAAGACCTAATGGAATCAAGAGACACACGAAAGAGCTGCTAGAGAGGCATAATCAAATTGCATTTTTTCCATAAAAACTTGAAATCAGAAATCATAGTAAGAGAGCGTTTCAAAGCACAACAAGCATTCCAATACGTTCCTGACATTGCTAGGAATCGATTGCAATCAAAAACGAGTCTCCATACTTCAAGAATTGGTAGAACATAATCGTCTTCTTCATGAACATGTCCACAATCGTTTTCTAATTTTCATGCATTATTCATATGTTTTAACTGTTGATTCTTGCTACTAATGATGTTCTGAAACTTTTGGCATAGTTTAATTGTCCTAACAATGCTTGAAACGAGATTTGCCATTAACGTTTTCTAGGGTTTCAGAAGCTCTAAATTGGGGCTTTACACATATGGCAAAATCAAACCACCAAACTTGTACAGCTGAATTCGTGACATGGAGACGAAGCAAACCAATACCTCACGCCTTTTTTTATATTAACCCAGCTGCTATTCGCTATTTTTACAGGTCTCGTTTAGTGGGGGTTTAAAACCCCCGCTATTTGTTTACATTGCAGGTACAAAGATGAAGAAGACGCTGAGGTGTCTGAGCGTGGTTGGACAATTCAAAAGTTAGCGCGTTTTTTCATTATTTCAGCATACTTGGCATGTTACACATATTATGCTCCTTTATCATTATGTTGACAAACGAATGCAATGGTGTAGTTGGTAGAAGACGTGGCTGGTGAGCATTGGGACCTGGGTTCGATTCCCAGGTCCCCCCATATACTTAATAATTTTTGTTGTAACGTATTCATGTGCAGCATGCTCTCAACGTCCTACCATGCACACACACGCCCAGGCTTGCCACATATTCATGATGATCAATCTGAAGGCTACAAAAGGAGGTCCATCGTGTACACTCAGTCAACCACACGCACTCAAACTGGAAAAGTCAACAAGGCTTTGATTTCAGTGGGCCAAATTACTTCACAAAAACCTCCTAAATGGGCCAGACAGCCCCCAATGTTTGTATTCTTTTTTTAATTTCCTTTTCTTCTCTTTTTAATTGTTTAAATTGTTTTAATTATTTTATTCACCCAAAATATTTTTTCCATAATAAAAATCAGAAACAAAAAATGTTTAATATTTAATTCTTATTAATTTCACTATTAAAATATTTTTGTAAATAAACTTTAATAATTAATTTAGTTTAATTTAGGGTTAAAATTTTAATATTTTCTTAAATAAATAAAAAAAATATCTAGACTTAGGGTTTTTGACATTTTTTCATCCTTTTCTTAATTAATTATTATTCTCATTTATTTATTATTGTAATTACTATTTAATTTTGTAAATACACATGTACATTAATTGATTAGTAAATTAGGTTAAACTTTAATATTTTCTTAATAATTAAAATAACTTAGAATTAGGGTTTCTTTTAATTTTAATTTTAATTTTCTTTATTTCACAAATACCAAAAAACATAAAAAAAAAAATTTCTTTTCTTTTAATAAAATAATTAATTAACTTTTAATTCAATTTAATTTCAAAAGGGTTCAACGCCCTCGAACGTTCTATTTTTATTCTTTTCGCACGTTATTTTATTTTCTTGCAAATATTATGTAACTGCTCAAGCCTTGTAATAGTAATTAGGACTTTTTACTTTCCGCAATTTAAATTAAAGGGTTTGTTTTTGGCGATGTAAATACCCGACGCCTTGTAATAGCTTAGATTTAATTTCCCGCAATTTACTTCCCGCAAATTATTAAACTGTTAATTATGCATGACAAGACTTGTATGACAAATAAAACCAACTCGTAGCTCACAAATGCATGTTCAAAGATAAACCTTAACTGAAAAACAACACACATGCACATGCCACTCCTAGGGTACGCCTCACTGGTTGCCTCGAACGTGGTCGTCAAGTATAGGGTGTTTTAGAGGTCGCCCTCATGTCTAAAGATCCTGTTGCCTCGAAACGGTTGCCTCGGATAAAAAAGGATCTAGGACATTAGGGTTATCGCTAAGGCGTCCTACTATTGCTTTGGTGACCACACATGTCCCTTAATCGAATTGACCCGAATAACTCCAACGACGGTGCTACCTACTTCTCAATAGTGGGATAGTACTGTCTAAAGGATATTTACACAACTTAATTCCTTAGAGTAGGTAGATTTCTCCTGGGTACTTGCTCTTTCAAAATAAAAAAACAAATTTTCGCACCTACACTTTCAAAAAGTTTTCAAACAAACACTTCATACACTCTTGAGGACTGATACAAGAGTTACCTATAAGTTTTCAAACTAAACTTTTTCAAAACCCACAAGCACAAGAAAAGCAAACAATTTTTTGAAAACATAGTGAGCAAGTACCTAAGAGCCCGTGGATAACCACGGATAGAAAGGGTTCTAACACCTTCCCTTTCTATAATCTACCTCCCGAACCGAGAAACATCTCGAAAAGGAATTTTGTTGTGCTTTTGTCCTTTCCTTGTTGGAGAACATAAAAGACGGTGGCGACTCTTGCTTACCGCGACATTTCGTGAACCAACATTTCAAAACAGTCAGTTCTATTTCCACCGATCACAGAACTGGCGACTCTGCTGGGGAATCTTATAAAGTGAGGTGTACCTTAGGACTAAGATCACTTGTGTTTTCAATTGTCTGAATTGTTTGCTTTATTATTGTGGGACCGTCTTGGGAGTTCTATAGATCCTAACCCGGATCTGGGGGATACCTTCTTAGAAAGTAGCAACAAGGCTGTGAGGGAACTGTGCGGGGTATACCGACATGGTTGAAGCAATCTGCTACGTTGATGTGGCACTTTGGTGAGTACCGGTAACCCTTGAGTTCAGTCAAGGAAAGTACGGGGCCGCCGCGTGGTGTCGTGAAGCATCAACTGACCTTAGGAACCTTAATTGAACCATCCTGGCCCCTTTAGGGTAGTGAGATAACTGACTTTGGTGCAGTCCGAAGTTGGTTGATACTCGATACTACACTCAGTTGAGGGTTGTTTTCTTGGAATATTTTGATCGCCAGTTCAGTGGCTAAATCGAAACGATGAACACAGAAAACAATCCAATGATATTGAGATCCTTAGAACCCGATTACTTTTGATAGGACAGGTTTGAACCCACCAACTTCAAGAGGGTAATACCTAAACCCCATGCTGGCCTAAACTCTAAGGGCTATCTTGTGTGACTTGTGTGCCTTCGTACTTGAATACTTGCATACTTGTTATCTGACACTCGAGTTTCTCGCAGGTTTTATTTACAGTCCTTAATCTGGACTCATAATAGGGTTACTTACATCACTCCATGCATAGCATAACATCATACCATTGCATGCATCCTACATAAGGACTAACCCATTTCAAGGATCTCAAGGGCTTGTGATGCAGGTCATGATGAACCAACTGTCCAGCAAGGGGCAAAGGGGATTTATTTTCCTCTAGACAAGGTTGTCAGGGGCTATGACCCACTCGATATGGTGAGCCTTGACTCTTGAAGAAGGACTATCAACAACATGAAGTTCCTTCAATCAAGCTACCGGATTCGAATTCTAACAAGTTTATTTGTTTACCCCGCGAGATCCTTGAAAACATTGCATGCATACATACATATCATTGCATTACAGGTTTCCCTTTTACAGGTTGCTTACCTTCTTCGCTGTTTATTTTAGCCGATCATCATGAATCCTGAATCATCTGCTGAGCAATCCATCAAGGCTCTCCAGACTCAGAACGCCCAATTCCAAGAGTTGATCATGAGTTTGGCCCAGGGGCAACAAGATCTGAAGACCCTGCTTTTGAAAAAGAAGAAGAAGAGGACGGTGTTGTTCAACCCTAGACGCAAATCTGGGAATGAATCACAAAATGAAGTTGAGCAGACTACCCCATCTGTTGGGAAAGACAGTCCCCATGAGAGAGAGGTGCCTAGTCCAGTAGTCTCCGACAACGAGACAGAGTTCAATGATGAACAGTACCCTCCAGCTGAGGACAGGTATAAACAGTTGGAAGACCGGCTAAGTGCCATGGAGATACAAAAAGTTCCCGGCCTGGACTTTGAAGATCTAGGTATGTCTTCTGGGGTAGTAATCCCACACAAATTCAAGGCACCTGCCTTTGCAAAGTACGACGGAGAATCCTGTCCTAAGCTGCATCTCAGGTCGTACATAAGGAGGATCCAGCCCTACACGGCTGACAAGAATTTGTGGATCCACTTCTTTCAGGATAGTCTGTCGGGAACTCAACTCGACTAGTTCTATCAATTGAATGGAGCTAACATCCGCAGCTGGGAGGATTTGGCCACTGCATTCTACAAGCAGTACCAGTACAATGCCGACCTTGCTCCCACGCGCACTCAGCTTCAGGGAATGTCTATGGGTGCAGGCGAAGGCTTTAAAGAATATGCCCAAAAATGGAGGGACCTTGCTGAAAGGGTACAACCACCTTTGACTGATCGGGAACTTGTCGACATGTTCTTGGGGACTCTGTCTGGGCCGTTCTTCAACCACCTGATCAGGAATTCTTCTGCTAGGTTTACCGATTTGATCTTGACTGGGGAAAGAATTGAAGCTGGTATCAAGAGTGGTAAGATTCAAGAGGCCGCACCTGCTGATACTCACAAAAAGCCTTACATGGGGAAGAAAGAGTCTAATGCTGCATACAGTCAAAAGGGTCGTCGTGACCAACATGCAGGGGCAGTCATGATCTCTATTTCTGCACCACGCTGACAACCACAAAAGGGAAATCAGCGAAGGCTGGACGAGCCTAAAAGACAGTTCACCAACATCAACATGTCATTGTCACAAGCATTGCAGCACATGTTGAAGATGAATCTGATTGCGGTGATCAACCCTCCTGCAAATCCCAAGACCTCCTCTCCAAACTACAACCCATAAGCGAGGTGTGCCTATCATTCTAATAGCCCGGGGCACGATACTGAGGATTGTTGGGCGCTGAAATACAAGATCCAGAATATGATCGACGCTAAGGAGATCGAATTCGAGCCTGCTGAGACTCCCAATGTGATCACCGCTCCCTTGCCAAGACATGGCTAGGGTTGAAAAACTTTTGTTCATTTGAATATTAAAATTGTAATTTTCTTGGATTGTTCAAACATTTTATCTCATGTCAAACTTGGTTATTTCATTAATGCATTACACGTGTCTGTTTTGAAGTAATTATGTTTACTATGCTTAAAATTGCTTTCTTTTTTTGATGTTCAACGCTCAATTAATTATTCTAAGCCTCTTGAGGGAGGATGACAAAAACGATACCACGATCTTTACAGTATGCTTTTGAACAAACCCCGCTGATGAAGTACAGGCATTATTTCAAATCCTAAACACTAGAGTTATAAGGAAGATAATCCCTCGTCAACCCCTTCGAGCCAAAGAAGTAGGAGTTTTTCTTTTCACCAAAAAATTAAACCCTTAATCATAACCTGGGGCAGGGTAGTTCTCTCAGTTAATCCAGGTGCACAATGGATGGCATTAAAGAAATCCTTCCGAAACAAAAGATAGTGATGGTTCCGAATGATCATAAAGACAGGCAGTCATTATCTATCAAAACTAAAGCCCAATAAGTCAAACCTATGAAGGAGACTTACAAAACTGGGGCATCCCGCTGACTGTAATTCCAAAAGAAACAGTTCAGGCAAAAAACAGGGATAATGAAATCAAAAAGAAAGAGGTCCAACAAATCCTCAACAAAAAAAAGGAAATGACTGCCTATTCAAAATATACTGTCAATATCCAAACCATCACTGGTATATCAAAGCAAAGACTCAACCAAGGTCTAATGCACGATCAACTGAGTTTAGGTTTGAAGAACATCACGAAGAGCGGGCGGGTACAAATAATTTGAGCCTTTATCCTTTGTTTCTTAAACCGTGAACCAGACCACGCTACAACCCTTAAAAGTCCTAGCTGAAGCATGGGTTAGTTCGAAAGCATACTGTTACGAAAGGTATCCTGACTCCTTAAGGCTTGCGTTAAAATAACGAGTTGACATCACATGTTACAAAAAAATTGCTTGTTTTACAAAAAATGCATTTTTCAAAAAAACTTCAAGACAGACACAAGCTTTGCATTTGGAAAGTAACATTGCTTGCACATGTGACTATTTGTTTGAACAGCATAGAAATTCGCACGATGAATGTCTAATGAACGAAAGCATCTCCAATCAAGGGGAAGAAGTGATCATTGTCCATCATCTGGGACAGTTAAGTCAAGATTCGGAGAATCTCTCAAAGGCCAACCAACTTGGGGCAAATCTCCATCTGGATCACCAGGGGCATTGGACGATCAAACGAAGATCTTCTGGTAGCACGGCAAAACACTTCTGACAGGGGCAACTCCCTACATTCTAGAATGCGGACATAGTCGAAAAAATACTACGCAAAATCAAAGACCCGCTAGGTTGACACGCCTAGGCAAAAATAAAGGCTTCCCGGCGAACCAAAAGGGTTCGGGCAAAAATAAGGGATGAATATGAAAAAATCTGTACACCCGACAAGTCGAAAACCTGAAAAGGCGGCTTGGGCAAAAAAGGGTATCCCGGTGGACTGAAAACCCGAAAGGGCGGTCCAGGCAAAAATTAGGGATCAAAGTGTACGACTATGTCCCGTCATCTCGTCACTTGCCTACCAAAAGAAGATTTGTCGATCGGCAGTCACCAAGCACCTCTACAGGGTATCTTCCTCTCCCACAACAGAAACAGGGGCAATAGTGGTTCGTCCAAGCAGGTTTAGTTGCTTTGTCCACCAAGGTACCAAGGTAGGTTCAGCTGAAGAACAATCGGAAGTATCCATTCCCCAGAGAGTGAGCCAAGATTCAACAATTCGCTCCCAAGCAGAGTTAATATACTGTCAGCCTTAAAGAAGTGGGATTATCCCCCAAAGATATCAACATTCCTCAAAGGAGTATACAGACATTCATAATAAGCATCCCCGGCAATCTTGATCTCAGATTGCTCCCCGGCGGTATACCGAACATCCAGTGGAGCCAGTTCCCCAGTGCAATCTCAAAAGTCTCCCCAGGAGAGTTGAATCAATCTCCCCAGCAGGAAGCTTATCCTCAGTAGATTCTGGAAGGCTTATCCCCTGCAGAGCACGAACGCGTCTCCCGACTTTTTTCAGAAGGTTATTTCCCCACCAGGATATAACTGGGTTATCCTCAGCCATTTGCCACGGAAAGATCGTCCTCGGCGAAGTCTTCCTATCCCCCAGCGGAGTTCATCAAATTCTCTCAACATAACACATCAATGGTATCCCCCAGCGGAGTTATCATCAAACCTCAGCAAAGTATCTCTTTCCCCACAGAGTTCACTCCCCGCAGAGTAATCTATGCGCCAAGTTTATTCCTCAACGAAGTCATCTTCTCCTACCGGTTTATTCTTGCAACCATCACTCCCCAGCGGAAGCAAAGATCTACTCTTCAACATCAGCCCAGGATCTGACTTCCCGGCACTCGCCAAGGATTTGCTTTCCTAGACAAAAATACATTCATAACCATCGCATCTTCATACGTTATAGCATGCATACGCATCATACAACACAAATCTCATTTATGCTTGAGAACATCTCAATATCATGCAGTTCATGCATCATGACGCTGCATACAACTAACGTTTTGCCTTTTTAGGAAAAGGTCAATCAGAAGATAATTACCATCTACCTCTACAGTTCCATATCAACATTGGTAATAAGCCAGGAAAAATCAGTGGACGACTGATCGTGGGTTAATATCTGAAACCAAACAGGACAATTATCTACTTGATCATCCTCAAGCAACCCTACACCGGTTCCTTCTCAACCTCAGATGTAGTTTTACACGAACTCATCATCAGGCAACCCTACACCGGTTCCTTCTCAATCTTCAGACGAAGTCTTACACGGACTTATCATCAAAGTAACCCTACACCGGTCCCTTTTCTTTCAGAAGAAGTCCTACACAGATTTATCTCAAAGATGACCTTACCCCGGCTCATCAAGAAGTTTTACACGAACTTATCCTGCAGTAACCTTACCCCGGTTCCTCCAGAAGTCTTACACGGACTTATCTCAAGATGACCTTACCCCGGTTCATCCAGAAGTTTTACACGAACTTATCTTGCAGTAACCTTACCCCGGTTCCTCCAGAAGTCTTAGACGGACTTATCCCGAAGTAACCTTACCCCGGTTCCTCAAGAAGTTTTACACGAACTTATCCCAAAGAAACCCTACACAGGTTCTCCCTTTCCAAAGATGAAGTTTTACACGGACTCGTCACCCAGAAACCCTACACAGGTTCTCCATTTCCAAGGATGCAGTTTTACGCGGACTCGTCATCAGTAAACCCTACACAGGTTTCCTTCTCAGCTCCAGATGCAGTCTTATACGGACTCATTATCAGCAAACCCTACACAGGTTTCCTTCCTCCCAAGATGCAGTTTTACACGAGCTCGTCACCAGGCAACCCTACACAGGTTCCCTCTTTCAACTTACCAAAATTACCTCTCAACTGTCGCAACTCAAGATCCGATTCCGGTATCCTTCTAGGGTGTATCTGTTGACGACTAATTCTAGACTCGATTCCTGTATCCTTGCAGGGCACGTCTAAACAGTTCGAAGATCTGATTCCTGTATCTTGCCATGGTGTATCTGTTGACGACTATATTCTCCGGACCCGATTCATGTATCTTGCCAGGACACGTCTGAAGAGTTTAAAGATTCGATTCCTGTATCTAGCCAGGGCACATCTACATAAGGAGTTTGAAGATCAACTCCTGTAACAGGCCAGGTAATTATCTTTCTTTCTCAGGTACCCAAGTTCTCGCTAAGGAATCTCTTACGCGATCGACACCTAGATGGAATCTATAAGCCCATCCACATACCAACAGCTCCAGATGGCATCTATAAGCCCATTCTCCTATCCATCATTCTTCCAAATGTCATCTGTAAGCCCATTCCCGCCATCACACTACTGACACGCTACTATGTGAGTGCAAATTTCTGGGCACTCTAGTGTTCAATCATCTTCCACCCTCGGATTACGAAAGGCACGCCAACCAATCTACATCCTCAGGTTTAAGAAGATTGAACAGGGGCAACTGTTGTACCCCGAAATTTTCCCTCCCATATTCTTCAAGATTTGCCAAGATCAAGGTTCAAAATCTCTCAAGGGTTGCACAGTCCAATTGCCTCCTAACAGTCAAAATTAGGGTTTTGGTTCTTGCAAAGAAATTGAGATTTTCAAGGGTCCAATCAAGTCCCACATGCCCATATACATTGTCAAGCATCCATATGCCAAGTTTCAAGACTCACAGCATCAAATTGCACAGTCAAAAACCCTAAATGCTTCACAGTCAACTGCAGGGGCAAAATGGTCATTTGACAGTCAAAAGTCAAAATTTTTGGTCAACATCTTATTTTGAAGCCACAAACATCATTTGATCAATTCTTGATCATGATTCTCAAAGCATGGTTCAAAAAAGTCTCAAGATGCAAAAGTTTCTATTTTTGGACAGCTGAAAAGTCAACTGCAAATTGACCAAGGCATAACTTCCTCATGTTTTATCAGAAAAATTCCATCCAAAGCTCATTTTGAAGAGGATAACATTTCCTACAACTCATCTTCACACTTCAAGTCCAAGAAATTCTCTCACAAAAAGTTATCAATTTCAATATTATAGGTCATTTTCAAAAGTCAACAAAAAGGCACTTTAAGTCAAAGACCATAACTTGAGATTGGTAAATCAAAATGACATGGGACCAAAGACATTGGTTAGAGGACTTCAAGACCTTTCCAAAATGTCCAAGAACATGATCATAGCTTCAAAATTGAGCAAGATATGCCTTGTAGAAGTTGGGAAATTTTTGGGAATTTTGAAAAGTCAACTTTGCTTCAAAAGCTTCAAAATTGCTAATGGGCCACAAATTCTTCCATGAATCATTACCCAAAACATATGCACGACCCATTAAGCTCAAAGGGATTTATTTTCTTATTTTTAATTAATTAATGGAGTTTTTATTATTATTAATTCATTTAATTAGTTTTAAATATAAGAAAAATATCAAATCATGTTTTTAAATCTTTTTATGCAGCAAATATCTTCCACACATGCAAGAGATTTCGTGCACCATTTCAAGGGGACAATATCTTCCATAATTGGCATGATTTTCATGGCAAAAAGATTGGAAAGGATATGGAGAAAATCAAATATTGGAATCATAAATTCATGGACATTGGGCTTGGTTTTTTAACCTAATTTCGTTCACTTACATAGGCAAGACCTAATGGAATCAAGAGACACACGAAAGAGCTGCTAGAGAGGCATAATCAAATTGCATTTTTTCCATAAAAACTTGAAATCTGAAATCATAGTAAGAGAGTGTTTCAAAGCACAACAAGCATTCCAATACGTTCTTGACATTGCTAGGAATCGATTGCAATCAAAAACGAGTCTCCATACTATAAGAATTGGTAGAACAGAAGCGTCTTCTTCATGAACATGTCCACAATCGTTTTCTAATTTTCATGCATTATTCATATGTTTTAACTGTTGATTCTTGCTACTAATGATGTTCTGAAACTTTTGGCATAGTTTAATTGTCCTAACAATGCTTGAAAAGAGATTTGCCATTAACGTTTTCTAGGGTTTCAGAAGCTCTAAATTGGGGCTTTACACATATGGAAAAATCAGACCACCAAACTTGTACAGCTGAATTCGTGACATGGAGACGAAGCAAACCAATACCTCGCGCCTTTTTTATATTAACCCAGCTGCTATTTGCTATTTTTACAGGTCTCGTTTAGTGGGGGTTTAAAACCCCCGCTATTTGTTTACATTGCAGGTACAAAGATGAAGAAGACGCTGAGGTGTCTGAGCGTGGTTGGACAATTCAAAAGTTAGCGCGTTTTTTCATTATTTCAGCATACTTGGCATGTTACACATATTATGCTCCTTTATCATTATGTTGACAAACGAATGCAATGGTCCAGTTGGTAGAAGACGTGGCTGGTGAGCATTGGGACCTGGGTTCGATTCCCAGGTCCCCCCATATACTTAATAATTTTTGTTGTAACGTATTCATGTGCAGCATGCTCTCAACGTCCTACCATGCACACACACGCCCAGGCTTGCCACATATTCATGATGATCAATCTGAAGGCTACAAAAGGAGGTCCATCGTGTACACTCAGTCAACCACACGCACTCAAACTGGAAAAGTCAACAAGGCTTTGATTTCAGTGGGCCAAATTACTTCACAAAAACCTCCTAAATGGGCCAGAAACCCCCAATGTTTGTATTCTTTTTTTAATTTCCTTTTCTTCTCTTTTTAATTGTTTAAATTGTTTTAATTATTTTATTCACCCAAAATATTTTTTCCATAATAAAAATCAGAAACAAAAAATGTTTAATATTTAATTCTTATTAATTTCACTATTAAAATATTTTTGTAAATAAACTTTAATAATTAATTTAGTTTAATTTAGGGTTAAAATTTTAATCTTTTCTTAAATAAATAAAAAAAATATCTAGACTTAGGGTTTTTGACATTTTTTCATCCTTTTCTTAATTAATTATTATTCTCATTTATTTATTATTGTAATTACTATTTAATTTTTTAAATACACATGTACATTAATTGATTAGTAAATTAGGTTAAATTTAATATTTTCTTAATAATTAAAATAACTTAGAATTAGGGTTTCTTTTAATTTTAATTTTAATTTTCTTTATTTCACAAATACCAAAAAACATAAAAAAAAACAATTTCTTTTCTTTTAATAAAATAATTAATTAACTTTTAATTCAATTTAATTTCAAAAGGGTCCAACGCCCTCGAACGTTCTATTTTTATTCTTTTCGCACGTTATTTTATTTTCTTGCAAATATTATGTAACTGCTCAAGCCTTGTAATAGTAATTAGGACTTTTTACTTTCCGCAATTTAAATTAAAGGGTTTGTTTTTGGCGATGTAAATACCCGACGCCTTGTAATAGCTTAAATTTAATTTCCCGCAATTTACTTCCCGCAAATTATTAAACTGTTAATTATGCATGACAAGACTTGTATGACAAATAAAACCAACTCGTAGCTCACAAATGCATGTTCAAAGATAAACCTTAACTGAAAAACAACACAAATGCACATGCCACTCCTAGGGTACGCCTCACTGGTTGCCTCGAACGTGGTCGTCAAGTATAGGGTGTTTTAGAGGTCGCCCTCCTGTCTAAAGATCCTGTTGCCTCGAAACGGTTGCCTCGGATAAAAAAGGATCTAGGACATTAGGGTTATCGCTAAGGCGTCCTACTATTGCTTTGGTGACCACACATGTCCCTTAATCGAATTGACCTGAATAACTCCAACGACGGTGCTACCTACTTCTCAATAGTGGGATAGTACTGTCTAAAGGACATTTACACAGCTTAATTCCTTAGAGTAGGTAGATTTCTCCTGGGTACTTGCTCTTTCAAAACAAAAAAACAACTTTTCGCACCTACACTTTCAAAAAGTTTTCAAACAAACACTTCATACACTCTTGAGGACTGATACAAGAGTTACCTAGAAGTTTTCAAACTAAACTTTTTCAAAACCCACAAGCACAAGAAAAGCAAACAATTTTTTGAAAACATAGTGAGCAAGTACCTAAGAGCCCGTGGATAACCACGGATAGAAAGGGTGCTAACACCTTCCCTTTCTATAATCTACCTCCCGAACCGAGAAACATCTCGAAAAGGAATTTTGCTGTGCTTTTGTCCTTTCCTTGTTGGAGAACATAAAAGACGGTGGCGACTCTTGCTTACCGCGACATTTCGCGAACCAACATTTCAAAACAGTCAGTTCTATTTCCACCGATCACAATAGTTGTAAGGGCATTTGATGGTTCAAAGAGGATGGTCCACGGGGAGGTGGACATCCCCATAAAAGTTGGGACTCAGACTTTCAACTCAACCTTCTATGTAATGGACATCTGCCCCTCTTACTCTTGTCTTCTAGGACGACCATGGATCCATAATGTCGGCGCTGTCACCTCCATATTACACCAAATGCTGAAATATCTGGTCCAGGGAAAGATTATCACTATCCACAGAGAGGAAGAGTATATGATTAGCCACCTCAATTCATTCTGGTATGTGGAATTGGATGGCGAGTTCATAGAAACTCCTTTTCAACATTTCGAAGAGGTTCCTCAAGAGGTAGCAATGACCAAGATGGTGTCCCATATTCCAAAGATAACAAGACCTCCACTCCGGATGTCATCTCTGAAAGACGCCAAGGCAGTAGTAAAGGAGGGTGGATGCACCATCTGGGGGAAACTTCCGGACATTCCTTTTAAATCTGACAAATTTGGCTTAGGGTTTACTTCAGGTTCTCAGAAGGTTGTGCGCCGTGCCCGTGCCGGAGGGCCACCTCTGAATATTAGCAACCGAGAGGTCAATGCAATGGAAAATGGTGAAGAGGATTGCAGCTTGGAGGATTGGATATTTCTTATTGTCAACGGAGGACTTCACAATTGGGAGGCCAGAGACTTTGTCCCAATAACTTTCATCCCTCGGTAATTTATCTTTACATTTCTGTTGGACTTGTAATGTTCACAAACAATTCGCACATTCAAAACCTTGTGTCTCGCCCGAGGCACAATGGTCCATTTGTAAGGGTTTTTATTTCATCTTCATATGACATTCAATGAATCATGGACGTTTTTCACATACAAACTTTTTGTGCTCATTTTTTTTCTTTTATATTTTATTTTTAAAAGATGGATATACCTTTACACACACCCACACTCACAAATGAAGGTACCCCTCCATTCCGGATCCCATGGATAACGATACTGCTATGGCCTTTTGTGACTCTGAGAATCTAATCTACCAAGCTGAATACGAAGGTGAGGAAGATTGTGAAGTACCAGGGGAACTGGCCAGACTACTACAACAGGAGGAAAGAGCTATTCAGCCTCGTGAGGAACCGGTGGACACAATCAACTTAGGTACCGAGGATGGTAAAAAAGAAATCAAGGTGGGTGTCAATCTAGAGCCGAGTGTCAAGGAGCGTCTGATTCAACTGTTGCATGATTATGTTGAAATCTTTGCTTGGTCATATGAAGATATGCTGGGACTCAATGCAGACATCGTGGTACATCGTCTGCCAACAAGGGAAGACTGTCCACCAGTAAAACAAAAAGTCTTCCGCATGAGACCTGACATGTCGGAGAAGATCAAAGTGGAAGTCATGAAACAATTCAACACTGGATTCTTGACCGTCACTTCCTATCCTCAATGGGTTGCCAACATTGTTCCCGTGCCTAAAAAGGATGGCAAAGTACGAATGTGCGTGGACTATAGAGACTTGAATAGGGCCAGCCCTAAAGATGATTTTCCACTTCCCCACATAGATATCCTGGTTGACAATACGGCCCAGCACAAAGTGTTTTCCTTCATGGACGGATTCTCAGGTTATAACCAAATCAAAATGGCACATGAGGATATGGAGAAAACTACATTTGTCACACAGTGGGGCACATTCTGCTAATAAGTGATGCCATTCGTACTAAAGAATGTTGGGGCAACCTATCAACGCACCATGGTAGCTTTGTTTCATGACATGATACACCATGAAATAAAGGTCTACATAGACGATATGATAGCCCTATCACAAACAGAAGAAGAGCACCTTGATCACTTGCAAAATTTGTTTGAAAGGTTGAAGAAGTATAAACTAAGGTTGAACCCAAACAAGTGCACATTCGGAGTACGGTCCAGTAAACTCCTAGGATTTATCGTCAACAACAAGGGTATTGAGGTCGATCCCGCCAAGGTTAAAGCAATACAAGAAATGCCTGCTCCTCGTACTGAGAAGGACGTCAGAGGATTCTTGGGACGCCTGAACTATATTGCCAGATTCATTTCTCACCTAACAACTACTTGTGAGCCAATCTTCAAACTATTGAAGAAAGATCAAGTAGTCAAATGGAATGATGAATGCCAGACTTCTTTCGACAAAATCAAATAATATTTACAAGAGCCTCCTGTTTTGATGCCACCAGTCGAGGGAAGACCACTGATCATGTATCTGACCGTTTTAGAGAACTCAATGGGGTGTGTATTGGGGCAGCATGACGAGTCTGGCCGAAAAGAGCACGCTATTTACTACCTCAGCAAAAAGTTTACCGACTGTGAAACCAGATATTCACTGCTCGAGAAAACTTGTTGCGCTCTGGTATGGGCTACTCGCCGGCTAAGACAATATATGCTGACTCATACTACCTTGTTGATATCTAAGATGGATCCGATAAATTACATCTTCGAAAAGCCTGCTCTGTCTAGGAGGATAGCTAGATGGCAGATGATCCTAATAGAATATGACATACAGTATACTACCCAGAAAGCTATAAAGGGCAGTGTATTGGTTGATCATCTTTCTTACCAAGCTGTAGAAGACTATCAGTCCATGAAGTTTGAATTCCCGGATGAAGACATCATGACATTAGACAACTGTAAAGAAATCAGACCATATGACGGACCTAAACAAGGATCCCGATGGACCTTGTTCTTTGATGGGGCCTCCAATGCACTTGGTAATGGTATCGGCATTGTACTCATATCTCCGGAAGGGTGTCATACTCCCTTTACTGCCAGACTTTGCTTCAACTGTAGGAACAACATGGCTGAATACGAAGCATGCATCTTTGGTCTCAAGGCTGCCATAGGTTTGGGAATCAAGTCTTTAAATGTGTTTGGAGATTCTGCTTTGGTCATCAGTCAGATCAAAGGAGAATGGGACACTAAACATCCAAATCTTATCCCTTACAAAGAACATGTTTTGACATTGCTACCACATTTTGAGAAGATTACCTTCGAGCATTTCCTGTGAGAATAAAATCAGCTAGCAGACGCTCTAGCCACAATGTCATCCATGTTTAAACTTAATTGGGATAACGAGGCTCCCCAGATCACCATCGAACGAATGGATGAACCAGCACATTGTCACGAGATTAATACTGAAGAGATAGTGGACCAGCCCTGGTTTCATGAAGTCAAGAAGTATCTCGAGGCTCAAGAATATCCGGAAAGAGCTTCAATCAATGATAAGAAGTTCTTAAGGAGATTCTCTGCTAAATTCTTCTTGAGTAATGGAATCATGTACAAACGCAATCATGACTCCATTCTGCTTCGGTGTGTGGATAAGATTGAGGCGGAAAAGATCATGGCGGAATTACATGAAGGTACTTTTGGAACTAACTCCAGTGGGCATACAATGGCGAAGAAAATCCTACGGGCAGGCTATTACTGGTCTACCATGGAAGCAGATTGCTACCAACACTCTAGAACCTACCATAAATGTCAGATTTATGGTGACAAGATGCATGTACCTCCGGTTCCTCTGAATGTCTTGACGGATCCTTGGCCCTTTGCTATGTGGGGAATCAATATGATTGGAGAGATCAAGCCGACAGCTTCCAATGGACACCGCTTCATCTTGGTGGCCATTGACTATTTTACAAAGTGGGTCGAAGCAGCTTCCTTCGCTTCCGTTACTAAGAATGTTGTTGCCCGCTTCATCAAGCAAAATCTCATTTGCCGGTATGGTATCCCCAAAAGGATCATCACTGACAATGGTACAAATCTTAACAACACTATGATCACCGCCTTGTGTAAGAAATTTAAGATCCAGCATCATAATTCTTCTCCCTATCGGCCAAAGATGAATGGTGTTGTCGAAGAGGCAAATAAGAACATTAAAAAGATCATACAAAAGATGACAGTCACATACAAAGACTGGCATGAGATGCTACCATTCGCTCTCCATGGGTATCGTACCACGGCTCGCACATCAACCGGGGCAACACCTTATTCTTTGGTATATGGCATGGAAGTTGTTTTACCCATTGAGGTTCAGATCCCCTCTCTAAGAATTATGAAGGATGCAGGCTTGAATGACGACGATTGGATCCAAACTCAACTTGATCAACTGAACTTAATTGATGAGAAGAGACTTACTGCTATTTTTCATGGTCAAATGTATCAAAAACGGATGACCAAGGCTTTCAACAAGAAAGTCAGACTCCAAACATATCAAGTTGGGGATTTAGTGATCAAACGTATCATCTCGCCACAGAGTGATCCCAGGGGCAAATCGACTCCTACCTATGAAGGACCATTTGTAATCAAAAACATGTTCTCCGGTGGGGAAATGATCTTAACCACCATGGACGGTGATGACCTACCACACCCTGCGAACGCGGACATAGTCAAAAGATACTACGCATAAGAGACCCGCTAGGATGATGTACCTACGCAAAACAAGGGCATCCCAACGAACCAAAAAAGTTCGGGCAAAAATTAGGGATAAAATAAAAAAAATATGTACACCCGACAAGTTGAAAACCTGAAAGGACGACTTGGGCAAAAAAGGGTTTCCCAGTGGACTGAAAACCCGAAAGGGCGGTCCAGGCAAAAGTTATGGAATAAAAGCGTATGACTATGTCCCGTCGGATCACTTTGAGGATAACCTCTTGACTTCCACTGACAAACTCAGAGTTTCTGATCAATTTAATCATCTTCGAATGAAGCAACAAATAAATGAGATATTCAGAGATATGAGGGTTATAGCAGAATGGGAACCCCATGGGATTATCACACATAGCTATCTTTCTTTGCATAAATATTTCTTGTTTTTATGGCGCCATTCTCTTACTAGAATGTTTGTCTCCTCTGTACAAAATACTTACTCAAAGTCAATACAAAAATGTCTCTTTGAAAGTACAAAAACTATTTGTCTTTTCTTTACAATTGTGTTTTGTTTGCAAAAAACGTCCAATGATTCATTGATAAACATATGCATTTGAACACAATTACTATTTACAAATAAACAAGATGAGAAAGACAATTACTGATAGGATGAAAAGGCAGGAAAACGTACCTAGACCACTTCATATTCCCCACAGAGTTTTCAATAACTCCCCTGCAGAAACAAAATTTCAAGTTTCTATCCCCAGTAGAAGTCATCGAATTTCTCAGGATTCCTCAAACAGATCTTACAAAACAATACATGGCATTACCCTTACAACGAAATTTACTCCTCTCGACAAGAGTTCATCAAAACTTCAGCTTCAAAACATGAAAATTCACATATCGCCAACAAACTACAGGTCCCCTAGTTTGAATTTACCTCACCGACCACTACAAATCAAAGGACCACAACTCCTCTTTCCCAATAGACTATTCTACATCAAGTTACTGTGAAGCCTGGAATCCGTCCAAATAATAGTAAACTTCCTTATCCCCAGCAAGTTGTTGTGAAGCCTGGAATCCGACCAAGTAGCGGCTAACTTTTGATTTTCTCTAGCCAAGGGTAACTCCCTAATAGAGCGGCAGACAACCGAGACTCCTAAACTCTTGCAAGCAAAAATCACCTTTCTCCCCACAGAGTTTTCCATCATCCCCAACGGAACAAAATTCCCAGCGGCGAAGCTTCTAGTTTATCGAATCCCGGTAGAAATCGCCCAATTTCTCCAAATTCCTCAGCAGTTTGTTGTGAAGGCTGGAATCCGACCGAATATCAGCTAACTTTTCAATCCTTCCCAGCAGAATAAACACTCCCAATAGATAATCCCCAATGAAGTCGCCACTCCAACTTCAAGACCTGAAGACTTACATATCCTCAACAGAAGTCAGGGATTTATTTTCCCCGAGCAGATAGCAATACAACAAATCAGCTCACATACACATACATTGCATCCATATATCATAAACATCAATAAAGCCAATACATTGCATCATATATTTCATGCAACATAACTTGGTGTTTCAGCTAACATTTTATCCTTTTCAGGATAAGGTTAACAGCTACCAATAACAATATGCAAACTTCCCGATACAGTTCAGATACGCTCCAGACACAAATACCATTTTGGTACTCATTCAGATTCAAATTTCTACACCCCTGATACAGTTCAGATACGCTCCAGACACGGAAGCCATTCTGTTACTCATTCAGATTCAGATATCAACACTCCTAATACAGTTCAGATATGCTCCAGACACGGAAGCCATTCTGGTACTCATTCAAATTCAGATATACACACTCCTGATACAGTTCAGATACGCTCCAGACACGGAAGCCATTCTGGTACTAATTCAAATTCAGATTTCTACACCCCTGATACAGTTCAGATACGCTCTAGACACGGAAGCCATTCTGGTACTCATTCAGATTCAGATATCAACACTCCTGATACAGTTCAGATACGCTCCAGACACGGAAGCCATTTTGGTACTCATTCAGATTTCTACACTCTTGATACAGTACAAATACGCTCCAGACACGGAAGCCATTCTGATGTTCAAACATACAAGCTACATCTGAACAAGCATTCTTGGATGGCATCCACAAACCAATCCCCAACAAGATCTTATTACCTCTCCAAACATCATCTTTAATCCCATTCCTCCTATTGACGCCGAGCGCAAATTTCTGGGCACTCTAGTGTCCAATCATCTTCCACCTTCGAGTCGCGAATGGCAAACCTCGCCAATCTAACTCCTCAGGTTAAAAAAGATTGAACATGGGCAGCTGTTGTACCCCAAAATTTGCCCTCTCATCTTTCAGGAAAATCACCCTGGATTCTCAAAGTTTTCTCTTATACAAATCCAAACCTTGAGTTATCATTCCTTTCTAAGCAAGCCATTTACAAGGGCAAAATGGTCACTTGCAAGCTAAAAAAGTCAAACTTTGGTTTTTGGATAAAAATCAAAACAAAAAAATCATATTTCATCAAGACATGTTGGAATATGAAGTTTGTTTCATCAAGAAGCTCAAAAGTTAAATTTTACCTTGAAAAAGTTAAATTCTAAATACTTAGAATTTTTCTAAAGTATTTAAGAAAAATGACACTTCAGAACTTCTGAACCAACCTCAGGGTAGGAGCAGTCAAAAGTTGCAAACTTGGCTCAACACATAACATTCAGTCAGAATGTGGCTCTTCAGCAGCTACGCCAATTCAGTCAGAATGTGGCTCTTCCGCAGCTACGCCAATTCAGTCAGAATTTGCAAACTTGGCTCAGCACATAACATTCAGTCAGAATGTAGCTCTTCAGCAGCTACTCAAGTTCAGTCAGAATCTTCCAAGGTAAGAACAAAAGATTATAAAACATGCTGGAAAGCCTGAAGAACCCTCAGAATTTGCTGAGGCAGCAGGATACCAAGATCAGAACTTGGGTGCTTTGTTTTGGACTATGATGAAGTGGAGCTGCTGGCTCATATTTAAGTAATGATGCAAATCTCATATTACAAGATTTTTTATTCTTGACCAATCTTATCACCATTTAATGCTCATTAATGCTAACAACCACTTTTGAGCATTTGTCCAAAGGGTCTCTCCACGTGCGGCATATCAACGTTCTTATGCAGATTTAGGTATGGGTTCATGTGCTACTTTTCGCTCATGGGTACCACTTTTCCTTAATCCTCGTTTACTAACCCAGCCTAGTCTAAAAGCTGTCAATCATCACAACTTTTTATGAACTTTCTTCAAGAGTAAGTCAGCATCTAGTGCATGATATTGGCGCCACTTAACGTTTTAAAAACCCACAAAGCTTTTCCTATAAATAGAACACCATTGTCCATTGAAAACCCCCGATCCAAGTTCATAAAAATTGCTGAAAAGAAACAGAAAGTTTTAGCAAGAAAACACCTTGAATCTCTGCCCAAAATTCCCAGAGTTTCAAAAACTGTAAACACAACATACCAACCATTAACTTTGAATCTCCTGCTTTCGAACTCCATTTTCTCTAAAAATATTTCTTGACTAAGAAACGCCCATACAGTTTTCTAACTCATATATATACCCTTCATCCATCCATTCAAAGAACCTGTTCAGAACATCATCAGAGTTAAGGCTAACTCCAGTCCACTTTTTCTAGCTGCAAGGTAAGCACTTGCTGACCCTCACCACATTTCTTAAGCATCACCAGATTTGCATGCTCAAAAACACAATGTAGATATCATGCTTTTGATGTTGTTCATGTTCTGAGGTGTTCACGCATCTGTACGCTTAAGTAGGGAACGATTCAGTTCAGAACTTGCCTCTGATTTTTGGTTTTGACTTCTGAAACGCTATGATACCTGCTGAAACTGTCCTAGGCATGCCTTATGTTTTGTGGAAAAATAACCAAATTGCAGATGTTCTGACTAGCACGAAGGGACACCAAGTTCTGACTTTAACGCCAGAACTTCTGGGGCCTATTTTGTCATCAGTAATGTCAGAACTTCTGAAAATTACTGTGTGCCCAGCAGGGTCAGAACTTCTGACCCCATACATTTTCACTAACAGGTTTTTGTTTTGCAGCATACCAGGGTCAGAACTTCTGACCTATACATTTTCACTAACAGGTTGCTATCCTGCAGCAGGCCAGGGTCAGAACTTTTGACTTCCTCTCAGCAGCACACTGACTCTTTTCCTTTTTCTTTCTTTCTTTCCCTTGTTATTTTCTTTATTTTTCTCGCTGGTACTCCCCATTCATAAATTTGTACCCCACCCCCTAAATATTGTAATAGCGTAGGACTTTACATTTACACATTTTTTTCGCTTTCTAGTGTAAATGTTAGTGATTAGGATATGTATGGCAAGATAAAATCAATGAAATAGAAAATCCTAATTCAAGATAAAATCATGCATGCAATCAAACACACTTGCACACAAACACCCTTAGGGTTTATCCACTTGGTTGCTTTATACAAAAATAGCCATGTTATGCATGCAAAGTGACTTGGTAAAACAAACAAAATCAAAAGATCATAGTCCCTCAATGATGCTATTCAAAGTTGCCTTATAAAATGATCTTAGTCCCTCGAAAATACAAAGATACTTTGCAACACTGCTAATCATGGTTATACGATGACCCACGCCCGTCCAGTTAAACATCCAAAGATAGGGTTGCTTACCAAATCAATGGTAATACAACAATGTCAAAGGAATAAAAAATGAACAAGAAAGACATTAGAGTAGGTAGATTTCTCCTAGTTACTTGCTCTATTTTTCAAGCAAACATCCTTGCTATTTTTCAAAACAAACACACACACACTTCCAAATAACTTACAAACATTGAAAACATTTTCAAAAAGACAAAAATCTTTGTATACATTCTTACGAACGAGAATCTTTACAAAGATTGCCTAAACGAATGGCCTCTTTTACAAAATACTTTCAAAACCACAACAAACACATTTTCAAGCAACAAAAGCAAGTGATCTAGCAAGTAACTAAGAGCCCATGGAAAACCATGGATGAAAAGGGTGCTAGTACCTTTCCTTTTCATAATCTACCCCCCGAACTAAAAAAAAACAATCTAAAAGGTCTTTCCTGTGCTTTTTCACCTTTCCTTTTGGATAAAAGAAAAGTCGGTGGCGACTCTTGCTAACCACAACATTTACGAATACAAACGCAAACCCTCAAGTCAGTTCTCCCACCGTATCACAATGATGTTTTCTATGCTCCTGGTCTTCATAACAATCTCTTGAGTATGATACAACTGTCAAAGAAAGGTTACAACATGCAGATTCACAATGGTTTCTACACATTGATTGACAAAAATGGCAGGTTTATCACAAAGGTAAGAATGACACCGAACGACCTATTTCCTTTGAAAATTCAACATGAAATTGCCTTGCTTGAGTTCTATCATTCCAAATGATAATTAGTTGTGGCACATGAGATTTGGTCACTTTTATTTTTCTGGCTTGAATAACCTGTCGAGAAAAGAATATGTTTCTAGATTGCCTGTTATGAATATTCCAAATGGAGCATGTGAGACTTGTCAGATTGGAAAGAAACATAGAGATTCATTTCCAACTAGAATGTCTTGGCGAGCGAAGAAGCTGCTAGAGATAATTCATTCATACTTATGTTTAGTGGAAATACCAACACCAGGTGGCTGTAAGTACTTTATTACTTTTATTAATCATTTCAGTAGAAAGAATTGGGTGTATTTCTTGAAATAAAAATCAGAAGCATATGATGCCTTCAAGACATTCAAGGCATTTGTAAAAAAACAAGTGGTTGTAGAATTAAAGAATTGCGAACAGATAAAGGCCAAGAATACTTCCCAGGTACATGTTTCTTTAATAACATGGAATTGAGCATCAATTAACAACAAGATAAACACCTCAACAGAATAGAGTTACTGAAATAAAAAATAGAACAATCATGGATATAGTGAGATGCATGTTGAAGACCAAACAAATGCCTAAGGAGTTTTGGGTAAAGTTGTTGATACTGCGGTTTATATTTTAAACAGGTGTCCTACAAAGAGTGTCCAAGAAAAGACTCCCGAAGGATCTTGGAGTGGAAGAAGACCTTCAATCCGACAACTTAGAATTTTTTGATGTATTGCGTATGCCCATGTACCAGATCAACTGAAAAATAAGTTATATGACAAAGGAGAAAGATGTATATTTGGTGGTTATAGTTCAAACTCAAAGGCCTATAAGCTCTACAATCCATATACAAAGAAGGTGATTATCAATCGAGATGTTACTTTTGATTAAGGAGGAATGTGGGATTGGTCCTCAAAGTCACAAAAAGATCCAATAGTGACTTCAAATGATTATGAAGAGGAGATTGAATATAATCCAACACTTGATGAGCTATAAACATCTAGGAGACAACAAAAAACACCTAATGAGCCAAAAACATCCAACAGACAACAAAGGCCGCGTAAATTACTAGCTATACTGCAAGACTATATTTTGGGTAACGATAATGACCCATCTGATGAGGAGATTATCAATTTTTCTTTATTTGCAGATTGTGAGCCACTTACTTTTGAAGAAGCAACAAATGATGAAAATTGGAGAAATGCCATGAATGAAGAAATCAATGCAATTGAGGAGAATAAAACATGGAAGCTGACATAGTTACCTGCAGACAAGAAAGTTATAGGAGTGAAGTGGGTGTACAAGACAAAGTATAAATCTAGTGGTGAGATTGATCGCTATAAAGCAATATCGGTGGCAAAAGGATACAACCAAAAACCAGGTATTGATTACTTTGAGGTATTTTCTCCAGTTTCAAGATTGGATACAATTAGAATGTTTGTTTCTATGTTGTTCGAACATTCAATGCTAGCACGACATATTTTTACCACCCAGATTTTGAAGAATCCTTGCTCTCCCCAATCGGCTACTCATAAATTCTTGATAATCCAAGCACTTTAGACTACATTTTTTTTTGTGTTAACAAAAAATTATTTTGTTTTAGACTTTTCGGATAACTTAGCTGAAATTATCCGAAATGTAACTTTTTTCAAATATAAGTTATTTATTTAAGAATATTTTAGTCAAATTGAATTAATTATAGGGATAGGAGAATAATTGTTGGAGTATGAGGTAAAAATTTTCTTATTAAGTTATGGAATGATGGTTGTGAGTTATTAATTAAATTAGTTAAATGTTGTGATTTATAGCTTACTTTGTCCATGTAATATAATTTTCATGTTTTTGTGCACGCGTGTGTACACACATCATTTTAAACTTCGATAGAATCTTAAGTTCCGTGATACAATCTTAGTTTTATGATTTTTCATAGGCCGTTATATCCAACTTAAGATATCGTGCTTGATTATGCCAATCAAAGACTTTTAAAATATTTTTGGTTGAAAGGATTGAATTGTTGTGAGTGTGAGGTGGAAAACATAAAAAAATTTTGAAGCCGAGAAACTGCCTGCCGAACTCAACTTTCGTTAGGTCAAAGTACTTTGTCACTGTTGAAATATTAAATTAAATTTGTTAAAATATTAGATTAGATTAGATTTAATATTTAAATATAATCTAAGTTGTGTAGACTCAAGTCCATTTAGGGTTGTATATAAATAGTCCTAGTCTGTATCATTATTTGTACTATTCAATAATATAAATCCTTATTTATTTTATTATTCCCTCCTTCTCTCCTCACTAAAGTGCCTCAAGCACTAACAAATTGATATCCAGAGCTTCTGGTTATTGTTCTTGATCGAGTTTTCAAGAATTTTACGTTAGAGATCGTGTTTCTAGGGAAAGTGAATCAACCGATGCAAAGATGGCTAGTGATAAGGGCACTTTGAATTCTTTTCCAATGCTTGACAGAAAGAATTGGATCCGATGGAAAAATAGATTCAATCCTTGATTGGCTTCCATGAAACCCTAAAATTGGTTACCGACGGTGTTCTAGCGTTGGTTGCAAATGCAACCGACGAATAGAAAAAAGCCCACAACAAAGTCAAGAAGAAACATTGCAAGGCTGCTTATTACATTCAGACGGTGGTCGATGCTGCTAATTTCGATATAACCTCTCATGCTAAAACGGAGAAGCAGACATGGGATATTCTGGTGAAGTATACGAAGGAGGTGAGAAAGTCAAGGTTGTCAATTTACAAACCTTGCATCGATAATATGAGTTGTTGTCGATGGGAGAAGATGAAAAATGTTACAGAATATGTGTCGAAGGTTCAAAAAATCATCCATCTCATGAAAGGTTGTGCGGAAACCATAATTGATAAGATGATAATTGAGAAGGTAATGAGAATGTTGACCTCTCACTTTGATCATGTTATCGTAGCTATTCAAGAATCCAACAATCTTGAAACCACTAAAGTGGAAGATTTGATTGGTTCATTGGAGGAGCATGAGATGAGGATTGCCGAAAGGAAAGAAGTGCAAGACTCGATACAGGCTCTGCAAGCTCAGTCATGGAAAAGGATGGTGGTTCCAACAAATTAAAAGGCAAGTTTGATAAGACCCAGGGCAAGAAGTCTTGGTCGAAACCTCACAAACATCAGGTCGAAGATCGAGCTTCTGAATCCTCTAAAGGAGGAGGAAACTATCGAAAGGGGAAAGAAGATAAAAAAGGTGTGCAGTGCTATAACTGTGAAAAGTGGAGTCACATAGCCAAGAGTTGTTGGTACAGAAAAGACAAGGGATCAACAAACAAATACGAAGGAGTGAACCTTGTATGCCCAGATTCAGATGATTCCGAAGGTGGTATGGTGGTTATGTGTGCAGTTGCAGATAACCATGTCGAATCCAAAATCTAGTTTCTTGACTCAGACTGCTCAAACCACATGACTGGGTGAAAGGAGTGGTTGGAAGATTTTGACGATTCAAAGAAGAGCAAGGTAAAACTTGCTGATAATAGTTCATTGCAAGTAAAAGGTACTGGAAATATAGTCTTTCAAATGAGTAATGGAGAGAAAGCTATGATCAAAGATGTGATTTATGTACCTGGAATAAAGTAAAAATTGTAAGTGTTGGACAACTAGTCGAAAAAGGTTTCTCACTTGTCATGAAAGATGGAGTTTTGAAATTGTTTGACACCAAGAAACATTTGGTCTTAAAATCTTTGTTGTCAAAGAACAAGAAATTTAAGACTATGATCAATTCGAATGAATTTCAATGTTTGAAAACTGTTGTTGACCACAAGGATAGTTGGTTGTGGCATTTGAGGTTTGAACATTTGAATTTTTTATCACTCAATCAACTGATTACCCAAGATATGGTTACTAGAATTCCAAGTCTTGAGATTCCTGAAAAACTTTGTGAAGGTTGTTTAGTAGAAAAGCAATCCATAAATTCTTTCATTTCAACTATGCTAATGAGATCATCTTGAATACTCTAAGTGATTGTTGAGAATCTAGTCAAAGTCGAAGAAGAAGCAGTTGCTGACATTCCCGACATAATCGAAGTCGAAGAGATTGTGGCTAAAACAAGCGTAAGACCTCAAAGAAATAGAGTTCTTCCAACAAGACTTAGTGATTATGAAGTGGTGGGTGATGATGAAGTTATATTAGATGGAGAATTAGTTCAGTTTTCTTTACTTGCAAGTGTTGAACCAATTAATTATAATGAAGTTTTGAATACTAAATAGTGGAGGTTAGTTATGGTCAAAGAGTTACATGCAATAGAAAATAACACATGGGAGTTAGTCGAACTGCCATCACATACAAAAGTTATCAAAGTAAAGTGGTTATTCAAGTTGAAAAATAATGTTGATGGCTCGATAGCAAGACATAAAGTAATATTAGTAGCTTGAGGGTTTCTTCAAAGAGAATGACTCGACTACTCTAAAGTATTTTCTCCAGTAGTAAGATTGGAGATTGTTCGATTAGTGGTAGCATTGGCATGCAACCAAGGCTGGTCAATATTTCATTTAGATGTGAAATTTACATTTCTGAATGGTCCTTTAGATGAAGAGGTGTATATAACATAACCTTCATGGTTTTTTATTCAGAAGGAAGCGATTAAAGTGTATAAGTTGCCCAAAATGATTTATAGCCTCAAGCAGGAACTAAAGCGCTCTTAGTCGAATTGGGATTTGTCAAATGCAAATCTGAGTATGATGTCTATGTTTAGGTTATAGCACAAGATATAACAAGCATATGCTTATATATCGATGACTTGCTAGTAACTGGAAATAGCTTGGAGAACTTGTCGAAGTTCAAAGAGTTGATGATGAAGGAATTTGAAATGTCTGACTGGGAAAATTGTCTTATTTCTTAGGTATGGAATTTAAATATCGAAGCAAGGTATGTTGCTAGATCAAAGAATGTATGTCAAAGAAATACTCAAGAGATTCATAATGGATGATTCGAATCCTTCATCCTTACCTGTCGAAGAAAATGTAAAATTGGAGAAGAATGCAGAGGAAGACAAAGTCGATGTAACTTTCTTCAAGTAAATTGTGGGATCTCTGAGGTATGTGTGCAACAGTCGACCTGATATAGGTTTCACTGTAGGATTAGTAAGCAAATATATGAGTGAACCAAGAGTGTCACATATGAAGGCTGAAAGAAGAATCCTGAGATATTTGAAGGGTTTGATAAACCATGGAATACTATTTCGAAAAGATACTCAAGACAAAGAAGCAATAGTTAATTTTTTTCAGATGCTGATTAGTGTGGGGATAAGGAAGATCGAAGAAGCACAACTGTATATTTCTTTCAAGTATTTGGTGCCCCAATCTTATAGTGTTCGAAGAAACAACCTATGGTGGCATTATCATCTTGTGAAGCTGAATATAAAACAGGATCATATGCTGCATGTCAAGCAATTTGGATCAGATCTGTATTTGAAGAAATGAAGGTTGAAGTGAAGAAACCTCTTGTATTGCAAATCAACAACAAGTCATCAATAAATCTGGCAAAGAATCCAGTTCTGCATGGAAGGAGTAAACATATTGAAGAAAGGTTTCACTTCTTGAGGGAAAAGGTAAATCAAGGTGAACTTAAAGTAAGACATTGTTCGAGTGAAGCACAATTGACCGACATTTTCACCAAAGGATTGAAGATTGACAAATTCCTGAATTGGAGAAAGAAATTAAGAATAGTTCAGATTGACTATTTTAGAGGATGTTCGACAACTTGGATTATGGGGATGTGTTGAAATATTAAATTAGATTTGTTAAAATATTAAATTAGATTAGATTTGATTAGATTTAATATTTAAATATAATCCAAGTTGTGTAGACCCAAGCCCAATTAGGATTGTATATAAATAGTCCTAGTATGTATCGTTATTTGTACAATTCAATAATATAAATCCTTATTTTCTTTATTATTCTCTCTTTCTCTCCTCACTAAAGTGCCTCACACACTAACATTCACTCCATGGTCAACTGAAGGATAAAGCTTTTGGTTAAGTTCGACTTTCATGAGGTTGGATTTAAATACGTTGAATATAAAGTTATGTTCTTCTTTGGTTGCGTATTTTATGATAAATTTTAATTTAATCCGTTGAAATGTTGTAAGTAATCTTCCTTAAATAAATAAATCTAACCCGCAGTAAAGTTGTTGTCTGTTAACGTTAATAAAATCTCTATAAAACTGATTTGAGTGATAAGGAAGAGAGCAAAGAGGAAGAGAAAAAATGTTCAGAGAGAGAGAGAGATAGAGAGAGATAGAGAGTAAATTCAAAAATATAGTAGAGTGGGACGTTAGCTTATCCGAGATTGAGGCCGAAATAATTTCTAACTTGACAGCATGGGAACCGACCTAGAACATCGACGTGGTGACTGGTCAGAACGAACAATATCTCCTCTCTGGTTCTCTATTTTTCTTTTTGTTGTTATAGTGGTTTTGATTATTGAAAAGACATTGATTTGAAGAGTACAAAAGTTGGAAATAGGAATAGGACAATTTAAGTATTTTTGACATGCAGAGCTTTAAAATAACACTTTTGTTGGTTTTTTCTTTTGTCAATAAATTTTAACCTCTCTTCTATAATTTTATCTTAAATCCAATCCCTAAAACTATACACATTTATTAGTGAAATGGCTAAGCACATCATAAAATTTTCAAAATACTTTTTTCTTTCTATCAAATCAATTATTGTTTTCATGATACTACAATCGTTATTATTTTTATATTATATATATATATATCTTTTTAAAGTTAAAATTTTTAAATTATTTTATGCATTATTTTTAATAAATACTTGTCACATGTATGATTATATAATAAACTATTAAAAAAATTATGTGAACACCATATGTTTATATCTATATAATAAATATTGATGAACATTGTAATTAAATTTGTACCATATTTTCCTTGCAATGTTGGAAAATTGGGGTGGGTTGCAGCGGGAATATGGTTTATGATGTGTTTGTTATTTATGTTTGAAATGCACCGTTTAGCAAGAAGCGTGAGAAAAATTGAGATTGATTAAAATTGGAAATTGAGAGAGAAGATGTTGAGACTGATGAAGCGTGATAGAAACAAAAGAGCGTTTCAACATAAGAAGAGGCGTTGATCCTATTAGAATTCTTTAACCCATTTGAAAAACTAGAAGGGAGGGTGGATTCGGGTCGACCTGGTCCGACCCATAAACATTTTTTGACATTTTTTTTTGTTTACTTCTTGGTTGTTTCACCCCCTCCATTTGGGCTTGTTTTTTACAGCAGAACCCGACCCAATTTTGCTTATGTTTCTGGCAAATTTTTTTTTATCATGAGCTTCACCACTCCATACAAGTTTCACGCCCTCATTGGTTCAATGGATTTGCTTTTTGTTTTTATTTTTTTCTTTTCTCTATTTTTACTAATTAGAATAAAACTAAAAAAATTGATAATTGTTTTTCATAAACAAAAAAAAAGACTAACTCCTCTTTAATAAAAAAATCTCAAATATATATCTCTTTTCTACTTTGTTAAAATATTTTGGAAAAAATGGCAAAAATACTTTCTTTTATAATATTCTCAAAATTATAAAGGTTTATTTTAATTTTAAGTAATTTTTTAATTAATTAATTTTCATGTAAAAAAACCAAAAATATCATTTCCTCTTTAGATGCATGCTTAGATTTCTTTATTCATATATATTTTAAAAGGTCACAAAAAGTATTTTTCTCCTTCTAGTTACTAAGCTTTTAGAATTAATCTTGTTTGAACCATTGCTTGAATTGTTTGCCATCTACTTATGTGTATTTGTATGCTTGTGTGGATGTATGTTTGATACTTTTGTTTTTCATTCATCTCTTGTCATACACTTTAGACAATATTCTTTGCTAACTAAGATAAAATGAATGCGCGATAAATCAATCTTTTCAAGATAACTTCA